>CAUJNA010000051.1:27500-255000 GCA_963377175.1 Effrenium voratum | reverse complement strand
CGTCATCCGGTTGATGGGACTGTTCTGCCTAGAACTCTACCTGAACCTTCTGAACATGTTTGAAACAGATGATCTTTGGAAGGATCTCAAGGAGTTGAAGGATGACGCCATTCAGACGTACAAAAGTCCCGAATTGCGTGCTGCGAGGAACAACGCGTTGGACAAAATGTTCGAGGTTTTCAACATTGCCATCGGAACCAGTTTTAACGTCGACACCTATTTCTTCTTCCAATCCAACATTGAAGGATGAAGGGTGGCAAGCTTATCCCGTTCGACTCGCCGTGCACATGCCACCCAAGACTTGTTATTGATGAACTACCACGGGATGCATTTCAGTCCTATTCGTCGTGCGCCACGGGAGAATTACAACAGGCTGAAATCTCAGGGACTGACCATTCAGTCCCGGATCCTACTAATTGGCAGATGGGGAGGCCGCAACTCCGCCGAATTTCGGCAAGAAGCAAAAGAAGAAGAACAAATTCGTGGCGGCCGAAACCCCGAACAGCCAGAGAGGGGATGGCAGAGCGAAGGAAGACGGGTGAACGGTCGGGCACTCCGGTCCACCAGCCCGGCTCCACGCAATGCCGAGCGACAAGGGGAAGCAAAAGGGAAAAGGGAAAAGCAAGGAAGCCAAGGCCCACACTTCTAACGGTGGGAAGTGCGTGATCGCACTGACGTACGTGACGCGCGTTGGTCGGGTTAACGAGCGCTGGTGAGCGGGGTTTATCAGCCTATATTATTTGGCGCAAAAGCGCAGGGCTCGTTGCTTGTCGGACCGAGAGTACCAATGCGCACAATGTATCATGCACTTCCTATTCCGTTCCATGTCTACAAGCCATATTCCAACGTCAAAGCCGGACAAGCGGCAACATTTTGCTCTGGTCGACCTGGCATAAGGGATCCTCGTTATACTCACCTTTCACATAGGGCATTAAAATTACTCTCCGAAAGTCCATGGCTAAGGTGTAGACCGGCCGCTTCTGCACCGACAACCGGGTAGGCAGTGCCGATGTGTTTGCTCTGGGACACGAGGGCCGCCAAGGTATTATGTCTTCATGTGAAGATGATAATGCGGTGTCGCCCAACTCTTCGCGCATTTCCATTACAAATACCCTTTCCGAGATTTGGGCGCTTTTACGGGGAAAGCGCTACCGTTTGACGGAGCGTTAGTACCCAGTGCGTGAATTTTGAATGCCTCACGACATGAAATGCTGCAAGCCAAAAAATTTTGTTGAGTCGGCAAGTTGATGGGTTGCGATATGATGGTCCCACAATGGAAATAGTTTCCACAACTACCTCTGCGCAGATGGCTCATACTGAGGCATACTGCGTGGGGGGTGTGAGTAGAACAGGGCCCATCATCATGCTAGATACAACCATCGTGGACATTTGGCTCAAGCAACGCATGTATCTTTTCACGACAACCGGTGTGGATAGCTACAGCAAGGATAAAAGATCGAGCTTGCGGGCAGGGCGCTTGTTTGAGGATATTCAAGCTATCGCGCCCTCCCCGAGGGGCAACGCAACCAGTGTTGTCGGGGTAACAAAGAAGCCCCTTGGTTTCTCAGAATTGTTGGTGCAACCTAGTGAATTGTTGCTTGCGTTGCTTCCGTGTCCTTAGTTCCGTGTCACTGGGATGATCAGGGCCGAGAGCGATTGGAAGCCGTGGACAGCAGCGGGGATTTGACTGCTTCGGCCTGATTTACGCTGTTCGACTTGAGCGCTCTCGACTGTGCGCTTTGTGTGCTTCGTGTGGTTTGCTGTCGCTTGCGAGGTTGTTTGCATGGCAGTTCTCAAGGCGCCCCCAGTTGCTCCTGCCTCCCCTTCGCATGTTGAGTGGCGCAGGTCAAAACAAGTGCCGAGAAGTGGGGACATCGGTTCGAAGAATTGCAGAAGGAACCCGGCTTTTGCGTGTGACATCTTGGGGGCTTCAGCCTGTCGCGCTGGAGTTTACGCAGGCGCAGAAGCTGCTCGTAAAGCAGCGCTTTCAGTTTCCAGAGGCTGGCTGGGTCGTGAGGGTTCGCTGGCCGGTCGTTTTGCCCAGGACTGGATGCACATTGAGCAAGTGGAGGGCGAATGGGAGGTGAGGGAATACTTGGGAACAGGACGCGCTTCCTAGAAACCACTCAATGTTCAGGCTTTCGAGCAAATCTTGGCACGGAGGAACCGGGCAGGCAACTCAGTCCCTAGAGTCACGCTGGGTGCAAAAACTCTAAGTCTCACACCCACACACCAATGCGGACCTGCGTTGCTAGCTGAGTGCTTGTTTTACATTGACAAGCTAAGATCTTGGAGCACGAGCTGCCAAAGCTGCGATCGGTCTTGGTGCAGAAAGACAAGCAACTTGAAGAGAACATCACGCAGCTGTACGCGGAATGGCCTGGCTCTTTGATCGCGGAATGGCCTTGTCGGCGGAGTTCGATGCTTAGGTCCAGCCAGAAGCCAGTTCAGGGCAGCCTCAAGCCGACAGATGCCATGAAAGTCATCAAGGACTTCGATGCCAGGGGCCTAACCGGCCAAGCGCGTTTGGGAGCTTGGCGATTGGGCGTTTGTAGCGGTGGGCTGCAATTTACAAGGGAGGGGTCGTTTTTTTTGGGATCTTTTTTCGTTGGCTTCTTGGCTTTTTGGCTTCTTGGCTTTTGGCTTCTTGGCTTCTTGGCTTTTTGGCTTCTTGGCTTTTGCCTTCTTGGCTTCTTGGCTTCTTGGCTTTTTGGCTTCTCAGCTTCTGCCCTTCGCATCCTTTGCATTCCCAGTTCCTCTTTGTCTTTTGTGGCTTTTCGCTGGTTTATGCTGCTTTTGGCGGTTTTAGCTTTTTGCATCCTCCTGTCCGGGATGTGGCTTCCCGCATCATCAGCATCACCAGTTCCTCCCTATTTGAATCATCACTTCAAACATCATAGGGGGGGAAGGCCCCCCGCAAACTACCCGCTACTGTTTAGATTGCTTGCAGAGTAATTGCACCCCCTATTTGAATCAACACTTCTTCAAACATCATGGGGTGGGGGCTGCCGCCTCCCCCCCGCTTCTTTGGGGATTTATGTTGCAGAGATTGAATTGCACCCCTAGTTCAATCATCACTTTTCAAGCGTCCAATTTCGCGAGAAAATGCTGCAAAATACAACATTTTATGCATTCTGTGTAATAATGTATGTCTGTATGTATGTACTTCTTGCGAACATCATAGGGGAAGCCACCCCCTCCAACCTTCCCGCTGCCTTTTAAATTCTATCGCACCCTTTCTTGAATCATTGCACCCCCTTGAATCATCACTTCTTCCGACATCATGGGGGGGCTGCCGCCCTAACCCCCTACGTTTTGGATTTTTCTACAGATTTTTAATTGCACCATCAGTTGGATCATAATTCTTGAACATCATGGGGGGGCACCTTAACCCCGCTACTTTTGTTGCAGAGATTAATTGCACCCCTGTTCAAATCATCACTTCTGCGAACGGGGCCGCCCCCCCAACCCCCCCGCTACTTTGTAGTGTTTTTTTTACAGGGATTGAAATGCTCCTTTTTGATTTTTGATTTTGTTACCCACGATTTGTTGGTGATGCTAGGGATGTTGGTCGGACATGCGGGGGATGTTGAAAACGATGCTGGGGATGTTGACGGGCTTGTGTAAAATGCGCAAATTTCGCGAGAAAATGCAGACATTTTACTGGCCTGGACGAAAAACGAAAAAGAATCTAAAAAAAAAAAAAAACGAAAAAACTCATAAAATAAATCCGCACCCATTTACAAGTGACTATCACAATTTGCTAGTTAGTGTGATTTAGTGACTTTCGGAACTGCTGGGATTCCAGCGTGCGGCGAGTGTTTGTCGGGAACAACAAGCGTCAGCGATATACGATTGCCAGCGGAACTGGTCCCTTGTTCGCACTTCGTTCGACCTAGTACCACGCACTGTTGTAAGCCTGACTTGAGCCAAGTTGGCCCTATGTGTAAACATGCTAAAACACGCTACGCGTCACATGACTGACGCTTCACACAAACACGCGCAGACAGGAACACGCGCAGACAGGAACAACGACAGATGACCACAATCGAGCTGATTGGCTTCCGTACTTGGGGATATCGTTTGTGTGGTGTGGATAGGCACACCGTTTGAGACCAGAATCAGTTCCCCCTCGAGTCTCAAGTTTTCAGCTGTAAGGTGTAGCCCACGCGCTGTGACGTCTTCCCGGCCCCACCAAGATTCACGATCTTTTGTTGAGCAACGTCTCAGCTTTGCAGCAAAGCTGAAAAGCCACCGGCAGCTCGTCCCAAGTCCTGCGCTGCTTCTTGCCCACCTGCAGCAAAGCGGGTATTATGATGATGCCAGCAGTATGATGTGACTTCTGCGCGACCATGTTGTGTTGGGGTATATCATTGTTTGCAAGTGTCACGTCCCACTGTCAATAGAGCCTATGCAATCTAGAGTTCAAAATAGAGCCTACCCAAAACCCACCCGAAGCCAATCCTGAAGCCACCCCTCGCCCTGAAGCCAACTTCAAACCTTAAATTAGCTATAACTTTCCCAAGCCAAGCCTAAACCCATCTTAAGCCATCAACCCGCCCTAAACACGCCTTAAACCGACCAACCCCCCACCCTGAACCCACCCTTAAAACCACTCTGATCCTACCCAACCAACCCTTGTCTCACCCAAAGCCCTCAGAATCAACTTGCAACCAATCCTAAGCCCGCCATCCATTCCCACCCATCCCAAGCCAATCTTAAAGCGACCTTAAAACCACCCTAAACCCACCGCCCACCCTGGAAACCTAACTCTGCCAACCTTAATCCCCTCAAAGCCCACCTTCCATCTTACACACACCTTTACGAACCCAAAAACCAACCCTAAACGACGGGCCCTAGGATGGACTTCCGACAGAGAAAAAATCCCCAGACAAGAGCATCTTTCTAACACTTTCCGGAACCGCTGACAATTGGCTTGGGCGCTCTCCTCCGCGATCAACACGCAAAGGACGCCAATGGAAGAATTGAGAGGTGCATTGCATCCTGGCAGCGGACAAGTGCCCTTAAAATGCACAAGCCGCTTGCTGGTGATGCTCAGGGTGTTGGTGATGCCACGCTCCCCATGGTGATGTTATTGCCGCAACAGCAACCAACAAGCCAGCTTGCCCGACCAAAGCTGATTTACGACCCTGCAACCGATAGCTTCTATAACTATCATCTTTCGGAGTGGTTGTTTCAGTGCCTTTCCCCTCTCCCAGGGACGAAAAGGTTAGTTTCCACCCAAGAAGCAAACCCTTGTCAGCACGGAACCCTTGTTCCTAGCTCTGGAATTTTATAACGCTTTCCCAACAGGTAAACAGCTAAGCCTTTTGTTTCGCTGCCGTCATCCCGCTGACTGGTCGTTTTCATTGGTAAAACAAACAATACTACAGATTAGAAGCGTCTGCCTCGATCCATACTCGTTGCAGGAAACGGGCCAAATGTCCTGATTTCAGTTGTTTTTTCGTTTTTTCCCGCAAGTTGGGTGTCTCTGCGTTGAGCAAAGCAGGAAGCCGCTTGTGCTGGCAGATTGCGGTTGACGGTCTTGCCCCAGAACGGCAAGGCCCAATTCAGTACAGATCCAAGGAGCGTCTGCAGATGCTTCGGGAGCAGCACAGCCAGCTGCTGCAGCTTAAAAAGTCTCTGCAGATGGAGGCTGGGGGACAAGTGTTCAAGCAATGTTTAATGTTTCCCATGGACGTGAGACGTGAGACTCGATGTCTCATTTTTAAACGTTGCACCTTTTGGGTGATTAGATGCGTCGAACTTGTTGCCTGAGGTTGGCGATGTTGAAGCACTTGCACCGTTGCAGGAGGAGATGTCTTCGACATAGCAAGTTGTGATTGCTGAAGCCAAGCCATTCTGTTGCTGTGAGATATATGCTGCGACGTAGGAGATGGAAAACCTCAAGGACGTTTGGCTGGTTTCTCAGAAGATATACAGTGTGCTGCAAGGGTCAACAAATGAACAAACTCGTTCCAAGGGCTGAAATTAACACCGTGCACAGCCGCGTGGAGACGCTCAAGGACGGACTGTTCCTGCGCTTGGCGCGTGACATCTGCTTTCCCACAAATTTCCCCCCACAGTTGGGCTGGGGTTGCTGCTTTGGCAATCTTAGCCGTTTCTACAAGGCACTATGGTGAGCGTCGGAATCCTTGTGGCGATTCGTTGAATCGATTTCAACTTGTGAAGGAGACGCTCTGGACTGCAGTGGAGCCCAAGCGCATCAAGAATGCACTGGAGGTGGGACCGCTGGCAAGAGCCGCGAGCAATGTGCTTCAATATCTTTTCACGCGCAATGAAATACGCTAGCGCTCGAATATTCTGTTCTGCCCTGAGCTCCGAGAGACTGGCTATTTTCTTGTCAACTGGGGGCAAGAACAGGCTTGGCATGGCTTGGCAGTCGCTTGAGTCACTTGGCCGCAAGACCTGCCACCGCGGCATGCCTGCGAGGACTTGCTGTCAAACATGAAGCAGATGGATCGGCGACTGCAGCAATACGAGGTGGATGGTTGATCCTCAAGCGTGTTCCTCGACTCTACTTTTCAGGCCTTTGACCATATACAAGAGCAGCTGCAAGGGCACATCAAGTTGAACCAGGCCAATGAGCTTTGCCCTTTTCACCTTTCCACCTTTTTGTCGCTTCTTGGCCTCTTGGCCTCTTGGCCAATCTTGTCTTGCAGGTTGTGGCCGAGCTGAAGACCGACGCCTTGAAAGAGCGACACTGGAAGCAGATTGCAGGGGTGCCCGAGATGTCTCTGCACGAACTCTAGCCCGAACTCCGAACTCCGACTGCGAGGTGCAGATGCTGAAGCTTGCCGTGGGCTTCAACGAGCTCACGCCCGGAGCCCCGAGAGTCGGAGCGAGTCGGAGCGAGTCGGAGCGAGTCGGAGCGAGTCGGAGCGAGTCGGAGCGAGTCGGAGCGAGTCGGAGCGAGTCGGAGAGTCTCTCTCGGTCAGGCTGGGCCATTTGTGGGACTCAAACCTCGAGAAGCACCAGCCGGCCATCAAGGAGATCCTCGCCCGGGCTCAAGGTGAGATGGGCCTCGAGCAGTTCCTCGCAGAGGCGCAAGTCGATGCGAGAGTTCCCGGTCAAGCCGGCCGACCCCGCTCGTGGCCAGGTGAGGGAGAAGTGGAGCAACTATGAGTGCAGCTCCTAGACACGTCGATTTTTGTGCTGCTTGCACAGTGCTGAAATCCGTGTGTAATCTTTGGCGTTGATCGAGTTTGGAATTGGTGCCTTACAAGAGCAAGTGCCGCCTCATCCGCTCGTGGGCAAGAAGCCAAGTTGTTCCACGAGTCGCACACAAACCAAACAGCAGCATCGTTTCCGCTTCCAGGATGACCTCTTCAGCCAGCTGGATGAGCACTTGCAGAACCTCGGCTGATTAGTTGGGCATATCGCATGCTTGTGTTTGGCAGGCATGGGCGTCATTTCCCACACTGTGCTTGAGCCAAATTTATTCTGTCATGCTCGGTTCTGCCGTGTGCGGAGTGTGGAGCTCGTAGCCAGTTCTCGCTCCGGAAAACCCTTCGCATTTCTGGGATACGCGAGGAGTGTCTTGGTGGAGCTGGAGTCGTCGTGCTACAATGGCCCTTGAGTTTCGTGAAGGGGTACCGCTCCTCCCGCTCCTCCTGGTTCCATGTATTCATTTTAGCCCGTACAAGATGCAGCTGGATGCAGCTGGCACATGGTCACGCAGCTGTGTGGTCTGTGCGCGAGCATCCCTGACAGCCCCTCACCATGCAGGTCTGCGCATCTGACCCGCGGGTCTCGTAGGGGTGGGCCATGCCAACCTCATCGCCTTGAGCCTTTCAGTCGTCATGCGTGGCCGACTGGCCCACTTTACTGCTGGGCTTAGGAGTTTGCCAGTTGGCAGTTGCGAGCTTGAGCTCTATGCTCGAAAGATGACCTTTAGAGTCTTCTTGCAGATCAGATGGCGCGCGCTTGCCCGAGCTATTTGTTCGTGAAGCCAAGCCTGACGGATGGAGGCACTGGCTCCAGCTGCCCGAGCTGCGCAGAGGGCCTGCCCTTGCAAAGCAAGCCTTACGCCCCGCCCGTCCAGTGGAAATGCTTGCGGGTCTCGTGTCTGATTGCCTGGCGCTTGTCAGATCGGCCGGGAAAGGGTGCGACCTTCTGCGTGTCCCAACTCTTTGAGTTGCGGCGCCCGGTCAAACTTTGAGGTCTCTGGCACTGTGCAGAGGCAGAGGGTATTGGCTGGCGTCGCGCTTGGGGCCATAAAGCGCCCCTTTGCAGAGTTCCCTTTCAAAACAGCACCAATTTTCATCACGAAAGCAGAATGCTGGTCGCCTTCGCGACTTACGTGTCTCGGAATGTGTCACCCTTCTTGTGTTTGCCAACAAACGCGTTCCTTGAAGCAAAAACTTGGGCGCGCAGGCGGGTGTTTGGCCCCATTTCATCTGAATTTGTTTGCTAAAGGCGAAGGCCATTTTCATGGCATACACAAAGTGGGCTGAGCCGTCCAAGGAGCGTGCAGTCCATGAAGATGTCACCCTACTACAAGTCCTTTGAAGATGAGGGTGCGACGTGGGATGTGGTGGCCCCAGATGCGCGCCCAAAGCTGTTGGCGGTTTCAGGCGGTACCGAGCTTGATGGAACTTGCTGTAAGGCCACTGTGCGATAGAATAACTAGAGGTTCATTGGGTTTGGGCGCTGCTCAGATGATTCAGGCAAATGAGGCTGTACCGAGATGTTGACAGGACAGGCTGAACAAGATCCGCATCGTTTTCGATCTCTGGATGGACGTGCAGCGAAGATGGGTATACTTGGAAGGAATTTTTGGAAGCAGTGCGGACATTCAGCAACTGCTTCCAAATGAATTTGCTCGCTGCAGCCTCAGATGGCGCCAGCGACTGAAGGGATGAACAGATGAAATTAAGGCTTCAAGACCATCGACTCTGAGTTTGTCGGGCTGATGAAGAAGGTTGCTGCGAAGCCCAAGGCCACAAAATCGCACTGCACACATGTAAATTTTGCATGTCCAAGGTGCTCGAAGCCGTGGCAATTGAAGGTGTGCAGAAGCAGCTGGATCGACTCTCGGACATGCTGACGGCTGTCCAGAAAGCTTTAGGCGACGTGTTTTTCCGCATCGCGTAAGATGTGTGCCTTATTGGCTTCGATGGGCTTCGATGGGAGGCGATTATTTGGAGAAGCAGCGCTCTCAATTTGCCCGCTTTTACTTTGTGGGCGACGAGGACAAGCTGAAGCTAAAGTCCTCAAAGGTATCTTCGAAGTTTGCAGGACTTGCTTGAGATGATCGGCAACTCCAAAGATGTCGCCGCAGTGAGCCGGCACCTGGCAAGCGCCCCAACGCGGACTTTGCGCTTAAGTCGCCTCCGCACAAATCAGCCAACACGAAGATCTGTGAATTTCCTTGATAATGCTTTTTTGCTCCCCAAACCCGGCGCGCTTCTTAGTTCTTCTTGATTCTTTTTCTTAGCGCTTCTTCATGCTCCTTGACGCTTCTTAGTTCTTCTTGATTCTTTTTCTTAGCGCTTCTTCATGCTCCTTGACGCTTCTTAGTTCTGCTTGATTCTTTTTCTTAGCGCTTCTTCATGCTCCTTGACGCTTCTTAGTTCTTCTTGATTCTTTTTCTTAGCGCTTCTTCATGCTCCTTGACGCTTCTTAGTTCTGCTTGATTCTTTTTCTTAGCGCTTCTTCATGCTCCTTTGGGCAGCTTCTTGCTCCTTGACGCTTCTTAGTTCTTCTTGATTCTTTTTCTTAGCGCTTCTTCATGCTCCTTGACGCTTCTTAGTTCTTCTTGATTCTTTCTTAGCGCTTCTTCATGCTCCTTGACGCTTCTTAGTTCTTCTTGATTCTTTTTCTTAGCGCTTCTTCATGCTCCTTGACGCTTCTTAGTTCTTCTTGATTCTTTTTCTTAGCGCTTCTTCATGCTCCTTGACGCTTCTTAGTTCTTCTTGATTCTTTTTCTTAGCGCTTCTTCATGCTCCTTGACGCTTCTTAGTTCTTCTTGATTCTTTTTCTTAGCGCTTCTTCATGCTCCTTGACGCTTCTTAGTTCTTCTTGATTCTTTTTCTTAGCGCTTCTTCATGCTCCTTGACGCTTCTTAGTTCTTCTTGATTCTTTTTCTTAGCGCTTCTTCATGCTCCTTCACGCTTCTTAGTTCTTCTTGATTCTTTTTCTTAGCGCTTCTTCATGCTCCTTGACGCTTCTTAGTTCTTCTTGATTCTTTTTCTTAGCGCTTCTTTTCTTGCTTCTTGACGCTTCTTAGTTCTTGATTCTTTTTCTTAGCGCTTCTTCATGCTCCTTGACGCTTCTTAGTTCTTCTTGATTCTTTTTCTTAGCGCTTCTTCATGCTCCTTCACGCTTTTTAGTTCTTCTTGATTCTTCTTTTTTCTTAGCGCTCCTTCATGCTCCTTGATGCTTCTTAGTTCTTCTTGATTCTTTTTCTTAGCGCTTCTTCATGCTCCTTGACGCTTTTTAGTTCTTTTTGATTCTTCTTTTCTCTTAGCGCTTCTTCATGCTCCTTGACGCTTGTTAGTTCTTCTTGATTCTTCTTTTTCTTAGCGCTTCTTCACGCTCCTTGACGCTTCTTAGTTCTTCTTGATTCTTCTTTTTCTTAGCGCTTCTTCATGCTCCTTCACGCTTCTTAGCTGTTCTTGATTCTTCTTTTTCTTAGCGCTTCTTCATGCTCCTTGATGCTGCTTCTTAGCTCTTCTTGATTCTTTTTCTTAGCGCTTCTTGATGCTTCTTGACGCTTCTTAGTTCTTCTTGATTCTTCTTTTTGTTAGCGCTTCTTCATTCTCCTTGACGCTTTTGAGTTCTTCTTCACTCTTCTTTTCTTAGCGCTTCTTCATGCTCCTTGACGCTTCTTTGTGCTTCTTGATTCTTCTTTTTCTTAGCGCTTCTTCATGCTCCTTGACGCTTCTTTGTGCTTCCTGATTCTTCTTTTTCTTAGCGCTTCTTCATGCTCCTTGACGCTTCTTAGCTCTTCTTGATTCTTGTATTTCTTAGCGCTTCTTCATGCTCCTTGACGCTTCTTAGTTCTTCTTGATTCTTTTTCTTAGCGCTTCTTCATGCTCCTTGACGCTTCTTAGTTCTTCTTGACTCTTTTTCTTAGCGCTTCTTCATGCTCCTTGACGCTTCTTAGTTCTTCTTGATTCTTCTTTTTCTCTTAGCGCTTCTTCATGCTCCTTGACGCTTCTTAGTTCTTCATGTTTCTTCTATTTCTTAGCACTTCTTCATACTCCTTAACACTTCTTAGTTCTTCTTGATTCTTCTTTTTCTTAGCGCTTCTTCATGCTCCTTGACGCTTCTTACTGCCCTTCATTCGTTTGCTTTTCACCACTTCTTAATGCTTCTTGAGGCTTCTTACTGCCCTCCATTGCCTTTTTACCGCTTCTTAATGCTCCTTGACGCTTCTTACTGCCTCTCAACAATTCTGCTTATTACCGCTTCTTAATGCTTCTTGACACTTCTTACTGCCTCTTACTTCTTCTGAATGCTCCTTAACGCTTCTTACTGACTCTCAATTATTCTGCTTCTTACCCTTTCTTAATGCTTCTTGACGCTTCTTACTGCCTCTTGATTCTTCTGCGTTTTACCGCTTCTTAATGCTCCTTGACACTTCTTACTGCCTCTTAATTCTTCTGCTTCTTAACTGCTCTTACTGCCTCTCAATTTTTCTGCCTCTTACCGCTTCTTAATGCACCTTGACGCTTCTTACTCCCTCTCAAGTCTTCTGCTTCTTGACTCTTCTTAATGCTTCTTGACGCTTCTTACTGCCTTTAAATTCTTCTGCTTTTTAACTCTTCTTACTGCCTCTCAATTCTTCTGCTTCTTACCGCTTCTTAATGCTCCTTGACGCTTTCTACTGCCTCTTAATTATTCTGCTTCTTAACTCTTGTTGATGCTCCTTAACGTTTCTTACTGCCTCTTAATTCCTTTGCTTGTCAACGCTTCTTAATGCTCCTTGACGCTTCTTACTGCCTCTGAATTGTTGTACTTCTCAACGCTTCTCAATGCGCCTTGACGCTCTTAGTGCCTCTCAATTCTGCTTGTTAACGCTTCTTCATTTTTCTTAGCGCTTCTTCATGCTCCTTGACGCTTCTTAGCTGTTCTTGATTCTTCTTTTTCTTAGCGCTTCTTCATGCTTTTTGACGCTTTTTAGTTCTTCTTGATTCTTTTTCTTAGCGCTTCTTCATGCTCCTTGACGCTTTTTAGTTCTTCTTGATTCTTCTTTTTCTTAGCGCTTCTTCATGCTTTTTGACGCTTCTTAGCTCTTCTTGATTCTTCTTTTTCTTAGCGCTTCATGCTTTTTGACGCTTCTTAGCTCTTCTTGATTCTTCTTTTTCTTAGCGCTTCATGCTCCTTGACGCTTCTTAGCTGTTCTTGATTCTTCTTTTTCTTAGCGCTTCTTCATGCTCCTTGACGCTGCTTCTTAGCTCTTCTTGATTCTTTTTCTTAGCGCTTCTTCATGCTCCTTGACGCTTCTTAGCTCTTCTTGATTCTTTTTCTTAGCGCTTCTTCATGCTCCTTGACGCTTCTTAGTTCTTCTTGATTCTTTTTCTTAGCGCTTCTTCATGCTCCTTGACGCTTCTTAGTTCTTCTTGATTCTTTTTCTTAGCGCTTCTTCATGCTCCTTGACGCTTCTTAGTTCTTCTTGATTCTTTTTCTTAGCGCTTCTTCATGCTCCTTGACGCTTCTTAGTTCTTCTTGACTCTTTTTCTTAGCGCTTCTTCATGCTCCTTGACGCTTCTTAGTTCTTCTTGATTCTTCTTTTTCTCTTAGCGCTTCTTCATGCTCCTTGACGCTTCTTAGTTCTTCATGTTTCTTCTTTTTCTTAGCACTTCTTCATACTCCTTAACACTTCTTAGTTCTTCTTGATTCTTCTTTTTCTTAGCGCTTCTTCATGCTCCTTGACGCTTCTTACTGCCCTTCATTCGTTTGCTTTTCACCACTTCTTAATGCTTCTTGAGGCTTCTTACTGCCCTCCATTCCCTTTTTACCGCTTCTTAATGCTCCTTGACGCTTCTTACTGCCTCTCAACAATTCTGCTTATTACCGCTTCTTAATGCTTCTTGACACTTCTTACTGCCTCTTACTTCTTCTGAATGCTCCTTAACGCTTCTTACTGACTCTCAATTCTTCTGCTTCTTACCGCTTCTTAATGCTTCTTGACGCTTCTTACTGCCTCTTGATTCTTCTGCGTTTTACCGCTTCTTAATGCTCCTTGACACTTCTTACTGCCTCTTAATTCTTCTGCTTCTTAACTGCTCTTACTGCCTCTCAATTTTTCTGCCTCTTACCGCTTCTTAATGCACCTTGACGCTTCTTACTCCCTCTCAAGTCTTCTGCTTCTTGACTCTTCTTAATGCTTCTTGACGCTTCTTACTGCCTTTAAATTCTTCTGCTTTTTAACTCTTCTTACTGCCTCTCAATTCTTCTGCTTCTTACCGCTTCCTAATGCTCCTTGACGCTTTCTACTGCCTCTTAATTATTCTGCTTCTTAACTCTTGTTGATGCTCCTTAACGTTTCTTACTGCCTCTTAATTCCTTTGCTTGTCAACGCTTCTTAATGCTCCTTGACGCTTCTTACTGCCTCTGAATTGTTGTACTTCTCAACGCTTCTCAATGCGCCTTGACGCTCTTAGTGCCTCTCAATTCTGCTTGTTAACGCTTCTTCATTTTTCTTAACGCTGCTTGCTGTCTCTTGATTCCTGTTCTTGCTGACGCTTCTGAATGCTCCACAACGCTTTTCACTGCCTCTGAACTTTTCTGCTTATTACCGCTTCTGAATCCTGCTTGACGCTTCTTACTGCCTCTTTATTCTTCTGGGATTCTGCTTCTTAACGCCTTTGAATGCTCCTTAGCGCTTCTTGCACTTATTGCTTCTTATTGCTTTGAATGCTTTGGATTGCCCTACATGCTGCCTTCTGCTCCTTAATGCTTTTTGAATGCTTCTAGACCTTTGTTAATGCTTCTCAATGCTTCTCAATGCTTCTCAATGCTTCTCAATGCTTCTCAATGCTTCTAAATGCTTCTAAATGCTTCTACATGCTTCTTAATGCTTCTCAATGCCGCTTAATGCTTCTTTTGGTTTCCGCATGCTTTTGAATGCCTCTTAAGGAAGCTTTCTGAATGCCCTGAATGCTTCCAATGTGTCCTGATGCCTCTTGCCGCTTCTGAATGCTATTCAATGCTTGAATATGATTCTTTAATGCGTCTGCATGCTTCTTGATGCATCTGAATGCCATGCCATTGAAGATTTCTGAAGCTTCTTATTGCTCCTTACTTCTTCTCAACGCTTTTTGATTTCTTGATTGCGTTTACATGCGACTACATGGCGCAACTGCTTCTTATCAGTAAGAGCATCAATGCGCAAAGACTCCTAGCAAGAGGTAAGACGCACTCCGGAACATTAAGACGCAGTTAGGGCATCTCAAAGCATTCAGAAGCAGCAGAAAGCTTGCAAAGCATTCAGGAGCACTAAGCAGCATTCAGAAGCATTGAGAAGCATCAAGAAGCATGAAGAACAGTAAGAAGCGTTAAGAAGCATTCGGAGCAATCAGAAGCATCAAGAAGCATTAAGAATCATCCCGAAGCGGCAACGATCATGAACAAACAGGCGTATAGGGCATTCAAAAGCCATCAGAACCATCAAGACGCGGTAAGACCAATGAAAAAGCTTTGCAAACCTTAAGACGCATGCAGAAGCACTCGGAAGCATTAAGAAGCCTGAGGGGCGTTGAGAAGTACTTGGAAGCTTCTTTTTGCTTTTTGGTTTTTAAAGGCGTCTTCATGAATCTGTAATTCTTGCTACTGTTTGTCAATGCTTCTGAATGCTTCTTGTTTCTTCTGAAGGCTCTACATGCTTCCGACTGGGTCCGATTAGTTCCAAATGCTTCCGAATGCCTCCCAGTGCGTCTTCATGCTTCTTGATGCTTTTGCATGCCCTTAGTGCTTCTTCATGCTTCTTCATGCTTCTTCATGCTTCTTAATGCTTCTTAATGCTTCTTAATGCTTCTTGATGCTTCTTGATGCTTCTTGATGCTTCTTACAGCTTCTTGTTGCTTCCGAATGATTGTGAGTTTCTTACTGCTTTCTCATTTTTTTTGATGCTTCATGGTTCTTTATGTTTCTTACTATCTCTTAATGCCTCATAACAGTGCTTCTTCATGCTTCTGAATGTACCTTGATGCTACTTACTGTGTAGCCTACTTCTGGATGCTTCTTAATGCTTTTAAAGTGTTTGTTGAATTCGCCTGAATGCCTCTCGATGCGTCCTTATTCTTTTCTCTGCTTCTTGATGTTTCGTAATGTTGCTGCATAACTGCAATGCTTCTATTGCTTCAATGCTGCCCATTTTGTTTGATTGAGTTTTGGTGCTTCTTTACGCTTCTTAGCTTCTTAGCGTTTCTGAAATCTTAAAGCTTTCGAATGTTTTGACTGCTGGAATGCTCCTTCTTGTTCCTTAATGCTTCTTATTGCTTCTAATGCATGTCTGCTTCTTGTGGAGTTTTGTTGCGTTTTCATGCTTCTTCAGGTTTCTTAATGCTTTTTCGTGCTTCGTGCTTCTTGCTGCTTCTTCATGCTTCTCAACATCTCATAATGCTTCTGAGTCTTTGCTTATTGCTCCTGTTCTTCTCAATGCGTCTTTACGTTTCTGAATGCTTACTTCCTATTGCTTCTTGATGCGTCTTAGGGCTCCTTAGTGTTGCTTTATGTTTCTAAATGCTTTCTACTGCTTCTTAACGCCCTGTAATGCTTTTTAGTGTTTCTTAGTGCTGCCTAGTGCCTCTAAGTCTCTGAACGCTTTGTACACAACAGTGAGAAGCACTGCGCAGCAGTTCAAAGCAATAGACCGCATTACCCAGCATTCCGAAACATTAAGATGCATTGAGAAGCATTAAGAAGTCTTAAGAAGCATTCGTTGCGCATTCAAAAGGCACTAAGAAGCACTGAGAAGCATTAAGACGCATTCAGAAGCACGCGCATTCACACATTAAGACACGTTGAGAAGCACGAAGACGCGTTCAGAAGCATTGAGCTTCAAGACACATTGACCAGCATATTCAAGAGAATCAGACTTCTACAAACTAGTAAGAAGCATTGAGACTTCGTAGTTGTTCTTAACGCATTTCTTTCCAAGCTGCTTCATGCTGAATGCTCCTCAATGTTACTTAAGACGAATTAACAAGCATTGAGAAGCAAGCAGCATTACGAACCCTTCAGGACACCTAAAGACGTAGTAAGAAGCAATAAGAGACCCGCAAACTTATCAAGAAGCATTGAGAAGTCGCAATAAACACGAAACACATAAGTAGCGTCAAGACACATTAAGAAGCAGTAAGAAGATTGAAGACACATCGATAGGCACAAAGAAGCTTTAAGGAGAAACAAGCACAAACTAAACCCGAAACAAGCGAAACAAGCAATAAGCATTGAGAAGGGAGCAGATTCGACGGCTTGCGTCTCCGGATCTAGGCCAAGATGTTCGCTGGCCTCTCTCAGCTCAGCACTGAGCCTGGCAGCCCGGAGCTCGTGAAGGCGCTCGACTTCGAGTGCTACTCGACTTCGAGTGCTTCGAGTGCTTCGATCCGCTTCGATCCACTTCGGGCTCCGCCGTTCCGCCGTTCCGCCGTTCCGCCGTTCCGCCTCGTGACTCAAGCGAAGCAAAAGCAGCATAGGGCCAGAGGCAGACCAATTGGAGAAAATCCGGGCTAACGAGAAGGTGGCAAGATGCAGTTCAGATAGAACTTGGCAATTCTATGAACGGTGAGCGCAAGCGATGCGCCACCTGCTCCAAAAAGCTTACTACTCTACCTAACTACCCTGCACGAGCATTTGCTTTATCATTTTCAGCGAGGGTCACAAACGTTGAGGGCGCTCACTACCATCCAGACTGCTTGTGCTGCGACAGGCTGGACTTTTGCAAAGTTACAGCCAGAGTGCCGGCGCCATTTTTCTTGGGTGCAGCCTGTCCGGGTGCATAAATCCCCTGTCCGGCAAGTTTCACAAATGCGATGGGCAGCGCCTGTGGGATGGCTGCTCCACCTGCTGTGAGGTGGGTCAAATGACAGCTGCTGAATGCGCACGCAACTTGGCAGGCCGGTGGAAAGCTTGCAAGGTGGCAAGGTGGGGCGTGGGAGTGCGCGTTGACCAATTGCATGTCAATCTAGGTCTTGAAAGATGCGTTTGGGACATTCAGGTAGAGGCTTTCAGTTATTCGCAGAGGTCAGAAAAGAGAAAGAACAGTGCTCCGGCGAGCAGAAGAACGAAGAGAGCGAAAGCGAGCAAGAGCAACTCGAAAGAAGAGAAAAAGAAGCAAGCAGCGAAAGAGGGAGAGAAAGGGAGAGAGAAGGAAAGAACCGGGCGCGAAGCGAGCCGCTCGAAAGGCTCAGCTTCCACACTGAAACACGATCCAAATCCAAATCCGAAGCTGTCGGAGTTCAGTTGCAATGCACGCAACACAGAGGCCGAAGCGGATGCTTCAGCTGGATTCAGTCTGACTGAAGCTGCCTGAGCCGGAAAGAAGGCACGTGGAGCCTTCGGATTTCCCGAGAATCGGCTGAACCTGAGATAGTGAGATCAGTTCAGGCAATGTGCGAAACGGCGAAACGGCTTGGGCCGTGAAAGCGGCAGAGGCACTTGTTGTTGACACACTCCAAAGGCCAACGCAGTTGAAACTGCCAGCGTTGATTCCCTGGCCAGAGCTTTGAGAGCCTCGGTCCAGGCATTCGAACTTGCCAGCTCCACGCGCTCACCGCGCTCACCGCGCTCACCGCGCTCACCGCGCTCACCGCGCTCAACGCTCACTATGTCTCTGCAGGCGCTGAGTCCAATTTGAGGTCTATCGTTTGCCGAAGCCTTCAGGAGCTGCGCGAGCCTGGAAAGCGTGCCAGCCTCACAGAACCTCAAAGTTGGTCAATAGGAAGGATATGCAAAGGCAACATTCAAAGGCAAGGATGCAAGGCCGACTTGGCGAGGTGTTGCAGCCGCGAGCAGATGCTCAGCGACGACTTCACGTCTACCTTTGGAACGAAGGCGCTGACTTTGGGGCCCCAACTCTCCAATCTCCCGCTCGGTCAGGAGTTTGCCAAGCTTGCGGCTTGGAGATCACCGTGAGACGGCCTTTGATGCAAAATAAGCCGGCGCGCTTTCTGATTCTTTCTGGATCCTTGGAAGGAATCCTGAATGTTCTTGCCAGGCCATGCAGTCGCGTGAGGGAGAGTCGGTGGACTTCATCAAGCCTGTGCGCCGGCAAGTCGACTTTGGCTTCTTTTCTTTCTTTGTCTTTCTTTCTTTCTTCCTTTCTTTCTTTCTTGATTCTTCCTTTCTTTTCCTTTCTTTTCCTTTCTTTTCCTTTCTTTTCCTTTCTTTTCCTTTCTTTTCCTTTCTTGTCCTTTCTTGTCCTTTCTTGTCCTTTCTTTTCCTTTTATCGTTCTTGTCCCGTCCTCGTCCCGTTCTTACCCTTCCTCCCCGACTCCTCTCGAGGTCAACATCAACGAGGACCCGTCAATCAATGGCTGGCTGTCCAAGACGGAGGCCAGATGAGACTGTGTAATGAGGCATTGAGGGATCAACATACTTTTTTTGCTTGTTCATTCCCAGGCTAGCATGCAAGCGTCGCTGGGTGAGCATCTGAATTCCTCCATGAATGAGCCACAGCCTGAGCGCATTGCGATGCTGCGATGACGCTGGAAGTCAATTGGACGGTTTTTATCTGATAGGTTGGGGACGCTCTTTGCAGCTGATGGGACAATCAGCGAGGAGGAGACAATGGCCACTTGGAGCAATATCGCGCAAAGCGGCTCTGTCCGGCCTAACTTCCTGTCGACCTCTCAGCTTTGTGCTTTGCTGTTCTCACCTTTTTGCAGCTCGCAGGTCTGGGTTTCCAAGTATCCGTGCCAGGCCGGATCAGTCGTACGTGCCTCATGAATGTTGCATTTCCAACCGGATGACAAAGGAGTAGAGTTTGGGCACGTCAGGTGAGGCCATGGGCCATGTGGTTGGCAATCCTTTGCCGGCTTTGTCAGGTGCTGCTGATGGCAATATTGGCAGACTGGTGTGCGAAGGTTGAGGCCGCACTGAGCTCCGGTGGTGCGGCAGACATGGAGAAAGTCTTGCCTCGTACCGTCGAGCAGCTGTCGTTCATGGCGGGCAAGGTGATCACGAATGTGAGTAACGACGTGCGTCAGAAACTTGCACAGCTAATCACTGAAGTCGTACACCAAAGAGATGTGTCAAGGCAACTGATCCAGGACAAAGTGTGCTCCCCCAAAGACTTCCAGTGGCTTCAGCTCATGCGGATGTACTGGAATCCGAGCGAGCCCCAAATCCTTCAGCGTTTGTCCATTTGTATGGCTGATGCTACCTTCTTCTACGGCTTTGAGTACTTGGGCATTGCAGACAAGCTGGTGCAAACACCTCTCACAGATCGGTGCTTTTTGACCTTGACGCAAGCCCTTCATATGCGGCTGGGGGCCAATCCCTTCGGGCCTGCGGGGACAGGCAAGACTGAATCGGTGAAGGCTTTGGGCAACACAATGGGTCGATTTGTGCTTGTCTTCTGCTGCGACGAGGGCTTTGACTTTCAGGCGGGCCGTTGGGACCAACTTGCCAAGCCCGAAGGCTTACAATAGCCCCGATCTCTTTCTCTTTGCTTACCCTTCGGTCTACTTGAAAATTGAACAGTTGAATTCCAAAGTTGAAATTAGAAATCTGAAATTCTATTTTGACTTCCGGTATCTAAATTGAGGCCATGGGCCGGATCTTCGTGGGCCTCTGCCAAGTGGGCGCCTGGGGCTGCTTTGACGAGTTCAACCGCTTGGAGGAGCGCATCCTGTCGGCGGTGTCCGAGCAAGTGCTGACCATCCAAACCGGCAACAAACAAAACAAGAAGGAGATCGAGATCCTGGGGAAGCAGGCCTGGACTCCCGCCTTTCCCTCTCCTTTCCCTTCTCTTCCTCTCCCCTGTTTTTCCTCTTCTTCCCTTCTCTTTCCCTTCGCATTCCTATCTGCTTTTTGCCGTCTTTGCTTTTGCTTCGCCCTCTCCTTCGCCCTTCTTTCCCTTTTCGTTCCTTGCTATGTCGTATCTCGTTCCTTTTTTTTGAACTGCTTGTTGGTATCTTTGTCCCCTCTCTTTCCCCCTTCCATTCCTCCTCTCTTCCCCCTCTCCTCCCTTCTCTTCCTCTCCCCTGTTTTTCCTCTTCTTCCCTTCTCTTTCCCTTCGCATTCCTATCTGCTTTTTGCCGTCTTTGCTTTTGCTTCGCCCTCTCCTTCGCCCTTCTTTCCCTTTTCGTTCCTTGCTATGTCGTATCTCGTTCCTTTTTTTAAACTGCTTGTTGGTATCTTTGTCCCCTCTCTTTCCCCCTTCCATTCCTCCTCTCTTCCCCCTCTCCTCCCTTCTCTTCCTCTCCCTTGTTTTTCCTCTTCTTCCCTTCTCTTTCCCTTCGCATTCCTATCTGCTTTTTGCCGTCTTTGCTTTTGCTTCGCCCTCTCCTTCGCCCTTGTTTCCCTTCTCGTTCCGTGCTATGTCGTATCTCGTTCCTCTTTTTGCATTGCTTCTTGGTATTCCTATCTGCTTTTTGCCGTCTTTGCTTTTGCTTCGCCCTCTCCTTCGCCCTTCTTTCCCTTTTCGTTCCTTGCTATGTCGTATCTCGTTCCTTTTTTTAAACTGCTTGTTGGTATCTTTGTCCCCTCTCTTTCCCCCTTCCATTCCTCCTCTCTTCCCCCTCTCCTCCCTTCTCTTCCTCTCCCTGTTTTTCCTCTTCTTCCCTTCTCTTTCCCTTCGCATTCCTATCTGCTTTTTGCCGTCTTTGCTTTTGCTTCGCCCTCTCCTTCGCCCTTGTTTCCCTTCTCGTTCCGTGCTATGTCGTATCTCGTTCCTCTTTTTGCATTGCTTCTTGGTATCTTTGTTCCCTCTCTTTTTCCTTCCATTCCTCCTCTCTTCCCCCTCTCCTTTTCTCTTCGTCTCCCCTGTTTTTCCTCTTCTTCCCTTCTCTTTCCCTTCGCATTCCTATCTGCTTTTTGCCGTCTTTGCTTTTGCTTCGCCCTCTCCTTCGCCCTTCTTTCCCTTTTCGTTCCTTGCTATGTCGTATCTCGTTCCTTTTTTTTGAACTGCTTGTTGGTATCTTTGTCCCCCCTCTTTCCCCCTTCCATTCCTCCTCTCTTCCCCCTCTCCTCCCTTCTCTTCCTCTCCCCTGTTTTTCCTCTTCTTCCCTTCTCTTTCCCTTCGCATTCCTATCTGCTTTTTGCCGTCTTTGCTTTTGCTTCGCCCTCTCCTTCGCCCTTCTTTCCCTTTTCGTTCCTTGCTATGTCGTATCTCGTTCCTTTTTTTTGAACTGCTTGTTGGTATCTTTGTCCCCTCTCTTTCCCCCTTCCATTCCTCCTCTCTTCCCCCTCTCCTCCCTTCTCTTCCTCTCCCCTGTTTTTCCTCTTCTTCCCTTCTCTTTCCCTTCGCATTCCTATCTGCTTTTTGCCAACTTTGCTTTTGCTTCGCCCTCTCCTTCGCCCTTCTTTCCCTTTTCGTTCCTTGCTATGTTGTATCTCGTTCCTTTTTTAGCATTGCTTGTTGGTATCTTTGTCCCCTCTCTTTCCCCCTTCTTTTCCTCCTCTCTTCCCGCTCTCCTTCCCCTCTTCGTCTCCCCTTTTTCGTCTTCTTCCCTTCTCTTTCTCTTCACAGTTCTGTCTGCTTTTTGCCGTCTTTGCTTTTGCTTCGCCGTCTCCTTCGCCCTTGTTTCCCTTTTCGTTCCTTGCTACGTTGTATCTTGTTCCTTCTTTAGCATTGCTTGTTGGTATCTTTGTCCCCTCTCTTTGCCCCTTCCATTCCTCCTCTCTTCCCCCTCCCCTTCCCCTCTTCGTCTCCCCTGTTTTTCCTCTTCTTCCCTTCTCTGTCTCTTCACATTTCTATCTGTTTTTTGCCGTCTTTGCTTTTGCTTCGCCCTCTCCTTCGCCCTTGTTTCCCTTCTCGTTCCTTGCTATGTCGTATCTCGTTCCTTTTTTTTGAACTGCTTGTTGGTATCTTTGTCCCCTCTCTTTCCCCCTTCCATTCCTCCTCTCTCCCCCTCTCGTTCCCCTCTTCGTCTCCCCTGTTTTTCCTCTTCGTCCCTTCTCTTTCTCTTCACATTTCTATCTGCTCTTTTCCGTCTTTGCTTTTGCTTCGCCCTCTCCTTCGCCCTTGTTTCCCTTCTCGTTCCGTGCTATGTCGTATCTCGTTCCTCTTTTTGCATTGCTTCTTGGTATCTTTGTTCCCTCTCTTTCCCCCTTCCATTCCTCCTCTCTTCCCCCTCTCCTTTTCCCTCTTCGTCTCCCCTGTTTTTCCTCTTCTTCCCTTCTCTTTCTCTTCACAGTTCTGTCTGCTTTTTGCCGTCTTTGCTTTTGCTTCGCCCTCTTCTTCGGCCTTCTTTCCCTTCTCGTTCCTTGCTATGTCGTATCTCGTTCCTTTTTTGCATTGCTTGTTGGTCTCTTTGTCCCCTCTCTTTCCCCCTTCCATGGATCCTCTCTTCCCCCTGTCCTTCCCCTCTTCGTCTCCCATGTTTTTCCTCTTCTTCCCTTCTCTTTCCCTTTGCATTCCTATCTGCTCTTTGCCGTCTTTGCTTTTGCTTCGCCCTCTCCTTCGCCCTTCTTTCCCTTCGCGTTCCTTGCTATGTCGTATCTCGTTCCTGTTTTTGAACTGCTTGTTGGTATCTTTGTCCCCTCTCTCTTTCCCCCTTCCATTCCTCCTCTCTTCCCCCTCTCCTTCCCCTCTTCGTCTCCCCTGTTTTTCCTCTTCTTCCCTTCTGTTTCTCTTCGCATTCCTATCTGCTTTTTGCCGTCTTTGCTTTTGCTTCGCCCTCTCCTTCGCCCTTCTTGCCCTTCTCGTTCCTTGCTATGTCGTATCTCGTTCCTTTTTTGCATTGCTTGTTGGTATCTCTGTCCCCTCTCTTTCCCCCTTCCGTTCCTCCTCTTCCTCCCTCTGCTTTCCCTCTTCGTCTCCCCTGTTTTTCCTCTTCTTCCCTTCTCTTTCCCTTCACACTTCTAGCTGCTCTTTGCCGTCTTTGCTTTTGCTTCGCCCTCTCCTTCGCCCTTCTTTCCATTCTTGTTCCTTGCTATGTTGTATCTGGTTCCTTTTTTTTGCATTGCTTGTTGGTATCTTTGTCCCCTCTCTTTCCTCCTTCCATTCCTCCTCTCTTCCCTCTCTCCTTTCCCTCTTGGTCTCCCCTGTTTGTCCTCTTCTTCCCTTCTCTTTCTCTTCACATTTCTATCTGTTTTTTGCCGTCTTTGCTTTTGCTTCGCCCTCTCCTTTGCCCTTCTTTCCCTTCTCGTTCCTTGCTATGTCGTATCTCGTTCCTTTTTTTTGCATTGCTTGTTGGTATCTTTGTCCCCTCTCTTTCCCTCTTCCATTCCTCCTCTCTTTCCCTTCTCCTTCCCCTCTTCGTCTCCCCTGTTTGTCCTCTTCTTCCCTTCTCTTTCTCTTCACATTTCTATTTTCTTTTTGCCGTCTTTGCTTTGCTTCGCCGTCTCCTTCGCCCTTGTTTCCCTTTTCGTTCCTTGCTACGTTGTATCTTGTTCCTTCTTTAGCATTGCTTGTTGGTATCTTTGTCCCCTCTCTTTGCCCCTTCCATTCCTCCTCTCTCCCCCCTCTCCTTCCCCTCTTCGTCTCCCCTGTTTTTCCTCTTCTTCCCTTCTCTGTCTCTTCACATTTCTATCTGTTTTTTGCCGTCTTTGCTTTTGCTTCGCCCTTTCCTTCGCCCTTCTTTCCCTTCTCGTTCCTTGCTATGCCGTATCTCGTTCCTTTTTTTGCATCCTTTTTTTCATTGCTTGTTGGTATCTTTGTCCCCTCTTTCTTTGCCCCTTCCATTCCTCCTCTCTTCCCCCTCTCCTTTCCCTCTTCGTCTCCCCTGTTTTTCCTCTTCTTCCCTTCTCTTTCTCTTCGCATTTCTATCTGCGTTTTGCCGTCTTTGCTTTTGCTTCGCCCTCTCCTTCGCCCTTCTTTCCCTTCTCGTTCCTTGCTATGTCGTATCTCGTTCCTTTTTTGCATTGCTTGTTGGTTTCTTTGTCCCCCCTCTCTTTGCCCCTGCCATTCCTCCTCTCTTCCCCCTCTCCTTTCCCTCTTCGTCTCCCCTGTTTTTCCTCTTCTTCCCTTCTCTTTCTCTTCACATTCCTATCTGCTTTTTGCCGTCTTTGCTTTTGCTTCGCTCTCTCCTTCGCCCTTCTTTCCCTTCTCGTTCCTTGCTATGTCGTATCTCGTTCCTCTTTTTTGCATTGCTTGTTGGTATCTTTGTCCCCTCTTTCTTTGCCCCTTCCATTCCTCCTCTCTTCCCCCTCTCCTTTCCCTCTTCGTCTCCCCTGTTTTTCCTCTTCTTCCCTTCTCTTTCTCTTCGCATTTCTATCTGCTTTTTGCCGTCTTTGCTTTTGCTTCGCCCTCTCCTTCGCCCTTCTTTCCCTTCTCGTTCCTTGCTATGTCGTATCTCGTTTTTCTTTTGTTGCATTGCTTGTTGGTCTCTTTGTCCCCTCTCTCTTTGCCCCTTCCATTCCTCCTCTCTTCCCCCTCTCCTTCCCCTCTTCGTCTCCCCTATTTTTCCTCTTCTTCCCTTCTCTTTCCCTTCACATTCCTATCTGCTTTTTTGCCGTCTTTGCTTTTGCTTCGCCCTCTCCTTCGCCCTTCTTGCCCTTCTCGTTCCTTGCTATGTCGTATCTCGTTCCTCTTTTTTGCATTGCTTGTTGGTATCTTTGTCCCCTCTTTCTTTGCCCCTTCCATTCCTCCTCTCTTCCCCCTCTCCTTTCCTTCTTCGTGTCCCATGTTTTTCCTCTTCTTCCCTTCTCTTTCCCTTTGCATTCCTATCTGCTTGTTGCCGTCTTTGCTTTTGCTTCGCCCTCTCCTTCGCCCTTGTTTCCCTTCTCGTTCCTTGCTATGTCGTATCTCGTTCCTTTTTTGCATTGCTTGTTGGTATCTTTGTCCCCTCTCTCTTTGCCCCTTCCATTCCTCCTCTCTTCCCCTTCTCCTTCCCCTCTTCGTCTCCCCTGTTTTTCCTCTTCTTCCCTTCTCTTTCCCTTCACATTCCTATCTGCTTTTTTGCCGTCTTTGTTTTTGCTTCGCTCTCTCCTTCGCCCTTCTTTCCCTTCTCGTTCCTTGCTATGTTGTATCTCGTTCCTTTTTTTGAACTGCTTGTTGGTATCTTTGTCCCCTCTTTCTTTCCCCCTTCCATTCCTCCTCTCTTCCCCCTCTCCTTTCCTTCTTCGTGTCCCATGTTTTTCCTCTTCTTCCCTTCTCTTTCCCTTTGCATTCCTATCTGCTTTTTGCCGTCTTTGCTTTTGCTTCGCCCTCTCCTTCGCCCTTGTTTCCCTTCTCGTTCCTTGCTATGTCGTATCTCGTTCCTTTTTTGCATTGCTTGTTGGTATCTTTGTCCCCTCTCTCTTTGCCCCTTCCATTCCTCCTCTCTTCCCCTTCTCCTTCCCCTCTTTGTCTCCCCTATTTTTCCTCTTCTTCCCTTCTCTTTCCCTTCACGTTCCTATCTGCTTTTTGCCGTCTTTGCTTTTGCTTCGCCCTCTCCTTCGCCCTTCTTGCCCTTCTCAATTCTCGCTATGTCGTATCTCGTTTTTTTTTTTTTGCATTGCTTGTTGGTATCTTTGTCCCCTCTCTCTTTCCCCCTTCCATTCCTCCTCTCTTCCCCCTCTCCTTCCCCTCTTCGTCTCCCCTATTTTTCCTCTTCTTCCCTTCTCTTTCCCTTCACGTTCCTATCTGCTTTTTGCCGTCTTTGCTTTTGCTTCGCCCTCTCCTTCGCCCTTCTTGCCCTTCTCAATTCTCGCTATGTCGTATCTCGTTTTTTTTTTTTTTGCATTGCTTGTTGGTATCTTTGTCCCCTCTCTCTTTGTCCTTGCATTCCTCCTCTCTTCCCCCTCTCCTTTCCCTCTTCGTCTCCCCTGTTTTTCCTCTTCTTCCCTTCTCTTTCCCTTCGCATTCCTATCTGCTTTTTGCCGTTTTTGCTTTTGCTTCGCTCTCTCCTTCGCCTTTATTTCCCTTTTCGTTCCTTGCTCGTTCCTCTTTTTTGCATTGCTTGTTTGTATCTTTGTCCCCTCTCTTTCCCCCTTCCATTCCTCCTCTCTTCCCCCTCTCCTTCCCCTCTTCGTCTCCCCTGTTTTTCCTCTTCTTCCCGTCTCTTTCCCTTCACATTCCTATCTGCTTTTTGCCGTCTTTGCTTTTGCTTCGCCCTCTCCTTCGCCCTTGTTTCCCTTCTCGTTCCTTGCTATGTCGTATCTCGTTCCTTTTTTGCATTGCTTGTTGGTATCTTTGTCCCCTCTCTCTTTGCCCCTTCCATTCCTCCTCTCTTCCCCCTCTCCTTTCCCTCTTCGTCTCCCCTGTTTTTCCTCTTCTTCCCTTCTCTTTCCCTTCACATTCCTATCTGCTTTTTGCCGTCTTTGCTTTTGCTTCGCCCTCTCCTTCGCCCTTCTTTCCCTTCTCGTTCCTTGCTATGTCGTATCTCGTTCCTTTTTTTGCATTGCTTGTTGGTATGTCGTATCTCGTTCCTTTTTTTGCATTGCTTGTTGGTACCTTTGTCCCCTCTCTCTTTTCCGCTTCCATTCCTTCTCTCTTCCCCCTCTCCTTCCCCTCTTCGTCTCCCCTGTTTTTCCTCTTCTTCCCTTCTCTTTCTCTTCACATTCCTATCTGCTTTTTGCCGTCTTTGCTTTTGCTTCGCCCTCTCCTTCGCCCTTCTTTCCCTTCTCGTTCCTTGCTATGCCGTATCTCGTTCCTTTTTTTGCATTGCTTGTTGGTATCTTTGTCCCCGCTCTCTTTGTCCTTGCATTCCTCCTCTCTTCCCCCTCTCCTTTCCCTCTTCGTCTCCCCTGTTTCCTCTTCTTCCCTTCTCTTTCCCTTCACATTCCTATCTGCTTTTTGCCGTCTTTGCTTTTGCTTCGCCCTCTCCTTCGCCCTTCTTTCCCTTCTCGTTCCTTGCTATGTCGTATCTCGTTCCTTTTTTGCAATGCTTGTTGGTACCTTTGTCCCCTCTCTCTTTGTCCTTCCATTCCTCCTCTCTTCCCCCTCTCCTTTCCCTCTTCGTCTCCCCTGTTTTTCCTCTTCTTCCCTTCTCTTTCCCTTCACATTCCTATCTGCTTTTTGCCGTCTTTGCTTTTGCCTCGCCCTCTCCTTTGCCCTTCTTTCCCTTCTAGTTCCTTGCTATGTCGTATCTCGTTCCTCTTTTTTTGCATTGCTTGTTGGTATCTTTGTCGTCTCCCCTGTTTTTCCTCTTCTTCCCTTCTCTTTCCCTTCACATTCCTATCTGCTTTTTGCCGTCTTTGCTTTTGCTTCGCTCTCTCCTTCGCCCTTCTTTCCCTTTTCGTTCCTTGCTATGTCGTATCTCGTTTTTCTTTTGTTGCATTGCTTGTTGGTATCTTTGTCCCCTCTTTCTTTGCCCAATCCATTCCTCCTCTCTTCCCCCTCTCCTTTCCCTCTTCGTCTCCCCTGTTTTTCCTCTTCTTTTTTCTTTTTCATTCACATTCCTATCTGCTTTTTGCCGTCTTTGCTTTTGCTTCGCTCTCTCCTTCGCCCTTTTTTCCCTTCTCGTTCCTTGCTATGTCGTATCTCATTCCTCTTTTTTTGCATTGCTTGTTGGTATCTTTGTCCCCTCTCTCTTTGCCCCTTCCATTCCTCCTCTCTTCCCCCTCTCCTTCCCCTTCGTCTCCCATGTTTTTCCTCCTCTTCAGTTCTCTTTCCCTTCACATTCCTATCTGCTTTTTGCCGTCTTTGCTTTTGCCTCGCCCTCTCCTTCGCCCTTCTTTCCCTTCTCGTTCCTTGCTATGTCGTATCTCGTTCCTCTTTTTTTGCATTGCTTGTTGGTATCTTTGTCCCCTCTCTCTTTCCCCCTTCCATTCCTCCTCTCTTCCCCCTCTCCTTTCCCTCTTCGTCTCCCCTGTTTTTCCTCTTCTTCCCTTCTCTTTCTCTTGACATTTCTATCTGCTTTTTGCCGTCTTTGCTTTTGCTTCGCCCTCTCCTTCGCCCTTCTTTCCCTTCTCGTTCCTTGCTATGTCGTATCTCGTTCCTTTTTTTTTGCATTGCTATTGCTTGTTGGTAGCTTTGTCCCCTCTCTTTCCCTCTTCCATTCCTCCTCCCTTCCCCTTCTCCTTCCCCTCTTCGTCTCCCCTGTTTTCCTCTTCTTCCCTTCTCGTTCCCTTCACATTCCTATCTGCTTTTTGCCGTCTTTGCTTTTGCTTCGCCCTCTCCTTCGCCCTTCTTTCCCTTCTCGTTCCTTGCTATGTCGTATCTCGTTCCTCTTTTTTTGCATTGCTTGTTGGTATCTTTGTCCCCTCTCTTTCCCTCTTCCATTCCTCCTCCCTTCCCCCTCTCCTTCCCCTCTTCGTCTCCCCTGTTTTCCTCTTCTTCCCTTCTCGTTCCCTTCACATTCCTATCTGCTTTTTGCCGTCTTTGCTTTTGCTTCGCCCTCTCCTTCGCCCTTCTTTCCCTTCTCGTTCCTTGCTATGTCGTATCTCGTTCCTTTTGTTGCATTGCTTGTTGGTATCTTTGTCCCCTCTCTCTTTGCCCCTTCCATTCCTCCTCTCTTCCCCCTCTCCTTTCCCTCGTCGTCCTCGCTGTTGGTTCTCTAGGAACTCTATGGCCCAATCTGCTGGGGGGTTGTGGGAAGCTTATTAAATGCGGAAAAAGAACGCACGCTCACAGCGTCCGTTTCCTTCATTTTCCCCTCTCTTACCTCTCTCTTCCTTTTTTTTCTCTCTTGCTCCTTTCCTTTTCCCTACTCTTTCCCCTCCCTTTCCTTTGTCTTTGGTTTTTTTCTTGTCTTTTCCTTTCTCTTTTCCGCCTCTTCCATTTTATTTATCTCGCCTTCGCTTCACTTAGCGCTTCTAGTGTACAGAACCTTCTCATCTGCTTAATTTCGATCTGAGGTCAGACTCAACTCAAACGTGGGCATCTTTGTCACCATGAACCCTGGCTACGCAGGGCGGTCCAATCTCCCGGACAACCTCAAGCAACTCTTCCGCGCTATGGCAATGCAGCAGCCTCGGATATTTGAGAGACATGAGCCGAAACAGACCCTAAGACTGGAGGACGACTCCAAACAAGACGCTCATTGCGCAAGTCAACCTCTTCAACCAGGGCTTTGTCAGTGCCGAAAGACTCGCAAGCAAGGCTCCGGGCGTTGCACGTCGCAATATGAGTCGCAATTCTCAATTTTGGGCTTCATTCAAACTTGGCAAGCCGGGGCTCTTGCAAATACTTTGTGTGTTCGCTGGGACATTCTGAAGTGATGCAATGCGGCAAGGGTTTGCAAGAGCCTTGAAAGGTGGTGTTCCTCTTCGACCTTTGCAAAGACCAACTTTCTTCACAGCCGCACTATGACTTTGGCTTGCGCTCGCTCAAGGCCTGTGACATCTCAACGACTCAAGGTGGTTGACCTTTGCATGGATCCCAGGCCGTCCTAGCCTGTGCTGGTTCCATGAAGCGCGAGGAGGTCACCAACATAGGCGTTTGCACAGGCTCTCAATCTCAATCCGTCAATGTGGCGTGCACAGGCCCGGAGAAGTTTGGGTTGCTGTCGGAGGATGAGGCACGGCCTTTGCGCATGAGGATTGCGGTGTTGCTGCCCTGATTGCTATGATTGCTGTGATTGCTGTGCACGCTTATAGGTGGCGAAGAGTGAGCAGAAAATCTTGCTGCGAGCAATCTTTGATACCTTGGTGCCAAAGCTCGTTGCGCAAGACAAGCCGCTGATGCAAAGCCTCATCTCTGGCGTGTTTCCTGGGGCTGACGTTGGCATCGTTGACAATCAGATCTTGCAAGATGAGCAGCTTGGCTTCGAGAGGGCCCAGGCACCCCAGGCACCCGGGCCCAGGCACCCCAGGCACCCCAGGCACCCGGGCCCCAACGATTCGAATCTTGTACGGTGCACCTGTTGCCAAATTGCCCCTCGAGAGGCCCTGCGAGTCGCTTCGAGCCAAGGATTCGTCGCCTTTGCAAGCTGCGGCATTTCGAGTGCACAGAGAACTTCATGTTGAAATGCATGGAGCTTTACCAGATCCAAAGAATCACTCATGGTGTCATGTTGGTGGGCACTGTGGGCACTGGCAAATCCACAGTGTGGCGCACTCTCCTGGACGCCATGGAGAAGCTGGACAGCGTCAAGGGGGATGCGTACGTGGTGGATCCCAAGGCGGTGTCCAAGGAGGAGCTCTACGGCAAATTGGATCCCACCACGTTGGAATGGACGGATGGCGTCTTTACGGACATTCTTCGCCGCATTCTTTCCGGACACAGAGGTGAGAACAACCGGCGCCAGTGGATCATGTTTGACGGGGAATCTTGTCTGATGTTGCGCTTGCAAACACTGTTTGGAGATATGCCTCGTGCTCCTATGCTAGGATGTCGATCCGGAATGGGCAGAGAATCTCAACTCTGTTCTGGATGACAACAAGCTTCTCACTCTTCCCAATGGTGAGCGTCTCGCGATTCCTCCGTGCCTTGTCTCAATTGCAATCATGCATGTTGCTTTCCGTGCATTCAGAATGCTTCCAGCTCGCCAGGGCAAACCATGCAAAATTGTTCAAATCGCTTTGCGATTTGAGCGAATCTCTGTTCTGCCGACTGCAGGAACGTCCGCATCATGTTCGAGGTTGATACTTTAAAGTACGCCACATTGGCAACCGTGAGCCGGTGTGGCATGGTGTGGTTCGCCAATGATGTCGTGACTGAGGAGATGCCAGGCTGAATTCAGTGGAGTTGCCCAGAAACAATTTTCCCTGGTTCGCGCATTGTTCGATCGTAAGTGCAGCAACACGCATGAATCTATGGGCTGCCGCCCAGCGCCGGCATCCCCAACAGAGATTTCAGCGCAAGTGAAGTGGTTGCTGTCGTCCCAGGATGATAGCGCAACATCCCCAGCATCACCAGCACCGTCAGCATAAATCCGAAGTGTTTGTACACTTGCAATGAATCCCGTTTCACGTAGAGACATTTGCAAATTGGCAAGGAAGGTCATGGCAGCAGTCAAGCCGCACAAAAATAGAATCGAGCATACCCCCCCCCCACCCACCGTCAGATAGTGACGAAGAGATGCCCGTGTACACGTAAAGGGCAGGCCAAGGCTCGGCGTCCATCTGCTTTCAAACTCAAAAGCATTGGGTGACGTTGTACGACCTCGGTCAAGGCCAGCAGTGAAGTTGCACGTGTGCTGATGGTATGACGATGCTGCACATGCCGCATGCCCATCGCGAGCCTGCAAAAGACCGCCCTCGTGCGCCTTCCTTTTCGGAGCGGACACCTTCCAACATTTTTGTTTCCCTTTCGGCTTGGGACTCAGTGCGCAAGGATGGTGTGCAGCAACGAGCTCAAGTCCATCAAGCGCCATGGCTTGCAGGTGGAATTGAGAAGCGAAGGTTTCAGACATGTCACGAAGTCGTGTCACTTTCGTTTTTTATGCAATTATATCCAGTTAGTTGAACCGCTCAGCTTTCCGAAGGAATCCACGTGAAGTGGCCAGCTGGCCAATGGTATTCTTGATGTTGTTTGCGAGGCCCTGTTATGAACTTCTTCGAAGGCTTTGTTGTACTCTGTGGCTGCGTGTTTCCTGCATGGTTAACTTCTCGGTGGGCTTGTTCTTCCTCTGTCTTGCAAAGCACATCAGACCAACGCGCTAGCGGAAGTGGAAACCAGCACCATGGCTGCCAGGGGCATGTATGGCTGCTTGCAAAAGCACAGACCGAGCAAGCCCCAGACCAAGCGACCCGGGTGGTCGCAACGCGGGGGTCCCTGACACGTCCGAAAGCCCGAAGCAAAGAACTTGCTTCTTTCTTAGGAATCTTTGTGCACGCCGAGAACCCAAGAACCTACAACGTCAAGGAACAGAGTGGGACGTAAGCGCGAAAGGAAAGCTGTTCCGGCCTGCCACTGGCACACAGCGTGCTGACCATTGAGCCGGTTTGCTGTGGGAAATGCGAAAGGGAACCGACCATTTGACTTCATTTACTCAGAACTTTCACGATCAGAGTTTGGTTTGGCGCATGGCAAACATCGAGCGAGATATCCGTATCCTTTGAGAACTTGCGGCCTGGACCAGACAGAAGATGGCGGCAGCACGCTTTCTGTCGAATCGTCCGCTCGGTACCGTGCGTCAAAGCGTCAAGGCGTGAAAGCGTCAAAGAGCTTTGTTTTGCTTGGAGACCATGTTTACCTAAGGTACGGAAATCTGGAAAAAAGCGAGAACCAGCTCAGCGGCGCAGATGACAGCGATGGAGTCTTCGCTGGAACACCTTGAAAGCTCTGGCACGATGTGTGTTTTCCCTAGCGCGATGTTGCGACTGACCGAGGCTTGTCAAAGGAGCAAAAGACGAAGGTGAAGTGCATCGAAGCACTGGAGCCCTGCTTCCAGAGTGGTGCAGTGGTGCTCTCTGCCTTGAAGCTGCTTGGCTTCGTCCTCTCCGCCGATCGATCCATCAATCCGTCGACCTCACGCTTTCGCTTTCTCACCCCGTCTCACCCCGTCTCACCTCGTCTCACCTCGCAGCTGGATTGCGCCTGAGGCTAGCTATGGACATGGACCACATCATGACCTTCACCATGATTCGGGCACTCACCGGCTTGCACCGCAGCACAAGTTTAGCCCCAGCGTTCTGATAATTTGAGTACATTCTGTTGCCGCTGAGGTTCTCCATGGTTCGGAAGGGAATCAGCATGATCCTAGAGTACGATGAGGCGCATGAAGAGTTCCCTCTGGCTGATGATGTGCTTCGCAGCTTTATGCAGAAGTACTTGGTGTTTGCAATTTGCTGGTCCTTCGGCGGAGACATGCAGCTTGGACTTGAGTGGCATTTCGTTTCACAATTCTGGTGAGTCAGCCTGTTGAGTGCCCTTGAGGTTCCTCAGCACACGCATGAAATTCTGCGAGTTGCTTGCCGGGCACTTGGGGGAGATAGCCGCGCCAGATGGCCTGGGAGGAGACACGACGCTGCTTGACTTCGAAGTGCGGGTGGAGGATGGTGCGTGGTACCACTGGGACAAGCGAGTCCCGACTTTGGATGTGGAGCCCGAGAAGGTCGCAGATTCCAGCCTGATCATCTCAACCGTCGATACGGTGCGGCACACCGCTGCCTTGGCGGCTTGGCTTGAGGAGAGGAAGCCCTTCATTCTGAGTGGCCCCCCTGGAAGCGGGAAAACGATGACTTTGATGTCCACAATGAAGTCCATGGCCGGAAGTCTTGAATTGGCTTCCCTGAATTTCTCAGCTGGAACGACCCCGGAGCTGTTGCTGAAGACCTTCGACCTCTACTGCGAGACTGTCAAGACGCCCGCTGGCCTGGTCATGCGACCGCTGCAGCTCAATCGCTGGGTGGTGGTGTTTTGCGATGAGTGCAACCTTCCGGAGGAAGACAAGTACGGCACCCAGAAGGTCATCATGTTCATTCGGCAGATCACTGAAGCCGGTGGCTTCTACCGCCCAAGCGACCGGCAATGGGTGAACGTGGAGCGGGTCCAGTTTCTGGGGGCTTGTAACCCGCCGACCGACCCAGGCCGACACCCCATGTCAGACCGCTTCTTGAGGCACGCTCCAGTGATTTGGGTGGACTATCCAGGTCCAGACTCCCTGCGGCAGATCTATGGCACCTTCAATCGGGCCATGCTGAAGCTGCAGCCGCAACTTGACAAGAGCAGCGCAGATGCAATGACCAACACAATGGTTCAGTTCTGGCGCGACAGCGCTCAGCGTTTTACATCCGATCAACAGCCCCACTACTTGTATTCACCGCGGGAACTGACGCGATGGAAGACTGCACTTTATGAATGCATTCGAGACTGGGATGGCATGACACAAACGAATTTGATTCGCCTGCTGGTTCACGAAGCGCCTTATTTGCATCTCAGAATGGCCATGTACCAGCTGCATCAGCTCCACTAGACATGTTTTGACTTATGTGACCTCTTTTGTTACCTCTTGTCACCTTTTCACATTTTTCCCACTTGTTTTGATGACTCTTGTCATGTTTTGACAGGATTTTCCTCGGTCCCGTGCCTGTTGCAAGGGTGCCAGACTTCAAGGAATCGGAAGGGCACCATGAGTGGATCCTGCAGCTTAATTTGAGTCACTGGGAAACTTGCCAGGTCCAGAAATAAGGACTGACAGATTGATGGCTCGTTCTATGGGTGGTGCATGGAGGTTCTTAGTTGGTTGTGATTAGTTTGGTAAACTGCATGAACGAACGAGACCTGAACATGCTAAACGCCAACGTCTTATTTTCGTCGAGCATTTGTGAATCTAGAGCCCCCGCTTTTCCATTCAAGACGTCGCCTTGATGCGGGAAGCACTGCCAAGTGGTTTGAGCACTCGAAGAAGTCCGAAGCCGTATGCTCCCGTATGCTGTTCTTTTTTTCTCTCTTTTTTTAATTGTTCTTTCTCGAATCTCCTGAGCTGCAGCTCTTGGGCTTAGAGTTTTTGGTTGAATTGAGATAGAGTCAACATCGTAAAAACTTTTATTTTCTTTTTTTTATTGCCTTCTGTCTTCTGTTTTGCCACGAGCTTCAGGGACTGCGGATTTTTGTGGACCGTCTGGTCTTCGAGGAAGAACGAGAGTGGCGCCTCGGTTGCCTCGAGTACAGAGAGAACATACTATGTGTTGGCTCAACGGTCAGCAATTGCCCGTGGTTTCAAGCATTTTCTACAACCAAGTGATGAAAGCCCAACTGGGGGAACTGCTGGCCAGTTGACCCAACTTGCCGTGGGAGCGGATGATCAGCCTCAGTTTCCCTTTAGATAATGTTTGAGCATGTCTGTTTTGAGAGGCAACCAACGTTGTCAGACGCTTCAAATCAGCCGGACCTGCACGTATCTGGCCCACACACAGCCCCACACACCGCGCATGCCCAATCTGACCCGATACTCTCGCGTCTGGCAGAACCGCGATCTGGCCCGGCGCAAAGACTCAGATGACCTGCGTATTTGGTCCCAAACAACCACGTACCCCCACACGGACATTCAGACTCAGCCTGTCTTGTTTGAGAGGGGGCTCCAAGCTAATCACAGTCGTCAAATCAGGCAAAACAAGGAAATCGACAGAGGGCAGCCTGCTCAAAGAGATCGGACAGATTCTGCATGCTACGTCGATCTATGTCGAGATGTAAATGGGTTGAACTTGATGCCGTGCATTCGGCGCGAAATCCTCTGCTTGAAAAGGAAAAAAGGGCCCGTGCTGGCGGAACTGCGCCAGAACAGCCCGGACGGCCCTCGATCAAGGAACCCAGAAGCCGCTCCTTCATAGGGTATAGCTCGTGTTCCCGTGCGTTGTTGGACACACGCAGGCACCGCATACACGTTTGCTTTTAGCAAGGGGGTGTTGCAAGGGCTTATGCACACGCGCATACGCCCACGCATACACCCACCGAGCACGCACCACCAGCTCCAGCGCCAGCCGAAACCGCAAAAAACAGGTGTTCTAATTCTTTGCTTGACGTGCCATGTTGCGACAAGAGTCCGGGCCTACCAAGGAGCGAGTCGCTGTTGGATGAGGCTGTTCAGAGGGAGTGTCTTGGCTGGAGTGCGCGCTGACACGGAGTGAACTGGACAGCGTAGGTTTGGCTGCGGTGCTGATGTGCTGGAACGGCCAATTCTCTTCAGTTGTTGCTTGGAAAGACTTGGAAAGTTCTCGAGCTCATGAGTTGCCCATGCTCTTTCATTTGCCGCCTAGTCCTCTCGTGAGGCTACTTGGAGGAGCAGCATAGATACCGGGATGAGCCGCGCGAAAAACTCCGTGAATTTGTGTAGCTTGGCAGCAGCTTTTGTCAACGCTCTCCGCACTGGCCGGTCACTAAAGCTTCCGCATTAATCAGTGGCTTTTAAAAGTTTGGCGGTTATGCATCATTGCACGCATAGAGACAAACCAAGTTGCGGCCCAGAGGGAGCTGTCCTCTCGCTTGGCATGGGTCACTCGGCTAAGGAAGGCGAAGTTGAGCATCTTCCAAGAAGAGGAGCTTGATGCCCGGGTCCAAGAGGGGTAAGGGACACAGACAGGACACAGACCGGACTTGTTTCAAGATGACTGGTATGACTCGTAGGTACGGCTGGTGATCTTTGACTCGGTTCTTGATCACATCGTCCGCATGGACCGGGTTTTGAGGCCTTTCGACAGCAAATACGTGCTTTGTCTTTCTGCGTTTCTTCTTTTTGTCGTGTGTCTTTTATTGTGCTTTGTTACGTCATACATGTGCACGGTGCTTGCAGGCAACCTCTGGGCCACTTGCTACTCGTCGGCGCTTCTGGTGCCGGCAAGACAGCAGCTTGGGCAACTTCTCGTCTGCTTCTTTTGACTTTCTTCTTGTTCGTATGTTCCTTTCTAACTTTCTCTTCAATTCTCTTGTTCAATTTTTCAGGTACTGTCGAAGTTTGTCTCCTGGCTGAATGGTCTTAGCGTCTACACCTTGAAGATTGGCCGCAACTACGACGTCCTCGCCTTCGAGGCTGATGTTCGGATAGTCATGAAGCGTGCCTGGGCGACATTTGGCATGCGACATCGCTTTTCTTTGCTCGGGTGCATTCGGGTGCATCCGGGTGCATCCGGGTGAGGTTCCGGGGTGGATCCGGGTGAGGTTCCGGGATCAAGGGTGAAAAGATCACCTTCATCTTCGACGAGTCCAACGCTGCGGACTCGGAGTGTCTGTGACTCACAGAATCGCGGCATGCGAGCGAGCGAGGCATTGGGCCCAGCATTCATCGAGCGAATGAACGCGCTGCTTGCATCTGGCGAAGTACCTGGACTTTTCGAGGGGGATGAGCATACGGCCTTGATCCATGCCCCTCGATGGATCAAAGAGTAGATCAAAGAGTTTCCAACCTTCTCACAATTGCCGATCGCCGCAGTTTGCAGATGTTGTCCCTTTGCCACCTTGCTTTGGCCGCTTGCTCTGATAAGGAATGCCGAGGAGCAAATATCACCGGCGTGGATGACGCCGAAATATTTGCGCGCTTCACAAAGAGAGTTCAGAGAAACTTGCACATCGTCTTCACAATGACCCTTGCCATGGTCTGAGGAGAGTTTAGATTTGATCAGGCAGCCAATGACGAGAGATTTCGAGGTCGTGCCTGGTATTAAGTGCCATAGCCTCAACCAGTATGCATCAACCAAGGAATCCGGCCAACCCCGATTTCTACAACCGCTCCAACTCCAGCCCTGCGCTGTTCAATCGCTGCGTAATCGACTGGTTTGGTGATTGGCCACAAGAAGCGCTTCTGCAAGTTGCAGCAGATTTTACAGTTCCTTGGACGCAGAGAAAAGGTTTCTGTTGCTTGTTAACATTGCTGTAAGGCTAGCATGCTGATTGGCGAGGACACATGTACCGGTTTGCACCTCAGAGATTGTGTTCTTTTGATTGTTAACCGAAGAGATGCCTTTGAGTGCGCCTCCCTTGGTTTGGATATGGGTTGCAGTGGTTGTTTTTGTGTTTTTGTTGGTTTGGTTGATTGGATGCTGGTGCACCTGGGTACGTCCAGTTTGGTTTTCTGATTGTGGTTGCAGCTGTTTTGGGTATCAGTGAGTACTTTTGGGGTCAGTCTGCATGCTGATGAAGTCACTGCAGGTGCACACTGTCTGACTGACACTGACACTGACACAGACAGAGACAGAGCGACCCAGAGAGACACAAAGAGACACAAGGACGCACACAGGGAGAAGCAGACAGACGCACTGGCACAGAGAGACACGGAGGGACGCTGCAGAGACGCAGGTGAGAGAGGGACACACAGACACACACAGAGACAGAGACGCGCAGAGACAGACGCACACAGAAACACACAGAGACGCACAGAGACAGAGACGCGCAGAGACAGACGCAGACAGAAACACGCAGAGACGCACAGAGGCACACAGGGACACAGAGGGACACAGGGGGACACAGAGGGACACAGAGAAACACAGAGAGAAACAGAGGGACACAGAAAACACACCTAAATTGCTCCAAAAGCACCAAAGTTTTTGCCTTCGAGTAAAGATCTCTCGAGTCGGCTGGTTCGAGTTCAAGTATGATGGCTTCCATCTAGGTTCGAACACATTGCAAGGTCAAATTTAAAGCGCACACGCAGCAAGACAACCAAGGGGGCCAAACGGGCATTGCGCAACGTTTGCAGGTACAAATCCATGGCTAGGATGCTTCCCTCTCTGCGGCGTCGCTTCGTTGGACCGAGTCGCATCAGAGAGATTGGTCCCCCCTGCTTGCTGGAAATGGCGATGCCCTGCACACGCTCCCGTAGGAGCGACGGGAGCCACACACTTCACGCTCATATGCTCATGAGTACAAACCTCCACGAGAGCGAGATTGTTTCGACCCGTAGAGCTGGTCGACCGAAGGGCCCGGACGCGCTCAGTCCAAGGAGTACCGTTGAAAGAAGACAAATCACCTGAGAACTGGATCGGCGTGTTCAGACGCAGAAGCTTCATCTGGGGGATGTCAGCCGCCGTCGCCCCAGAAGGACTGATGATCCCCAATGCAACTGTGGCACGGTCATCGGCAAGCATGGTTGACCCCATCGGCGAGGGCGCCGGCGCCGGTGGAAGGACTCCGCACGCCTGAAAACGCCATCCAGCGCTTTAGGAACGAACAGATTGAATCCAGCCAAGGGAAGAAACACTCACTCCCAGGACCTGCGGAAAACGATGGAGGTGCCAACAGACCGGACCCATGGCGACACAGAACACAGAAGCACGCCCCGTATCAACACCTTGCTAGACGACAAGAGGAGGCAGCAATTTTCCCTCCAAATTGTGCAGAACTGATCATCCATGAAATAGGTACGCAGCAGCAGCAACCAGCCAGAGCGGAGCGCCGCGGCAACGTAACATTTCAAGACACCAGTGGGTAACCCGTTCGAAAGCTTTTGAAAGGTCGGAGTGATCTAGTGTGTCCTGGATACTCATGACAGCTGCTTGCGCCACGAAAGGCATTGAGTATGGTTTGTGCAGGGTGTAAAGAACTGGCAAGGGTGTCTACAAAAGCAGGTCAAGCGTGGCATTCCAAGCGGCCTGAAGTCGCCGTGGGGGCCAGGCTTGGCTTTTCAGATCGAGGGTCCGTACTGGCCGGTGGGACAAACCCATCCGTAATAAATCGTAGGTGGGGTATCCGCGCCAGAACGCGTAAGGAATACGATCCGGGCCTGGAGGGGAAGCCTTGGTGCGCAGCACTGACAAGGAGTGTATCTTCGCCACAGGCCACAGGGGTTCAGTCGAGTGGCAAGCGTGGCCCTATCAATATCCGTCCAACAATTGCACAGCAGCAGGAAACCGTTGCAAATAGACGACTCGGACAGACAGAGCGCGTCCTCTCCCAGACCTCCCTTCGCTGCCGGGAAAAGCATAAGGGCTCACTCGCACAAACAACTGAGCTTCTAACCCGCAGCCCTCCTCCAGTGGCTGCCCAGATGCGTGTCGGGATGAGGGAGGCGCAGAGAGAGAGAGAGAGCGAGAGAGAGACACAGACACGCACACAGGGACACAGAGAGAGAGGCAGATGCGCAAACACAAATAAGCGCACACACGCACACACACACGCGGAAAGCGCGCGCACGCGTGCGATACAGCGCCTTTGCAAGCGAGCGAGGCATGTTTCACAGTCTCCGGTTTGAACAGGCACCTTTGAGGGCAAACCTTGACTGTCCTAACCGTAAAAGCTTCTGCTGAGAGTTTGCAGAGATGTCTAGGCGATTGTGCGGGACCTGGAGACGAGAAGGTCAGCGTGCAACCCGACGCAGTTTGTGTTCCTCGTTTGTTTGACCTAGCCAGCGCAGGATGCTTTGCGGCATGAGAAGTTGTCGGAGACCATCGTGGCGTTCCACCAGAAGGTGCAGCACAGCTTGGTTTTGCAAGCGGGTGAGTGTAAGCCTTAGAAGTTTGGAACTCAGGTGGACCAGACAAACGTGGACCTGAAAAAGAGTGCCCAGCGGTACAATTTCATAACTCCGCGGGATTTCTTGGACTTTATCAACCATTTCACAGGCTGGGGCAACTTTCATGACCAACGTTTTATAGCGCTTTTACTTTGGTGCATTTTGCTTGGCTGTTAGAACTTTAACTTTAATGGGTTTTCCATTGAACCGCTAAAAGTTAAACTTTTAGCAGGGGAGCAGAAAGCAACCCAGTTTATAGCACACGATTGAGCTGCAAAGTGCTCGTCCCAGCTTTCAGAGCCAGGCCCAAAGTGTGGTAAAAACCGTTTGCAAGCCCTGACTTGACCTCCTCACAGTCCTTCCTTTGACGCGCGAAGCGAGGATAGGTTTGGGCGTATTCGGTTGCGGCGCTGGCCGGGCAATGTGGTCCGTATTTTTTGTACACGCAGCCTGACTGGCGTTGCTGCGCCATAAGCGCAGAACGTGGCAAGGGCAGACTGGGGACTGGCATCTGGCTTGCCAGCCACGATTTCTGCAAGATTAAAGCGTTGGGCCAGAAACTACGCTGTGAGCGTGTTGCCAAACAATGGCTTCTTCATCGACGTGAGCTGGCCAGCGCTTCGATTGCTGAATTGGCTGTTGGCCGTGCTTGGCAAGGTGGGCTAGCTGCGGCCGGACAACGCAAATCAAGCGTGTGAGATACCTGTGTTTTCCCGAAAGCAGAAATTACACAGCGTGATTACACAGAGTGAGGTGCGCAGAGCCAAGTTGCGCAGCGCCATGTTTCGCAGAGCCAAGTTGCACAGAGCCAAGTCAGAGCCAACTGACAGAGGCAGGTGTAGAGAGCCAAGGCAGAGAGCCAAGTGTGTCGAGCCAAGTGCATACAGCCAAGTGCATGAAGCCAGGTGCGCAGAGCCAAGCGCATAGAGCCAGGCACGCAGAGCCAAGTGCGTGGAACCAAGAGGCTTGGCGTCAGCAGCTGTAAGTTAAGTTTGAGATTTGTAGAGAAGGTGCTTAACGCGCGTGAAAGAAAGACAGAAAGAGAAGCAGCTCGGCAATAAGAACCTTCTTATTAAGGTTGGGGCGGGGGATTAGGGCTTTTTACGATTTCTGCGGTGCGCGCGCGACGCTCTGCGGATCTCCTCCGCGCGGTCGATGTTAAAAAAGCGCGCACTTTTTCGCGATTTCCGCGACCCGCGGGGATCGTGAGTGTCGAAGCGCTCTCGCTTCTTGCTCATGAGATGGTCTTAGGAAGTTGTCTCGCGGTTTGCTCGCCTGCTTTTGCAATCGCGTGGTATCGGCTTCGATTCCCGGCTCTGGCTGGAAAAGTCGCAACTTTTAGTTTGAAAGTAGTACGCAAAGGCAGCTCCGGCTGGAGAATCACAACTGTTGAGTGCGAAAGTATTAGGCAAAATAAACCCTCGCAGCTCCGGGGGGAAAATCGCAACTTTTAAGAGCAAAAGTAGTTCGCGAAGTGCACGCCCGCAGCTCCGGCGGGAAAACCCTAACTTTTGCGTACGAAAGTGTTCCGCGAGCAGAGGAAACTTGTTCAGTCAGAGCAACTTGCGCAGAGAACGTGCTTGGAGAACTTGCTCAGAGGAGCCCGCGCCAAGAACATGCTCAGAGCAACTTGCTGAGAGAACTTGCTTGGAGAACTTGCTTGGAGAACTTGCTCAGACGAACACGCGCCAAGAACATGCTCAGAGCAACTTGCTGAGGGAACTTGCTTAGAGAACTTGCTGGGAGAACTTGCTCAGTGGAACTCGCGCCAAGAACGTGCTCAGAGCAACTTGCTGAGAGAACTTGCTTAGAGAACTTGCTGGGAGAACTTGCTCAGTGGAACTCGCGCCAAGAACGTGCTCAGAGCAACTTGCACAGAGATGTTAGGAGACGTTGTCGCCGCTGCTAATGCTTTGGGGCCACCCATCTTCTAGTCTTGTTTGAGCTTTCATGGGCGGGCAATGTGTGTTTGTGCGTGAGTTTTGTTGTGGCACAGCCTGTCTCCAGACTTGATGAAAGAAAAAAGAGACGAAGTGCTGGACCAACAAGGTCACATCGATGGAGGCAGGTTGCATAGTCCCGAAGTGGTTTCTTCAGCGGGCTGCAGGCCTGAAGAAACTGAAGGAAACGGAAGATCAGGTGGCCAACCTTCAGTCTGGCCTCGCAGAGAAGGAGAAAATGCTTTCCGTCAAGAACAAAGAGGCAGAAGAGCTGCTCGGATTGAATGCAGTGGAAGCGGGCGCTAGTGGCCATTCGCATCTCAGGATGATGTCACAGATGGTGAAGGGTCAAGGAGAAGCCGAAGAGAGGAAACAAGCCAGCCAGAAGCTTCAGGGCGAGCTCGCAGAGCAGTCAAAGGTGATTGAGGAGCGACGAGGTGGGGGGAGACGGGGGGGGACACGCAATTTGGCCCCAACAATTCATACAAACTCTGCCCAGATTGCCAAGAAAAGCTGCGAGTGCTCGCAGGTTTACACTTGATTTGCACTTACGAAGCTTTGCCACTCATTCGCCAAGGGCAATTGCGTCAGGAAATGGCCCAACTTCCAGTTTCAATTGTGGTAGCGGAAATACCAGCGAAGAAAATTTCCATGTGGAGTACGTTGCACGAATCGCAAACCACGGGGAACTCAGAGGAAGTCTCTTAATCTTTTGAGCGCCAAGATGCCGCCCTTTGACGGCGCGGTTCGCCGACGCGCCGAGCGCTTTTGAAAAGACGCCACCAAGAGCAATAGAGCCGCAAGGATGTCGGCCAGACAACGACATAGGCGTAGGTTCTATCGCTCCGCAACGATTCATGACGCGGTCGGCGATATGAGATCTATAAGCAATCCGTCAGGCTCGTTGAGGTTTTGGCCTTTGAAGGGTAAAACCAGAGTGGTTGACTTGGGTGCATCCAACCGGAACAGTGAGGCCAACTCCTGACAATGCGCCGTGTTTTCGTCACTGAGCAAAGCGATTTCAGTTGGCTATGAGACCTCCAATATAGCCGCGACCGCCATGTCCACTACAGGCACTGAGCAAATTGATGTCCATAGCTTTGCAAAACCTGATGACGTAAAGCAGTGTGCTCGCATGTGTGTCCGAATGTCGACACACAGGACAAGTTTCCGGACAAGGCGGTTTTTGTTGACTGGCTGTCACGCAACTTATTTTCCTCTGGTTGCACAGTATTTTGAGCTGTTGTTTGCTGAGTTTGACCTGTGTAAGGTCTTCAGAGGTGTCAGAACTTGTCGCCAAATGGATTGTGGGCTGGCCATCATTTTCAATAATTGACTGTCAGTAGTTCATACGGGAACTTCTCATCATGTGGGACGAGGGGACCAAAACACAAACCAGCGTCCCAGCTGACATGACTCGACCAACCACAGGTCACTACCTCTAGTCGCAGAAAAGCTCACAAGGGGTTAGCGTGTGTCCAAAAACCGTGTTGCGATGAAAGGTTTTCCCAACCAATGGCTACCGAGCCCAACCAAGTTTCAATGGCTTCGAAAGAGCCCAATGCAATTGTCGCTGAGCAACACGCTCTAGGCCTTCCCCCCGTCACAATCCAAGATGTTGCGATTCCAGAAAATGTGCGTCTTGCCAGGCACGCGCTCACAGGCTTGCATTTGGCTTGTATTTACCCAGCTCCGCCATGTATTGAGCAAGGCCATGCGTGGGGAAAAAATCCGTTCTGGTTATCGCAGGCCTTGGGGTGGGGGATCGGTCGGCTGAGATTCGCTGAGATCCGAGGTGTTATTCAGAAAAAGATTGAAGAAGTGGAGCCTGCGCTCGAAGCCGCGAAGAGCGCTGTGGGTGCTGTGAACAAGCAGTCGCTGGATGAGACAGAGCCTAAGGTTTGTGAGCTTTGGCATTTCCAGCCTGAATTCAGCAATCTATCCTGTCTATCCTGTCTATCCTGTCTATCCCTGAGGCTGCGGTCGATGAACAAGCCACCCGAACATGTGAAGATGGCCATGGAGGCTGTGATCCTCATGGTCAAGCCTGAAGTTTCTCCTGCCACCATCAACTGGGAAGTCGTGCGCAAGGTTATGCGCGATGCCAACTTCATCCCAAGCATTCTGGAATACGAAGCTCGTTTAGACTGGGGTTCCGTGTCGCAACCAGCCCAGTGCCCCCAAAGTTCTAACACCAGACAGCTCAGGATGCAGAGCAATTGAAGGATGCGACGCGCGATACATTGAAGAAGAAGTACCTGCAGAATAAGGTGCAGGGGGATGTTTAGCATAGCTTTCGTTCATGGTACATTGCTTTTTTTTACTTGTTAGCCTTTCTTGAGTGTGCGGATTTGTTTTTGTTCATAACAGCACACGATCTAGACTGCAGGCCATCACCCCACTTCCCCGCCCCTATGAGAAATACAATTTGGGGAGGGGGTGACACGTATGCAAATGCCATTGCTTGTTGCTATTTTGTTGAGGAGAGTGGGACATGGTGGGGAGGGCTAATTGTTCTCCCAATCCATTCATTCCTTGTTTTTATGGGCTTACATGATTTGCTGTGTAGCTTATAGGGTTTTCAGGGTACCGATTTGGGTTTTTAGGGTTTAGACTGTTTAGACTTGTGTTTTCAGGTTTGGGCTTAAAGTTATTCTAAGTTTTTAAGAGTGGTGTAAATTGTTTTGGTAAGGCTTGTTTTGCTGGGATGCCTGGGAGCTGAACACTTAGAAACGTTTTCGACTCTGCCACCTCCTCCCCCTCTGGGGGGAATTGCAGGCTTGGGATGTGTCCAGAATCAAGCAAGCTTCACGCTGCGCGGGACCTGTTGCACAGTGGGTGGAAAGCCAGCTTCAATTTGCCGACCTTCTCAGCATGATGGAGCCTATGAGGACAGAGCAAACATACTGGATTTTGACGTGCATCAAGCATATCAAGCATGTGTCCACAGGAATGAGCTGCAGCAAATGCAACAGCAAGCTGACAAGAACAAAGTGGAGCTGGACGCCTGTGAGAAGGAAGTGGCTGAGATGGAGGCAAAAATCCAGCAGTACAAGGAGCAGCTGCCCGGCAGCATTGAGCGAATTGGCGTTTGACATCCCATCACGTGTCGCCTAGGTATGCGCAACTGATCACTTCAGTGGAGCAGATCAAGCATCAGATGCAGCAAGCATCATGGCTTTGCATTGCATTTGTCACCCCGCAGACCCATGTCCTTGGCAGCTTTTTTCTCGTGTTTGCATTCTCATTCTCAGGTGCAGGAGAATTGCACACGCTCAACACAGCTTCTCTCCGACCTTTCCTCTGAGAAGGTGAGATGGCAGGGGTCGTCCAGAGGCTTCCAGGAGCAAACAGCTAGCATGCGCCAAAGCTGCAAGCTGCAAAGGCCGTGCAGTCATGGCCACAGCAAACTGATATGTGCTGATGGGCCAGATTGGTCTTGCCAAGGATTGGAGATGTGCTGATTTGCGGTGCTTTCTGCACATACATTGGCTTTTTTGACCTATTCATGCGCCAGCGAGTCACTGCGCTGTGGCGGGAGAAATTGGATGAGGCAGAAATCAAACAGAAGGAGGACATGGCCATCATTGCCGCTCGCCTTCCGCAGACGTTCAACCGTGCTTCTTTTACACTTCCATCGTTACTTTGCGGTCGGAGCATTGCATAGCATTGCATAGCATTGCATATTGCATATTGCATTGCAAGATCAAGCCTCAGCCACTGAGCCCAAGGAGTATTTGTCAAAGCCGTCGGAGCGGCTTCAATGGAAGCAGAATGCGCTGCCCGATGATGATCTTTGCTACGAGAATGCCATCATCCTGCGTCGATTCTTGCGATACCCATTGATCATAGACCCCTCGGGTCAAGCGATCACCTTTCTCACGAATGAGTTCAAAGACAAGAAGCTACTGAAGACTTCATTTGTGGAGCTGAGCTTAGCTTTCCCAGTTCCTGACCGAATCAAAGAGAGCACCCCATACCGAGGAGAACAGCTTTATGAAGAATCTCGAGACAGCTCTCCGGTTTGGTGCGCCTCTAATTGTGATGGACGTGGACAGAGTGGATCCTATCCTCAACAACGTGCTCAATAGGGAGACGCACAAGAGCTGCTTGGTGAATGTACGACTCTACGACTTGTTTGTTGAGAGCATTCGTGCATTTGTGCTACGTCATATACATATACGTCATTTCTGTTTCGCAGGTGGACCCCGTGTTCTCATATCGCTTGGTGATCAAGACATCGACTTCAGCCCTGCCTTCGAGAGCCTCACACTCGCATCAGAAGCATCAGAATGCATCAGAATGCATCAGAATGCATCAGAATGCATGAGAAGCGTTGCATGTTAGCAATACGCGTGGCTTTTGAGAACGACTCAACTGCTCATGATCCTGGCTCAAGGATGTATATGTGCACGAGGGATTCCACAGCGCAATTCACGCCGGACTTGTGCAGCCGTGTTTTTGCCTCAGTCTAGCTTTGCACTGACATTTGGGTTTGCAAGCTGAATGCTGTGAGATTCCAGGTGACTTTCGTGAATTTTACTGTGACACCTTCCTCCTTGCAGAGCCAGTGTGACCCGCATGGCTTAGCTCCTAAACGCCACTTGCAGCAATGCATTTCTTGCCAGGTGCATGAATGCACTTCTGAAGTCTGAACGACCTGACGTTTGGCTCCCGATTCTTGGCGGGTTTTGCGGTGGGGCTTGCAATGTCAGGTGGATCGCAAAAGGGAGGATCAGCTGAAACTGCAGGGAGAGTGCAAGGCGCGGGCTTCCCAATGAAAGTCAGCGTGTCAGCGTCCAGAAGATGAGCTCTTATCCTTTCAGGTGAAGATGAGGGAGCTGGAGGAGCTTGAGATAGATGGACAGATACATGGGGGAGATGGGTAAATAGGAAGGCTAGAAAGATGAGAGACAAAGATATATAGAGAGAGAGAGATCAATGAGATTGCATCGGATTAAGCTAGATTACATTTGATTCCTGAATAGATAGATAGACAGCTAGGCAGATAGCTAGGCAGGTAGATAGACGGATAGGTGTATAGATGTGCAGATGCGGATGGACAGACGGATTGACAAGGCCAAGCAGAAACGGCTGGCCAAATGGATAGCCAAATGGATAGCCAAATGGATAGCCAAATGGATCAACGGGGCACGCGGATTCGCAAGACGCGCAAGTTAGCTTAGGAGCAGCTGCTCCATGCGCTTTCCAACGTAGAAGGCTCCATCTTGGAGGCCGTTGACGGTCGACGGTCGACGTTCGCCTTTGCGTTCGTTCGCCATGTTCTGCTCAAAGGCCTTTGACAAATAAAGGCTCTCTTGCTTCAACTTGCTTGCTTTGCTTAGGATGTGAAGGTCATTGCAACCTTGGAGAAGATCAAAAAGGAATCCTCCGAAATTCAGGAGAAGGGCCTGGGTGAGAGGCCACCGCAAGGTGACGGGCATTGGCCTCCAGACTGCGCTTTTGCCCCTTGTGGGTAGCCTTTGTTGCACAAAGGGGTCAATTTAGTGTTTGACCGGCGCTTTTTCGACACGTGCGCAAGCCACCGCAAAACAATTCGGAGTAACAAAGGATCACTCTTGGTGGGACATGAGTGACGCACCTGCCAAATTGTTCAAAGTGTACTTGAAAGTCGGTTCGCGTGCTACAACTGTACTCAAACGTTGCAATTTCGAGGTGGAGCTGCCAGAGTGTACTTCGTGCGCTGCACTGGTACTCAAATGTGGTGACTTTCGAAGTGTACAGCGCGCTACACTTGTACTGAACAGTTGCGAGCCAGAGCTGCCAGAGTGCAGTTGGCGTTCTACATTTGTACCAACAAGTTGCGAACTTCGAGCCGGAGCTGCCGTTGCTTGCCAATCGTTGCAGCGATTGTCATTGATAGGCATGCGGTAACGTTGCAGGAGAAGCTTGGCCAGACAGATGCCATCATGCAGGCGGTTTGCTTTTTGAACGTTTGCCCGCGCAGCTGTCCTTTGGTGTAGGAAATCAACGAAACCAGCGCCCTGTACGACACTGCTGGCGAGGCTATCGGTGTGGCTTCGAGGCTCAGCTTGGTGTGAAGACTTCAGGTGGCGGCGAACCTTTACTTCATGTGCCACACTCGGGCTTGAATGTATAAATACACTAAATACACTTCACACCTGGTCAAACACAGGTTGCAAAGAATGGGTGGCATGCACACGCTGTATCGCTACAGCTTGGCCTTCTTCCTAGAGGCGCCGCCCCACTTCGCCACATGCGCGGCGCACGGCTACATTTCAGGTGTTTGAGGCTTCTCTCAAGTCAGAGCTGAACAAGGCAGCGGCACTTGGGTTTTGTTTGGGACATGGAAAGTTTGTCTTTGATTTTGGTCAGGATCTCAGCTACGAGAAGCGCTTGGAGGCCTTGGTGCATTCCGGCCAAGCCGTTTGCCCACCGCCCGCGCAGGCCATCATCGAGAAGCTGTTCAGCAATCTTTTCCTTCGAGTTGGGCCAGGTCTTCAAGAAGCCGACGCTCCTTGTCTTGCCTTGTGCCTTGTCGCACCTCGCGCTCGGCTTTCATAGGTTCTCGTCTTCGGGCTGCAACTGGCACAAGCCCGGGCCTCGATTTGCGTCTGACAAACTTGAGAAGCTGGGCCTCGGTATGCGTTTTTGGATGCAGTCTGGGCTCGCAGGTCAGGGCGGACAGTCAGGGCGCGTCGGCATTTCCCAAGACTGAGCTCAACCAGCTGCTGAAAGGTCAGGGGCGGGATAGGTCCAGGGATAGGTTGGGGTCCCCGGCTTATTGCTCAGGTGCAGCGGTGGATGTTATGAAGTCATCATCAGCAGCGTTGGCGGAACAGTGCCGCGAGGCGGTTTGAATGACTTTACAATCAGAGCAACTTGGTATTCTGTCCGCAGGTTATAAAATCCAAGCTGAACAGCCAACAGCTGAAGGCATTGCAGGACAATAGCTGTGACCTGCCGTTCAACGCAATCCCAGCAATGCAGCACTGCAGTCAGGATTTGCACCTGCTCCCTTGCTTCAGCGCGCTTGTGGGCAACATTCAGGCCCATGCTGTCCCATGCTGTCCCATGCTGTCCCATGCTGTCCCATGCTGTCCCATGCTGTGGCATGCTGTGGCATGCTGCGCTGTGCTTCGGCACGGCTCAGGAGAAAGAGTCCGAGTGGCTGCAATTCATGGAGCACCTTGAGCCCGAAACTGCCATGCCACAGGGCTGGGAAAAGCTCTCGGCTTAGTCCGGCAAGCTTATGCATTGCCAACATCGCTTGCCGCATCTTGCCGCTGAAGCAACGGAGGCCTGATGACTCTTCGGATATTGCCAAGTTGGTCCAGAAGAATTTGATCATCAAGGTGCCAAGATGTGCCAAGTATGTTTGCTGCCAACTTTGTTTTCCGACGCAAGGCATTGCGCCCAGATCGCCTGATCTTCGTTTGCGCTTTGGCTCGAAGCTGTCTTGGAGCTGTCCAAAGTCTTTGTCACTTGCAAATTGGCATCTGATCCTCAACTTGTTTTCCTTGCCGTTTGTTTCACTTCTTTTGTGGCATTGCCGCTAGGTCTTTCTGCGTGCTTCTGCTTTGATCTTGTTCCGGAGGTACCCAGCTGGTGGAGACTGTGCTGGGCAAGGGCTTCTTGGATTTGCCGGCCTTCAACCTCGCCGACATCATCGCCAAGGCCATGAGCGCAAAGGAAAAACAAGGCAACTTAAGCGACTGGTAAACCTTATGTAACTTATGTCCACAAAGTTGAACTCATTTTCACTCTTTCATGAAGCTGCATGCCGCAGGACAGCAAAGCCTCTTCTCCGATCATGATGGCGCGATTTGCTTGCAACGCACGGTGTCCTGCTGTGACTGGCAGGTCTCAGTACCAGGCTTTGACCCAAGCGGAAAGGCTTTGCACTTACACATCTTACACATCTTACACATCTTACACATACACTTCTTCCTTTCAGTGCAAAGACTAAGCTGAACTTCAGGTCACAGAACTAGCACAGGTGCAGAAGAAGCGCCTTGGCAACGCGAAAGCGTTTTGCGAGGAATGATCCTCAGCCTAGGTCCCTGCAGTCTGCAGCTATGGGCTCTGAGGAGGGCTTCAATGTTGCTGACAAGGTGCCGTGCTTCTATCAGCGCCGTACGGCGTATGTGCCGTTTCATATCATATTACCAGCAGAGCCGGCAGAGCCGGTGGTTGGCGGAAGTTTCTAAAGCGAGAAGAGTGCCTATAGGAAGAGCTTGACTTGTTTTGTTTGGTTGCGCTCTTTCTTTGTCTCTTTCTTTTCTTTCTTTCAATTGCTTTCTTTCTTTATTTCTTTTCTTTCTGAATTTATTTCTTTCTTTCTCTTTCTCTTGCTCTCTTTTCTTTCTTTCTCTATATGTATTCGTCTTTCTTTCTTTCTTTCTTGTTATTTGTTCTTTCTGCCAGAATTTCTTTCTTTCTTTCTCTTTCTCTTTCTTTAGTTCTTCTTTCTGTCTTTCCGTCTTTCTGTCTTTCTGTCTTTCTGTCTTTCTTTCTTTCTTTCTTTCTTTCTTTTTAGTTCTTCTGTTCTTTCTGAATTTATGTCTTTCTTTCTCTTTACCTTTCTCTCTTTCTTTCATTATTTATTCTTGCTTTCTTTCTTTCTTTCTTTTTTTCTTTCGTTTCTTTCTTTCTTTCTTTCTTTCTTTCTTTCTTTCTTTCTCATATTTCTTCCCTCTATCTTTCTATTTTCCCTTATTTCTTTCTTTCTTTCTTTCTTTCTTTCTCTTGCTCTTTCTCTTTTTCCATTTCTCTTTCCTTTCTTTCTTTCTTTCTTTCTTTGTATTTATTTGTTCTTTCTATCTTTTTATGTATTTATTCTTTGTTTCTTCTCTCTTTCGGATTTCTTTCTTTTTTTTCTCTTTCTCTCTTTCTTTCTTTCTCTTTATTTATTCTTTCTTTTTTCCTTTCTTTCTCTTTTTACTTCTTTTTCTTTCTTTCTTTTTATTGCTTCTTTCTTTCTGAATTTCTTTCTTTCTTTCTCTTTCTCTTTCTCTTTCTCTCTCTCTCCTTCCATTTGATCTATCTATTTATCTATCTATCACCTGACCTTCTCTTTCTCTCTTTCTTTCTTTCTTTCTCTTTATTTATTCTTTCTTCATTTTCTTTCTTTCTTTCCTTTTATTTCTTCTTTCTTTCTGAATTTCTTTCTTTCTTTCTCTTTCTATGTCTCTTTCTCTCTCTCTCTCCCTCTTTCCATTTGATCTATCTATGTAAGTATCTATCTATCTATCTATCTATCTATCTATCTATCTATCTATCTATCTATCTATCTATCTATCACCTGACCTTGCGAAAGTGCTGCGCCTGCCACGAAATCTGTACTCGAGCTTGCGAACGTGCTGCGCCTGCCACGAAATTTGTACTTGACCTTGCACGGGCACAAAATGCTGCGCCTGCCACAAAATCTGTACTCGACCTTGCGAACGTGCTGCGCCTGCCACACAATTTGCACTTGACCTTGCACGGGCACAAAATGCTGCGCCTGCCATGCGATTTCCACCGCGGCTGCCAAAGCGCGCTGCGCCTGCCACGCAAAATGGACATTTGTCTCTCTCTCTCTCTCTCTCTCTCTCTTCCCATTTGATCTATCTATCCATCTATATCTGAACGTGCTGCCTGCGCCTGCCACGAAAGTTGTACTTGACCTTGCACGGGCACAAAATGCTGTGCCTGCCACGAAATCTGTACCTTAGGTTGCCAAAGTGCTGCGCCTGCCACGCAAAATGGACCTCCGAAAACGTTTGCACGAGCATTACAGCGGGCAACATTCCACCCCCATGGCGAACCCGTGGCGAGACCGTGGCGAGACCGCACGCAGAACAGAGGTACCCTTCGCGATTTTTCTTGCTGACTTCACTTCTAAGTGCGTCCGGATCTTGTGATTCAACTTTTTGTATTACGGAAGTTTTCTTACTAAACTTCCTTCGATGATACTATACTTCTGAGTATGGCCTTGGTGATTTCTGCTCAGGCCATCAGAGCCGCGTCCAATGCTGGAACTTGGGTGCTGCTCAAGCTACTCGATGTGTTTCCAAGCTGAGTTTTGCTTCTTGAGCTCACGTGTCCCACCAAGGAATGTGCACTTGGCCATCAACTGGCTCACAGAGCTCGCGCGGTGCTTGTGCTTTGATCCGTTTGCCAGAACGTCTTTTACAGACGTACGTGTGGCACGTCGATCAATGCCGCGATCATATTGTCTTTCCTAGGAAAAGAAGCTCTACAGCATGCACCCGCAGCAGAACTTCCGGCTATTCCTGACCATGGAGTTTAACCCAAGGAGAGAGCACCTGTTGGATCATGTCGCCATCCTGCACTGCTCGAGGATTCCTGCGAATTTGATCCGCCTCTCCCGAGTCTATGTCTTTGAGCCACCATCTGGAGTCAGTGACCCCAGCCAACACTCGGAATATGCTCGAATGTGGAATGCGTGCAGAATCCTTGGGGCATTGGAGGGTATTGAGACGGGTGAGGTTCGGGCATCCTTGCGGAGATCCTTCGCACAAGTCCTGCCACCGGACAGAACTGATCGTCAGCCCGTGGAAAGGTGCAGGCGTGACGTGCGACTCGAGTCATTTCACTCGAGACGTGTGAAGTGTTGCCCGCGTTTCAGGCTGCATTTTCTGTTGGCCTTCCTTCATGCAATCGTCCTGGAGCGCCTGCGCTTCTTCCCAGTAGGCATGGCACGCTCGGCAACTGCCCCCTTGCTCCGACATGCTAAAGGCTGGAGCAAGAAGTATGAGTTTAGCGATGCCGATCAGATGTGCGGCCGTGGGCTCATGACAAGATCTGCACAGCGCTGGCGTGAGTCGTCGGCTAGTTATCGAGGAAGAGACATCATCGATGCCTGGGTGGTGCGGAGCCAAGCGCTTGCTTCGGGATGAGATTAAGGTTCCAACACGTCGTTTTGCTTGCCCTTCTACCCCTGCCACGTCGTTTGCCGTGCCGGCTTTGTCAGGGGCAACCACAGCTAACAGGGAAATGTTCAGAGGTCGTCCATGTCCAAATCTTGATGCGTGTCCGAATTGTGCAGGACAGTGTGTCCAACCAGGGACAGCTTTCAAACATCAGCCCAGACTCAGCCTTAGCTGCCTTGCGTTCCACAAAGCCCTGGTCATTGTGCAAACCGCCAGGACAAAATTCCATGGGACGCACTTCGTTCCATTTTGAGTGCCGCAGCCGAAGCAGTTTGGGAGTTTGGGAAGCCGTTCTGAAAGCTGAAACGTATGACATGCACCGTTTATCTCATGAGCTACTTAAGTTACTTATTTGGGGGAGGGGGTGAAGTAGAAGGGGGGGTTCGCAGGCTTGCATCGGCAAGTGCCAGCCGATACGTTGAGCTTTGCGAAAAGAAGAAATGCACCCACGAAGATTCCAGACAAGAGCAAACTTGAATTCGATGAAGACCCTGTCAATCCTGTATTTGGCTCTCTCGGGGGTCGGCATCTCATTGAAACAGCACAAAGAGTGGACTTGGGAAAGCCAGAAAGCTTGATGCAATCCCAACCGCATCCTGCGGGAAATCTCAGCGAAATGCAAGGAATCTCACTGATCTCACAGGGAAATCATTGGGAACTTTGCCAACTTTGGCATTTGCCCAACTATACCGCCTGCGCACTCGAACAAAACAAAACAGGGGAATCTGGGGGTCAGTGTTATATTATATATATATAATATGTATATATATATATGTATATATATATATATCGCAGTTCAGCTCAACAAAGTTTGGTGCTCAGGCGAGTCGATCTACGGAGGTCGGGTAGACAACGAGTTCGACCATGCGGTCTTGAAGGTGAGACGTTACCTGTGCGGTTTGGGCAATAACTTGTCACTGTCCGCATTTTCTAACTGCTCAGGCCTTCATCAATCACTTATTCCGAGCAGAGTTGGTGTCTCATGCATGCTACAACCCCCCTCGCTTTGCCGTGATACTGGATGCTTCAGGTCCTTTGAAAGAGATTTCAACTTGAACATGGAGTCCTCGAAGGCCGGGTTTCCAAATGAACCATGAAAAAAGAAGCGACACGTCCAAACAGGTTCAGGAAATGCAATTTGAGCTAGGAGCATTGCTTGAGCTCACCTGATGGACGCAAACGGGAGCAGTTCTTGGAGTGGCCAAGATCTCAAACTGAGTAGAGAGAGCATATCAGAGATTTGCTTCCTGCCAATCCATGCCCACCACCTCCGTCCCTCCCAGCGCTAAACATTCCGGCCGAGGATTGACAACCTGCCTGCCAAAGGAAGCCCAACCTGGGTGGGCTTTGGCCTCGCTTGCGGTTGGCTTCACGCCATGCCTATGGAATACCTTTTGCCAAGCTGCATTTTTGCCACCGTGCTTCCCAAGCAAAGCCAACCTAACACAACTAAAATTATGTCGTTTTTGCAGGTCTGCCCGTCCATGCCGAGCAAATGCTGCGCATCAATCGGGTGGCCATCCGAGATTTGTCACGATGGATTCAGCAGATTTGAGTGAGGGTGTCCTTTTTTTTAGAGGTTGCGCTGATTCTGCCGTTTTCATGGAGCCCCTGTTTGGGGATGGATACACACCCAGCACCCAGTTGCGGGATGTGCCAAGGCCAACCACACGTTGCAGCGATGGTTGCTGCTGCAGGGCAACACTGGAACCCTCAAAGGCCATGGATTCGGATCAAGTGGTGTTGCTTTGCAACTTGCCAGGTGAGAAGAAGAAGGATGGCGAGAAGAGAAGAGTGAAGCGCCAAGCGAGGGGTCTGTCAACTCGAATCTCAGTTTGTGCCATGACACCTTTTTGGCTGACTTGGCATCGTACCTTTCCCGAAGCAATGCTCGTGGGAGAGCTGTTGGGCCCCTCTGCCGTGTAAGTCTACGGTGTGTCTCATGCGGCTTACTTTGCACGTGCGCCATCACTTTGCTCAACGACTTGAATGCGCATGTGGTTGGCCCCCAACTGCTTTCTGAAAGTGACCTCAGAGAAAGCAGCCAACCTTTGGCGCTTGGCTGTATTTTCAACTCAAGGCGAGCGCCCTGATCAACCCCCTGGCAGATTTGGGAGCCAAGGCCGGGTGCTCTGCAACTTTTGGCTCGCGTTTTCCTTTGCCAAGGTGAAGCAGATGCTGGAGAACTTGCCCGGCCCGCAGTGTCGGAGAAAGGCCTAGGTAAGGATTTCGGAATTTCTCACCAGCTCAGGGACTAGCAGCTATCAACTTTGCAAAGATGGTGTTCTGGTTTTCCCCGATCGGTGACCCGCCGCCGACATTCAGCACCCTCAAGCTTACCGTCAGCTTGGGTCGAACAAACATTTGCACTCCAATTGCATGTTAGTACATATGTAGCCCCTATTGCCCTTGGGGTTGTTCTCAATAGAAGCGCACAATGTGACTGGGGCTTCTAACAACCAAGCATTCGGGCCTGGGGACTGCCGCCTCATGTTGCCTCGAGCGTTTCAGATCGAACACGACTTCCTACATTTCATAGATCAAAGCCATCGTGCTCTATCTCTGCGCGGCTTTCATCATGGGTCACTCTGTGCCGCGCCGCGTGATGATCTGATGGAGAGTTTCAAAACCTCATTCAGACAGTCGCAGCGCGCGCCTTGTCGCTCAGGAGCATGCGAATAAAGCTTTCCGACATGTATTGCGCTAGCTTGCCCAAGTGCCGTTCCCCTACAAGCTTCAGTGGGGGGGTGCGTGCTGGCTCCGAATTCTGTGAATTCGTTGCAAGCAAAAGCCCCAAGCACCCAAATTGGCGCCTACTCAATTTTGGCGCGGTATATCCCGTCCGCTCATGTGAATCATATCCACGACAGATGGGGGCTGTGGCTCCAAAAATGGAACCCAAAATGGCAACTTGCATGGAGACTAAGACTAACACCAGCCGTTTCTTCACGGCGAGAGGAAGCAACGGGGGCGGCCAAGTGCAATGCCCCGATCTATGCCAAGCGCATCGCCGAGCCGCTCACCGGGATCCCAACTTGCAACCAAAGCGAATCGACCTTGCCCGAGCCAACTTGACGATCCTTGCAAACTTGCAAACCAAGCGTTTTCGGCAAGAGCTGGCCTCACCCAGCATCACCCATCGCCTCAACTCCGGCGACTGATGCGCCAGTTCACCCGTCGAGTTAGGAAACGAGCGTGCAGCGCGACAGTGCAAAGAAAAGCAGTGCAAGGTGCCAGCGCGCTGTGCAAGCGCGAGCGCCAGAGCAAGGTAGTTAGCGCGCCAATTCAGGCCGTTCGCAGCGCATGCCAGCGCCTGGGTTGCAGCAGAGCAAGAAGAAGACTGAAGCAGCTGGATGGGATCCGGGGCTCAGAACAGGCGACAAGAGGGTAAAGCAATTGTTGCCAACTGTGTGGGTTGCTGTTTGCATTTTGCTTGTCACCAATCACGTTCTCGCCAAAAAGGGATTGCGAGCTTTCCGCAGTGAAAGTGTTCCCGTTGGTCCAAACACTTCTCCTCCTGTAGGCGCATTACCCCTTCAGAAGCTTCCGTCACCCGGCTTCACTGGGGCATACGTGTAGTCACCAAAACGACTGAGCTCCTTGGGCGTCAGGCTCGGCCCTTTCCGCCTCTTGGATCACTGACTACTGGTTGGAATGCCGCGAGAAGCGCGTATGAAACAGATTGGTTCCAGTGAGCGAGTGGCCAGCAAACGGCAACGCGTGAGTCGCCACGAATGCCTTCTTCCCAAAAGCATCTCTGATGCGATGGGTTCTCGTTTAGTCGGAGCCTTCCGCGATGGGAGCAGTCGCCAGGTGCGGATTTGGTCTCCGAGCGTTGCCCGACGGTGGCCGTGCCGGTGGGATTTGTGATTTGTGCCGGGATTTGGTCTCCGAGTCATGCCTGACGGTGGCCGCCACTGGAATAGCGTTCGCAGGTGCGGACGGAGCCGCGCTTGTGGGATTTGGTTTCCGAGCGCTGCCTGCCGGTCGACGAGCAATCGGCGAGCGAATCGTCCTTGCGCCATACCTTGAGAAGCCTACTGCAGCAATGCGTGAAGTCAGCAATGCCTTGTGAGGCACGCTCGGCGGGTAACGGAGCATTGGCAAGCAAGTGGTGGCTATATCGCCGAAATTTCAACATAGGCGCTGCTGGAAGACCATCTGTCATAATGTTGGGACTTGAGTAATAAAGGGCCTTCCCTGAACAATGGGTGCGCCAGAGTAGTGGCAAAAATGGACATGCGTTTATTTGACGTTGTACTAGCTTGAATTTAGTTTGAGCTTCTTTTAGCGTTGCTGGATTTGAGTTTCCATTTGATGTAGTATTGCTGGAGCTTCCTGTCGAATTTGATCTGAGCTGCCATTTAGTTGATTTAGTATTGTTGAATTTGAGTTTCCATTTGATTCAATATTGCTGCGCTTCCATATCTTTGATTTAGTCTTGCTGGATTTGAGTTTCCATTTGGCTTAGTTATGCTGAGCTTCCTTTGAATTTGTGTTGCGCTCCCATTTCTTTGATTTAGTGTTGCTGGATTTGAGCTTCCGTTGGATGTACTATTGCTGGATCTTCCTTCGAATTTGATTTGAGCTTCCAGTTGTTTGATTTAGTATTGCTGGATTTCGGTGTCCATTTGATTGAGCATTGCTGGAGCTTCCTTGTGAGTTTGATTTGAGCTCCCATTGTTTGATTTAGTATTGCTGGATGTCAGTGTCCAATTGATTTGTTAATGTTGAAACGCATGTGGAAACATGAACTGTGTGTGGAATGCTTGACCACAATGGCATGTGCCATTTTGGCTCAAGCATTGTTCTGGGTTCCTGGAACCCAAGCTGATTGAAAAACTTTGATCTTTTGCATTTTCGAACTTAACCCCGACCAAGCAATGGCTTCCTCGGCAACCTCGGCAACTTCCTTTGAGTTGATTGAGGACCAGACACTCACCGTGGAGGAGGTTGAAATGGCCAGCCAGGAGGCCCAGGACATTCGCACACGGGAGGCGGCAGTGGCGGCCGGCTTGGTTTTGGACGAGCCCGAGGCCCCCCGTCAGCTTCGGCGACCGATGTGATGAAGGACCTCTCCAGTGCACTGGAGCGTCTCCGAGTGGCATTTGCCACACCGACTCCCGGCTTGGGTGCCCCTGGCCCCGCCGAGGAGGGCGACAAGGACATGGGGGATGCGGACGGCACGGAGCGGGCCACACCACCGGAGGAGGCGCAGACGCCACCCACGAAGAGACCTGTCACCTTGGTGCCGGTGGACGGAAAACCCGGGTACTTCAAGCTGGTGGACCTCCCAGACCTGTTTCCAGTCCTTCCAGCGTCGGCGGCCACCTTGCTGAGAGACATCACGGTGGAGGAGGCGGTCTCCCTGTTTACAAGTTTGTTGGGAAGAACCTCACGGAGGACCTGGTGATCCGCATCTTGGAGGCGTACGTCCCGATGAAGATCCAGCTCCGCCAGGAGGAGGTCTGGGCTTCGCAGTTCCAGAGGAACAAGGCGTGTATCGGCACCCAGCGCATGTACAGGCTCGACGCAGGTCATTCCGACTACAAGTTCATGTGCAAGGCATGCGGAACGGGGTGGCCAGAGGCAGCACACCAACCAGGCATGGATGCTCAACCACACTCTCAAGCCCTTGGAAGTGTGGCCGGATGATCTCAGGAAGGCCCTGGAGAGGGGCCTATTCTGCCCCCTGGAGCTGGATGACCCCGACGACATCCCCCCGGTGGGGGACATCAAGGAGAAGTATGTCCCCTACATCAAGATGCTCAGAGCGTCGCAGAACCCGTGGCACCAGGAGGCACTGCTGGAAGAGTTGCCCCATGTCCCAGCAAGACGGCAAGCTGTCCCTTATCCTCTGGGCAATGAAGCGGCACCAGGGAGAGCTCCGGATGTTTGGGGGGGTTTGGAAGAAGCACGCAAGCGGTGAGATCCCCCGGGGCGCTGACCAGCAGTTTAAGCTCGCGCCGGAGGAGCTCCTGGCCCTTGAGCGCAGGACTCACCCATTCACGTGCGAGCAGGACCACATCGACCCAGTCATCTACACGGCCTTGGAGATCCGAGCTCAGGTGAACCGGGGCGAGCGCCCGGCACCGGAGCAGGTGGTTGGTATCTTCTGGGCGAAGGGTGATGGGGTGTTTTGGACCAGACAGACGAGAACGTGGGACCTGCCGAGCCTGACGGGAGTGTACGCCCACAAATTCACATTTAAGTATATCTACTCGGCCTGGACCACCTTCCCGTTGATTGTGAAGACGCAACGCCGGGGCCGCAATGCGGAGGGCTCGCCCTCGGACAAGTGGATGGGCAACATTATCCAGATGAGGAAGGAGGCGGTGCCCTTCCTGGAGAGCCTGGGCATCCCCAAGCCGCGCAGCAAGGAGGAGTGGAGTTACATCTTCAAGGAGATGGGGACATTCTTGGCGGCAAAGAATTTCATCGTGAACTGCCCGTTGCCCGTGATGGAGATGCCGGTGGCCCCCATCCATGACAGTAAGGAGGCGCTGCGGTTCAGGGCAATTTGCGACGAACGGATCACCCTCCCGCTGGCCTCGCTGAAGGCCTTCGACTCGGTCTACACCAAGTTGGTGGCGGGCCTGAGCAAGACGTCGATGGTGGAGGTGAAGGTCAATTGGCGCTGCAATGTGGTTTACGACTGGGTCGAGCAGGTCCCGCAGGAGGCGGCGGGAGCCTTGTGTGACAGGTTGGGCTACTCCCAGGACCTCATCCGGCAGCTGGGTTGCTCCCCCCCCTTGGGTGCCGTTGGCCCCGGGGGGGAGCGGCCAAGGAGGCGGACCCAAAGGCCAAGGTTGTGGGGGGGGCAGACACCACGCTCCGCACCCCAGACCAGGGCACCAGGCGGGTACCGGTACCGCCCATCACCACGGCCACGGTCACGGCGGTTGCGGGCCAAAAGTACAAACTTCCCCAAGGAGGCGAAGCATGTGTTTTGGGGCTGTGGAGTGTGGCTTGGTCTTGCCAAGCATCAGTGCCTGGGAAGTGGTGAGCAAGGAAAAGTTCAAGACCACGGGGGGCTATATGTGCAGATTTTGCAAGGGCTTCTGGAAGGCGAGCCGTGGGGGGACCAGGCTGCTCCAGATCACGGGGTGGCACAGGGATAAGGCCACCTGCTTGCAGTTGGTGATGGACGAGCCCCCGAGCAGCTGTACAATCAGTGGATCCGCGATCGGATGGAGTTCTACAACAAAATGGAGCCAACGGAGCCTCCCAGGGATGAGCGGCTGGTCCTGGGCGACGCGAGCACCCGCATGCGCTTCAGCTCCTCGAACGGCCTGGGGGATGTCTCCACGGCCTTGTGGTCGGTCATCCTGAGCAACCCGGAGAAGTCGGGGCTGGCGGCAATCCACTCGGTGGCGAAGGAGGCGATTGTGAAGGGAGGGAGCTGCTAGGTTTTGTCTCACAACCCTGTCGGATGTGGGAGTCGTGTGATTTCTTCCTCCCGGGACTTGGGTGCCTTTGGCCCCGTCTCCGGGGGGGGAGGGGGAAAGGGTTTTCCTTATTGGGTTCGGTTTTCACCACTGTTTCCTCTCTTATTCCATTCTGGTGGCGCACGTGGGTTCTTCTGGTTGCATGGCAGTGGAGCCACGTCACGGCAGCACCATGAGTTAGCTGCCCCAAGGACGGGCCATCTCAGCCACGGTTCGGAAAAAGTGGCTGCGGCCGACTCTTGGTTTCCTTGAGGTCCCCTTGGGTTTTTGGGGAATCCCCCGCCTGGTCGGTCTCCCCCCTCCGTGCTTTTGGGGTTTCTGGGGGGTTGATTTTGGGTTGCGCTCCCCCCTTTCCCGGTTAAAATCTCGGGACTTTGGGGGGGACTTGTCGGGATGCGTGTGGCCTGCCTGCTCCATCTGCACTCTGCATTCTGCAAGGTTGGAGCATGCATGCATTGTGCCGCGGTTGGGTCCCGGCGGTTCGATAGGAGGCTCGAAACCCCCTTTTTCATCATGGCTAGGGTATCTACCAAGTTTCTTATGCGCCCGCCTTACACACGTCTTTGGGACCGCATTCCAAGGGTCCGTTGGCGGATGAGTCCTTCTCCCCGAGACAGACGGACGGGGAGCTGTTGGTCCTGATGTGCCTGCGCCAAGGCACTGAGGAGGAGGGGAGGAAGCTGGGCGGAGAGCCGGCAATCCGCTTCTCTCAGCTCCTGGAACTCTCGGGCATTCCGGTAGGACAAGACGCACGTGGTCCCGACGGACTACTTCAACGGCCTGGTGGCGTCGGTGGCAGGCAGGCTTCCCCAGCCTCTGTCCGCGGCGGACCTGGCCGACCTGTGGGACAGCCTATCGTTCCTCCTCCTGGCGACGGCGGATGGCAAGCCGAGCGAGGACTTTTCCCCGCTGGAATTGAGGTGGTTCTCACGAGATGACCCACCCCCAACAACCGGAGCTTCTGAAGTGGAGGCACTGGCGCGCGGGCAAAATAAGGGAAATGGAGCCCACGACCCAGCGAGCGCTGGAACTCCATATGCGCGGGAAATGGGCGGAACGGCTCCTCGCCCGCCGCAACAACACGAAGGGGGCGGGGTGGTGGGAAACAGGTCTTTGGCCTTCACTGGTGTGTCCTCGGGCCCCTGTTCCACCAATGACCATGAGCGAGTCGATGGTGCGCTCCCTGAGGGTACCGTGGGGGACGCCTCCCCTTCCCCTTCGGTTTGGTCCTTGTGGCCGTCCGGTCCCGCATCCGTGATTTCCACTGCTGGCGGCGGGAGCGGGTCCGCCCAGTCCGGGTGGTTCAAGTCCTCCCTGCGTTCCCTGCCTGGCCCGACCTTCTGCGCTACCTGGCCCCAAATCTCCACAACGACATTGCGCTTCTCCCGCACATAGACGTCTGCTGTGCTCTCTGTGAGCCAGTTGCCTAAGTACATGCGGCGCTCCCGGGGGATCCCCATCTGGAAAGCGCAGTCCGGGATGAACACTCGGAATGAGTGCCACGTCAGCGGCTTCACCAACCCCGGGGTCGGGTCCGGGGATCAGCCCTGCGAAGTCTTTGCTCACTGTCGGGAGCAAGTAGTCCATGTCCTGGAATGCCTCCTCGGATACCAGTCGCCGGACCGTGGCCACCCAGGTAGTCCACCAGGGGATCCCCGTGAAGCTGTACTTCGGAGCAATCAAGGGGACCGGGTTGCGGTTGATTCGTGCTGCTGAGACCGTCTTGGTCTGCCAGGCCCCTCTTCTTGGACTTGAGGCGATGGAGCTCGTCTATCTTCAGCATACCGAAGGTCTTGGAATACCATTTGAGGGTGTTCCACACCTGCCGCGAGCTGGTTGAGGAGAGAGCGGACATGTCGTTCCTGCCAGAGGACTCACCGTGAAGTAAACGCACAGGCAACGCCGGCCAGGCCAGAATCCACCTGCTGAATGACGAAGGCACAGGACTCGGACTCCTCGGCGGACTCGGGCTCTGAAACGGATGACTTGGTAGACACCCAGTCGGAGGCCCTACCTTTGGAAGCCTAGGCTGACGACCTAAGGGGGAGGCCAAGGACAGGGCTCTGGCCAGGGCCCTCAGCACACACTGGCATCCTTCAGAAATGGCGCTATCAGTCTGCACACCCGTTCTTCAGTTTTTGAGAGTTTGTGGTGGGTGGCCCATGGGGCCCACCCAGCCGTAGACATCTGACAGGGGAAGATGAGTCCCTGGCACCAACACATTGCTTGGATAAAAGAGTTATCGCTTGCTTGTGTGGTGCCGTTTGGTTAGCTTACATACACTTTGTTAATGTTGAAACGCATGTGGAAACATGAACTGTGTGTGGAATGCTTGACCACAATGGCATGTGCCATTTTGGCTCAAGCATTGTTCTGGGTTCCTGGAACCCAAGCTGATTGAAAACCCACCCACCCACACCAAGGTAAGAGGTCATGGCTGCGACGCCCGCCAAACCACCGTGGCAAAGTTGCAGAAGCCACTGGCGGCCGTCCTGGTGGGCAAGGAAATCTGCTGGGTCATCCAAGCGGCACTGGGCGCATCGGGCTACGTCACGGTGGAAGACCGATGCTTCAGCCACTGTGGGCCTGGAAAATGGCCACCACCACGGTGGGGAAACCCCCTAAGGTGGTCAGGATGCTGGCGTTCATGCTGCGGTTCCTCTTCAACACGCCCTTCGTCCAGTACTCCCCTTACTTGCCGAAGTCCTCTTGGTGGGGTTGCAGCGATGCTAGCGCCTCGGATGAAGGACTGGCATTTGTGGGAGGCTGGTGCGCCAACAAAATGGAGCCGGAAAAGAAGGAGGTGTACTGGTTCCACGAGCAGATCCACGTGGAGGAGTACCCGTGGGCATTCAAGAATGGGGATCCCAAGCGGAGGATTGCGGCTCTGGAAATGCTGGGCACGCTCTTCCTCTGTAACATGATCCTCACGCACCAAGGCCCTCTGTCCTCCCGGGTCCGACTCCCGGTGGGCAGTGACAATCAGGGCAACGTCATGGCGATGCTCAACCTTGGATCCAAGAAGCCCTACACCGCGGCTATCCTGATGGAGCTGGTCTTCCTGCTCCACACCCATGGCTGCTCGCTGGCGGCCAACCACGTGCCCCGGGAATTCAACCAGTGGGCCGATGAGCTGACGCACCCAGATTTCTCTGGGTTCGACCCTTTGCACAGAGTCCCTAAACAGGAACTCTGCGAGGAGTTCATTTTTCTCCCGCGTCTCCTGAATGGAGATGCATTTGATCTTAGCGTGGGCCCACCCATGCTCCCGTGACCGGAGCCGGTGGGTGACTCACTTTTTTGGTGGCAGACCCCCCTGTGGCCTGGGTGCCCCGGGCCCCGGCCCAGGGGCGGGCGCTATCAGTCTGCACACCCGTTCTTCAGTTTTTGAGAGTGGCCCATGGGGCCCACCCAGCCGTAGACATCTGACAGGGGAAGATGAGTCCCTGGCACCAACACATTGCTTTGATAAAAGAGTTATCGCTTGCTTGTGTGGTGCCGTTTGGTTAGCTTACATACACTTGAGTATTGCTGGAGCTTCCGCTTGAAATTGATTCAGGCTTCCAATTAGTGGGTTCAATATTGTTGTGTGTGAGTTTCCATTTGTCGTAGACTGCTGGAGCTTTCTTTTGATTTCCATTTGCGCCTCCATGTGTTTGACTTAGTGTTGCTGGAATTGAGTTGCCATTTACCTTATTATTGCTGGAGATTGCTGGAGCTTGGGTTGGAATTTGAACTTCCATTTCTTTCATCTAGCGTTGTTGGATTCGGGTTTCCATTTGACTGAGTATTGCTAAAGCTTCCTTTTTGACTTGAGCTTCCATTTGTTTGATCTAGTATTGTTGGATTTGAGTCGCCAAAGTTTAGTAGGCCAATGAAAGGGTGCTGCTGTAAAAGTAAAAGCGCTGGACATTGGGGACGCGGGGCTGGGGGCAGGGCACTGTTCTATTCCACCTAAACAATGGCCCATATTGTGGTTTTGGGGAACTGTGTGGGGTAGGTACGCTTGCCACGATTGTTCCTTTGCATGCTTTGAACAAGGTGTAGCAAAGACTTTGCACTCTTAGAGTTGGGGATGTTTCTGAGGCTTCAGGGGTCACAGTTTGTGGGTTCTGTGACTAACAAACAAAGTTTAGTGGGCCAATAAAAATGGCTGCTTTAAAAGCAAAGGCAATGCGCAATGTGGGGGGCTTTGGGCAGGGCACTATTCTTGTCCACCTGAACAATCCTAAATGGCCCTTACTCCGGTTTTGCAAATTGTGTGGGGTAGGTACGCTTGCCATGATTGTTGTTTTGCATATTTTAAACAAGGTGTAGCAATTAATTTGCATTCTGAGAGCTGGGGATGCTTCTGAGGCTTCAGAGGTCACAGTTGGTGTTGGGTTCTGTGACTGACAATTTTTTAGTGGGCTAACAAAACGGGGGCTGCTTTTAAAGTAAAAGCAATGCACAAAGTTAAAACTCTGGGCAGGGCACTGCGGCACCATTCTTGTCCACCTAAACAATCCTAAGCAATGGCCCTTATTCTGGTTTTGTGGAGCTGCGTGGGGCGCCTTGCCCTGATTGTTGTTTTGCATTGTGTAGGCAAGGTTTAGTAAAGAATTTGCCTTTTCAGAGCTGGGGATGTTTCTGAGATAGGAAACTGCAGCCTTCAGAGGCCAGATTTGAAGCAGTTGATGCTGAGTTTGGTGGGGAGCTGCAGCCTTGAAGGGCCATTGTTTGATGCAGTTTGACAAGCGCAAGCGCAAGTTGGTATAACCCAAACCTGGTTTTGAGGCGCCCAGACGATATGTCAGCCACATGGCCTAAACCCTGCATTTACGCGATGTTTCCCACAGGCAAGCAAAACCGCAAGCCCGAGCTGGTGATGCAGAGGTGCCGGATTTAGGCAGCGCATCACGACCAAGTGGCGAGGTCGGCGGCACCAGGGTGCAGCCCCTATAGCTAAAGCTAGCAGGCTGATTGCCTAGCGGCGACGTGCTACCCCAGGAGGCGTAGCCGGATTTAAGGGCTGCCGCCCGGCGCCGCCGCTCCCGGCTTCCTTAGAACAATTATGACTACGCAATTTTTTGCCGGATTTAACGGCACACTTAAAACACACATGAAAAAGAAGAGCGCCACGATGATGATCAAGTTTTTGATGTTACAAGAATTGCCCTAGTGTGTGGAAACTTGGGCAGGAAAACCATGTTGGGGGACTGCGGCTGCGTATCTTTTCGGTTTTAGCAGAACGGGCACGCGGCGAAACTCTCGCGATTTTTTCTTCCGGGTTTTGGCCGTGTTTTCTTCGCTGCGTGGTCGGGCAGGTGCGGATTGTGACTGCGCATCTTTTCAATTTTGGCAGAACAGGTCTGCATTTTTCATTGTGGTTGGCTTTGGCGGTGCTGGCTTTACCCACCCCCCCTAAGCCCCCTCTGGTAAGGCGTTTAGGGGGGGGGAAAACCAGGTGTTTCTTAAGTTGTTGGTGAAGTGTTGTGGATAAGTGGGTGATTTGGGGGGGGCGAACCATGAATTCATTGTCGAGCTCGGCATGATGGGTCTTTTCTCCCTGGCACGGGGTCAGGGTTATAGCCATTTTGTTTGTACAACAGAGTGTCTGCTTGCTTGCAGATCACAGGTTGATCATCATCATCATCATCATCATCATTTTCATCATCATGCTCATCATCATCTTCAATCATCACTACGCATCCTCAGCATCACCAGCAGTTAACGTCATCACTATGCACCCCCAGCATCAATGATGATGAACATGATGATGAAAATGATGCTGATGATGATTGATGTTTATGATGATGAAAGTGATGATGGCGTTCATTATCATCATCATATGTTCGTCATCACCATCATTCATGTTCATCATCGCTCTTCTTTTTCGAGTACTTTTCAAATGTGCCGTTGGACCCGACTGGAAATGCAGCGGATGCGTTGTGTTGATTGTCATGATAACTGCTGGTGATGCTGAGGATGCGTAGTGATGATTATCATCAGGACGATGATGAGGATGATGAACATGAACTCAGAATCACTCCCATGATCATGTTCATCACCATTTTCATCATCATCAGCATCATCATTTTCATGTTCATCATCACCATCATTTTCATCATCATGCTCATCATCATCTTCAATCATCACTACGCATCCTCAGCATCACCAGCAGTTAACATCAATGATGATCAACATGATGATGAAAATGATGCTGATGATGATCCTGATGTTTATGATGATGAAAGTGATGATGGTGTTCATTATCATCATCATGTTCGTCATCACCATCATTCATGTTCATCATCGCTCTTCTTTTTCATGTACTTTTGAAATGTGCTGTTGGACCCGACTGGAAATGCAGCGGATGTGTTGTGTTGATTGTCATGATAACTGCTGGTGATGCTGAGGATGCGTAGTGATGATTATCATCAGGCTGATGATGATGATGATTCACATGATGATGATGATGAACCATCATCATGTTCATGTTCATCATCACCATCATTTTCATCAGCATGCTCATCATCATCTTCAATCATCACTACGCATCCTCAGCATCACCAGCAGCTAACGTCATCACTATGCACCCCCAGCATCAATGATGATGAACATGATGATGAAAATGATGCTGATGATGATCCTGATGTTTATGATGATGAAAGTGATGATGGTGTTCATTATCATCATCATGTTCGTCATCACCATCATTCATGTTCATCATCGCTCTTCTTTTTCGAGTACTTTTCAATTGTGCCGTTGGACTTGACTGGAAATGCAGCGGATGCGTTGTGTTGATTGTCATGATAACTGCTGGTGATGCTGAGGATGCGTTATCATCAGGACGATGATGATGATGCTGATGAACATGATGATGATGATGAACTCAGAATCACTCCCATGATCATGTTCATCACCATTTTCATCATCATCAGCATCATCCTTTTCATGTTCATCATCATCATTTTCATTATCCTGATGATAATCATCACTACGCATCCTCAGCATCACCAGCAGTTAACACCATCACCACCAGTAGCAGCAGTAGTTATCATGACAACGGATCCTCTGCATTTCCATTCGGGTCCAACGGCACACTTGAAACGTATATGAAACAAGGAGAGCCGGGGAACCCAAAAACCAAGATGCGAACAAATATTTGTGAATGACTGTTGCTTGCCCAAGCAGTTTGCAGGCAGGAGCTCGTGGGCGACACAGGCAGACCGACAATGCTGCTATTGCTGCTGCGTGGCCCCTTGAATTGGATCTTTGCAAGCAGCAAAAGCTCTTAGGTGGCAGCCTTGCGCTGAGCTGCAAGCGTCGGACCAGAGCAAGAGAAATGCGAACCAGGACGCGGCAGTCGAAACTACATCGTTGCAACAAGCCATGGTTTGTCACGTTTTCTCGGAGCTTCTTGCGGGCATCACTTCGTGCGAACGTGCACGTTCACTTTGTCTTTTGGACTCCCGGGAAGCAGCAGCCTATTTGCTTGCAATGTTTTTGGGCCAAAAGGTTGTTCAGAGGGGACGGCGGCCTGCTCGCGCCGCACGCCCGCCGCGCGCGCGCGCCTTTCCAAGTGATGTTGAGCGCATCGAAAGGCGCGCGCGCGGCGCGCGCGGCTTGCCCGATCTTGCCAGCGTTGGATGAAATTCGCACGGGTGAAAACAAAGGCCCGAAATCATTGCAGCTGTGTGATAACCAAGCGACTGCAGCCCCAGCGGGTTGCTCAAGAGTCTCGCCAGCCTGCGCAAAGGTGACCAACTCTTTGATGACGCCAGGAACTCCATCCTTGCCGCCTCCGCCAAGCCAAATCCCACCGGCGCACGGATGATTCCAGCTCATTCTCGCTGGTTTTTGGAGCCAAATCCCGACGAACGGACGACCGCGCCTTGTTATCGCTGCGCCTCTGTGGACCAAATCCCACCAGCGCGCGGCCTCCAGCACCTCCCGCCACCTTGGCGCTGGTTGCATGCAAATCCCACCGGCGCACCCCGCCGTCACCTCCATCCTTGCCTCGTCCTCTAAGCCAAATCCCACCGACCAAATCCTACCGGCGCGCGGCCTCCAGCACCTCCCGTCACCTCGACGCTGGCTGCATCCGCAGAAACAAATCCCACCGGCGCACGCCGCCGTCGCGCGGTCGGTCGGATTTGGCTCCAAAAAAAGCAGCTCGGGTCATCCTGGGATTTGGCTTGGCGAAGCCGGCAAGGATGGAGAGCCAGCGCTGAGGTGACGGGAGGTGCTGGAGGCCGGCAGGATGGAGGTGACGGCGGCGTGCGCCGGTGGGACTTGCTTCTGCGGATGCAACCAGCGCCGAGCCGCCGAGTGAGCATGAGCTGGGGTCATCCCTGCGCCGGTGGGATTTGGCTTGGCGGAGGCGGCCTCCAGCACCCGTCACCTCGGCGCTGGTTGCATCCGCAGAAGGAAACCCCAATGGCACACGCCAACCCCACTGGCGCACGCCGCCGTCACCTCCATCCTTGCCGCCTCCGCCCAGCCAAAGTCCACTGGCGCACGGATGACCCCAGCTCATTCTCGCTGCTTTCCTGGACGGCGCACGGACGACCGCGCCTCGGTATCGCTGCGCCTCTGTGGGCCAAATCCCACCGGCGCGCGGCCTCCAGACCTCCCGTCACCTCGGTGTCCGTGCGCCGGTGGGATTTGGCTCCAGGAAAGCAGCGAGAACTGGGCCGTATGCCGGTGGGCTTGGCTTGGCGGAGGCGGCAAGGGTGGGATTTGCTTCTGCGGATGCAACCAGCGCCTCGAATTGTTATAGTTGCGCTGTGTGGACCAAACCCCACCGGAACGCGGCCTCCAGCATTCGTCACCTCGGCGCTGGTTTCATTGGCGTACGGCTGACCCCAGCTCGTTCTCGCTGCTTTCCTGGAGCCAAATCCCACGCGCACGGACGACTGCGCTTGCGTATCTGTGGGCCAAACCCTACCGGAACGCGGCCTCCAGCGCCTCCCGTCACCTCGGCGCTGGTTGCATCCACAGAAGCAAATCCCACCAACGCACGATCCTTGCCACCTCGGCTGGGACCCCAGCTTGTTCTCGCTGCTTTGCTGGAGCCTCGTTATCGCTGCGCCTTTGTGGACCAAATCCCACCGGCGCGCGGCCTCCAGCGGCAAGCCGCACGCGGCCTCCAGCACCTCCGCGCTGGTTGCAATTCAGCCGGCGCACTCACCGACAGTCAAGGTCGTCCCGGCAAGTCAGCCGGCAAGCCCCGGCAAGCCGCTCGTTCGGCCATTTCCCCGCCAGCGGCGCTTGCACGGTGTGCTGCAAACTCGGTACGCTTGAAGCCCGACCACCTGCGGTACGCGGTAAACTCGGCAAAGCTCGGCACACTTGAGACCGGTCACATTCTTGGCGGCGCTTGCGCAGTATGCTGCAAACTCGACCCTGGGCTATGCGGTAAGCTCCGCAACCTTGAGACCGGTCCCGTTCTTGCCGGCAATTCAGCTGGCAGGCCGCCTGTTCGGCCGTTTCCCGGCCAGTGGCGTTTACACGGCATGCTGCAAACATGGTGCACCTCAGGCCGAACCCCTGCCGATCCTCGCTCCCTCGCGGTTAGACAACTAAGCGAGAACCCAACCCCAGAAGGGTTTTTGGGAAACAGAAGAGCGCCACGGTTTTGATGATGAAAGGAACATGATGATGCAAATGATGATGATGATGATGATGATGATGAGGATGATGATGAACATGATGATGATGAACATGCAAAGAAGCCCAAAAGCATTCCAACTGTAGTACGCTCAGCTCCGTCTGGCTGAGCATGGCAAACAAGGATGAAGGTTCTGCGCTCATTCTACCCTATATTCCTCCAAGCCAAACGGTCTTGCTCTCAAGTACTGCTGTCTCCGGTTTTTTTTAATAACGGAAATTTACGTGTTTTCCTACGGCTTTTTACGGGTTTTTTACGCATTGCTACGGGCCTTTTACGGGTACGCGTTGTTTAACGTGCTTTTTACGGCCATAAAACCTGGTTTTCGAGCCTTGGTCACAAAATCCACCAAAACATGTAAAAATAATTGAAACCCATCCCCCTAAACAATGGGCGCGCTCGAATAGTGGCAAACAATGGACATCCAAACTGGAGGACCCGGGGCTCAATACTACTTTAGTCTAGCAAGCACTTTTCAATTTGATTGGAGCTTCCTTTTCATTGATGTAGTACTGCGGGGGCTTCTTTTTGAATTTAGTTTGAGCTTCCATTTGATTGATTTGGTGTTGCTGGATTTGAGGCCCGGAGCTGTCATTCGAATTTGATTTGAGCTGCCATATATTTGATTTAATATTGTTGGATTTGAGCTCCCATTTGATTCAATATTGATGGAGCTTCCTTTTGAGTTGGAATTTCATATCTTTGATTTAGTGTTGTTGGATTTGAGTTTCCATTTGATTCAGTATTGCTGGAGCTTCCTTTGGAATCTGATCTGAGCTTCCATGTGTTTGATTTAGTATTGCTGGATTTGAGTTTCCAACCGATCGAGTGTTGCTGCAGCTTCCTTCGAATTGGACGTCTATTTGATTCAGCGTTGTTAGATTTGAGTTTCCACTTGGTTTAGTACTGCTGGAGCTTATTTTTGAATTTAGTTGGAGCTTCCATCTGGTTGATTTAGTAGTGTTGCTGGATTTGAGTTTTCATTTGATGTAGTGTTGCTGGAGCTTTCTTTTGAATTTGATGTGTGCTTCCATGTAGTTGATTTAGTATTGTTGCATGTGAGTTTCCATTTGTTTTTTTTGCTGGAGCTTCCTTTGAACTTGATTTGAGCTTCCATCTATTTGATTTAGTGTTGCTGGATGTGAGTTGCCCAAGTTTAAGTGGGCAAAAAACAGGGTTGCTTTAAAAGTAAAAGCAATGGACAAAGTTGGGATGGGGGGCTGGGGGCAGGGCACTATTCCAGTCCACTTAAACAATGGCCCTGATTCTGGTTTGGGGATTTGTGTGGGATACCCTTGCGTTGTGTTTTTTGCATTTTTAAACAAGGCATAAAGTTTGCATTCTCAGAGCTGGGGATGTTTCTGAGACTTCAGGGGCCACAGTTGGTGTTGGATTCTGTGACTGACAAAGTTTAGTGGGCCAATAAAAATGGCTGCTCGAAAATGACAAGCAAAAGGAATGCGCAATGTTTGGGGCTTTGGGCAGGGCACTATTCTTGTCCACCTGAACAATGGCCCTTATTCGGGGAGTTGTGTGGGGCGCCCTTGCCCTGATTGTTTTTGTATTTGTTCAGCAAGGCTTAGCAAGTAATTTGCATTCCCAGAGCTGGTGATGTTTCTGAGATGGGAAACTGCAGCCTTCAGGAGCCAGATTTGAAGCAGTTGAAGCCGATTTTGGTTGGGAACAGGAACTGCAGTTCAAGGGCCATTTTTTGATGCTTTTTGCAAGCGCAAGCAACATTTTGTATGGTACAAACTGGTTTTGGGTGTTGTTTTTGGAGTTAGATTTTTTAAACTAGTGTTTTATGGTTTTCCACCCACTCGGGAAAAACAGTGGACGCTATTCTGGTCCACTGAACCAAAGGGAACAAGTGGACGCTATTCAGGTCCACATTGCTAATCAAGACCCAACACTAGTCAGTAAACCTCAGTGGCAGGACATTGCAAACAATCTATACATACTCTCTTCTCAAGCAAGCGCGGCCCCTACCCTTCTGGCATATGGAACGTGCGGCTGCGTCTCGGCACTGCGTATAATACAGTTCTATTGCTGCGCTTTCTCCAGGCAGATGTCGTATTCAAGGGCCGTGGTTTCGTAAACGGATTAACAGTATTTTGCGCAGTTTGTTATTCAAAGAGTTGGGCAGGACCCGGGGGTTTGCAGCAACATGTGGAAGGAACATGTAAAAACGTCTATTATGTAAATGCCGCGCCTCCTTTTAGTAAGGCCCGCTAAACAACCACCTATCAGAATAAAAACATACAGAGTCACTGCGCGCACTCCCAACAAAGTGAGGCGGCGTTTGAACATGATCTTTTTGTGGCATTTTCATACGACAGCTGAAGAAAGCAGGGCTTCATTTCTATTTCAGAGCTGGGGCCTCGCTGATTCAATATCAACCAACCGAGACACATTGAAAAGCACTGCCTGTGTGACAAGCAAGAAGTGGCATGAATTGAACAACTAGTTGCGTCTAGGCTTGGAATGTGTAAACAACCAGGACCTTTTCTGTAGAAACACGCAGCGTGCCGTTGCCATCCCTGACCCAACAAGTCTTGCTGGGTCAGAAGCAAGGCGTCTGTTGAATGGACTTTGACTTTGCGAAGAACAGAACTGAACAGCGTCTAGCTCGCATGCACCTAGCCCTTTTGAGGTTCACTAGTTGGACTGGTAGTCTTTGGCATTGGCTTATATCGCAACCAAGCAGGCCCAGTTGTGCTCTGAAACCGACCTGCAAACAGTGGCCATCTAAGCTATGGCCATTTCTCCAAAATGTGTCGTGTGTTTCAAAGGCTTTGAATCCCAAAGCATCCTGGAAACCAAAACGTGCCAACTCTTTTTGTTTTGGGAAGCACAGTCCTATGTCCATGTCTGCGCTGGAGCAACAAGTCGCAAATGTGCTGTGTCTTAAGGATGCACACTGAAGCAAAGAAGAGTGCCCTTTCCAGGCCGAGCTGGGGCTTTGCTAAGTCAAACCACGTTCTGCTGCAAGAGGACGGCTTATATTGCATTGAATGCACGCGCCGCAGGTTTAGCCTTTTGCTAAATTGTAGAAACAGGCTGCATCCCTATACCCTCTTCAAATAGTCAGTCTGGCGTTCCCACTTAGGAATATTCTGACTATTCAAGATACCAAACGCCACAATAGATATGTTCCTGCGAATAACCAAAACCAGTTTTGTTTCTTCTTTTTTTAACAAGCACTAGAAACAACTCGTTTTTTTACAGTAAAGCTTTTTCATGGTTTTGGGTGCTCCTGGCTTTTTGTTGCAGGCCGAAATGATCGGGTTGGCTCTCAACCTTTGTGGGCTTTAAGCCTGGTGAAATCGGTGAGCCTCTTCTGGGCGTAAAGCGATTTCTTCGAGCATTGAACTTGCCCAAAACTGAGTCGCAGGGATTGGGTGTTCTCCGCGCTCATGTGCCAAGTCCGGCGTTTGGGCTCCCTCGTAGAACGTTTTGTGGTCTTGCTGGATAGGGCAGGGCCTGCCGACAAGGTTGTTGTCTAAACGCGGCGGAGTTCATTGTTCCTCCTAATCAAGGAGACGGGGCTCGAGTTGCCCACGATTCGGAAAGACTGGAGGCTTGCCCGGAACGCTGGACTTGACGTTGATGTTGCTCCGGCTGCAGGCTAGCCGGTTATCCTCGCAGTCAAGTGTGTGTGTGTGTGTGTTGGACAAAACTGCTTGTGTAAATGGTTGTGTGTGTTTGCCGGACCCCGGTCGAATGATCTCGTTAGTTTCTTCTTGTGTCGGCTGGGCAGGGCGTCCAGGCTGCACAGCGGCCCTGCGCGGCTTCCATGCCCTCGGAAGCGCAGAGCCTGCGGAAACAAGCGGGTCAGCCACTGGCAAGGCGACACGTGAAGATCTCCCTGCCAAGAGCCACAAAAGCACAAAAACCAGCGCAGGCTCAGCACAGACTTAAAAAACAATATTGTTTTTTAAGTCTAAGAGGATCGCCTCCCCTGCAAGGGCTCGCGACCCGGCGTGCAGAGGCCCTCGCTTGGGTAACAATTAGCTTTTGGAGCAAGGAAGCTGCTGGGGTAGCCGCTACTGAGACGAGAACTTTGAAGCAAGAAGCGGCGGAAGGGTTCTACGTTAACAAGACTTGGACGTCAATTAGTCGATCCTGAGAGGCAGGGATGTTCCACACGGGGCGCGCTGCTTCGCTCCTCGAAAGGAAATTGCCCAACCAGGATGTATACTGCGCAGGGGGCGTGAGGGAATCTGGCGCCGCAAGGTCGACGTGTTTTTTCCTGAACTGAGCGGTGTCCAGGAGTTTACATCATTTGGAGGCAGGGTTATCGCCCTGTCTGGTCAGTTGGCTGGTCGAGAGCACTTCCACGCCAACTGTCACTCTGCGCCTTCGGCGTGACGAGCGGCGACTGATCATTTTTCCAGTCGTGATTTTCATTTGCAAGATCTGTAAGATCTGTAAGATCTGGGTCGCCAAGGGGAGCTGACAGGTCAGTCGTGGCAGTCTGCAAGCGGGGGGAAGTTTCTAGGTGCCTGGTGGAGATGGAAGCATGGGCTCGATGCTTTGCGCGAGCGCTAACGGAGCCAAGTGGCAGAGCTGGATCTAGGGGCTGTGCATTGAGCCACGCTGTTGCCAGCAATCGAGGTTGACAGCCAAGTAGCGTCGCAAGCACAACTGAGCAGCAGGTAAGTCCAGGTTGTTTTAGCTTGCAGAAGCGTGTGAAAGCCGCGCGGTTTCGCGATGTTGTATGCCCTCCAGAAAGCTGCCTACAGGTGGCCTAATCCAGGAAAGTGTGAGTTTGAAATGAAAGTCTAAAAGAGAGTCACTGAGACGTGCGCATGAGGCCGGAGACTCTGGATTCGCTTCACCGAACCGAAGCTTCCTTGCGAGACCCACTTTGGCCCGGAGCTTCGTGCCTTCGTGCCTCAAAGTGTCAAGCCAGCGCTCTTAGGCGCTGCTATGACCGGGAGACCGGTTTTGGAAGGCGCCACATGAGCGACATGAGCGCACAGCCTTTCGCCAGACTCGAGCGGAGGTCGCTCCTGAAGAAAGTGCGTCAAGACCTCTCCTTGCTGTCTGCAGCCTGCGAGGGAAGTGCCCCGAGTTGCGAATGGCAATCCCTTTGGAAGAAATGGCTCCAATTGGCACTCGGCATGTCGGACGCCCGGCCAGGTGCGAAGAGCACTAATGAGGTTCGGCAGCTGATTCAGGACTCAGTTTTCGCGTGATGTCCCTTGTCTCGCTTGGTTTTTGCTTTGTCTGGCAAGGACTTGACGACTGACCAGGCTTGGCCACCATGACCCAATCGCCCCCATCAATCGATACATCGCAGGTACCAAAGGCGTGGAGGCGCTTTGCAATGGCTCGGGACTGAGTGAGATCTCCACCCGAGAGACTTGAGTTGAGTTTAGGCTGAAGTCACTGCCACGGAGTACTTGGTCCTGGCCTCAAGCCTGCCATCTCATGTGAAGCACAGCTGCAAAGGCTGACATGGTGAAGCGCTTGGACCAGCTGCAAGCCGTTGTGGCCTGCAGCTCGCTGGGGGCTCGCTTCGTCACGCACGGCTGACACACGAATCTTTTTCCACGCGAGGTTGCAGAAGCATCGGCTTTGGTATGGCGGCTTGTTCTTCCCGGAAGCCTTCCTCACAGCCTCCCGACAGGCCACCTGCCAGGCCCTGAGTGTGGAGACTGGAGACTGGACACAGGCGGTGGCTCAGCAGAAGCAGGTGTCTCTGGAGGAGCGGCGAGCGGCGAGCGGCGATTCGGAAGTGGTGCAGTTGACGCGCAGGAGCTGAACCTCGTGGTGCAGATAGGCACGGCGTGCGCATTCGTCATTCGTCCCAGCTTGGGCTGAGTGGTTCAAAGGTGGGTCTGCCACGGGCGACGATGTCTTTGAGATGACTGGGACGACGCCTCAGTGGCCTCAGTCGCATCATCTTCCCGAATCTGTCTTTGAAATGCTTCTGCGTTGATTCGGAGGCTACAAATGGAGGGCGCCGCCTGGGGTGACACACAGCTTTGTGTCACAGAGGAGCTGACTGTGGCAGTGCCCTCTGTGGGATGTGAATGTTTCAAGATCGATCATGTTGTTAAAAGATTCGTGTGAACTCCGTTCAGTTCAACCGATTTCTGAAAGCGTAAGGTATGTCAGGTATGTCAGGTATGTCAGGTATGTCAGGTATGTCAGGTATGTCAGGTATGTCAGGCTATGTCAGGTATGTTAGGTCTTTTTTTAGAGCGTAAGCGCGCTCCCGAGGCGCTGCCAAATCTTTGGCTCCGATGGGTTCACATCGACTCGGCCGAGCTCCGTCCCTAGAGCTCAGCTCCGGGTCGGACGGTCGGACGGTCGGACTGGTCGCACTGGTCGGAGGGGTCAGTCGGAGTATTGCTCGGACTGCTCGGTGACAGCTGGCAGCTCTGGCAGCCGACTGAGGTGCAAGCAGGCAGCCGACAATCTGCGGGTGCCGGTGTACCTCAACACGAGCAGGGGACTGCTGGCGCGTGACTCAGCAATCTTGGCAAGCTTGCAACGGAGCTGCGCTTGCAACGGAGCTGCTTTTTCTCTGCTCGAACCCCGTTTGATCCCGTTTGGAGCCAAGAGCGTTACCCCGTTTGGACCTTGAACTACTTCAAGTTTTTGCGTTTGGACCAAGATCAGCGCTTTCGCTCTGAAATCGCCGAAAGAGATTCCACACGCCGTGCTCGTGCCCTCAGACTCCCTCGTGTTGACATGGGAGCCATGCCAATACCCACAAAGCTTCAAGGTGGGTCCAGCGCAGTGTGGCTATCACCATATGGACAAAGCAGTGAGCCGTAGTGAGAGAGCGGAGAGAGTGCGCCTTGAGCCAACTCGGTTGCCAGCGGCAACATGTTAATGCCTGCGCGGGTCTAAAAGATCAGCGCTCGAAGCATAGCTTTCCTCAAGTTAGCGAGTTTGCCAGCTGTCCTCTCGGGCACTACTGGCAGCTTTTTGCCAGAAGCTTTTTGTGAGACGGATGATAGAGCGTATGGGACTCTCATTTTGTATGCTCAGAACTCGCATTAAGCTCTTGGTGAGACGTGTAACAATTGCTTTGCAAAAACGTCTGTTCGCTGAGGCTTACTTCAGTTTTGTGAGTCAGCCTCTGCAATTGATGAGCAGTCGGCCCGAATGTTCCTCCATGCTGCAGCTGTGACTTACATGCGCACATGTTGACATGCACCATTGCCGACGGAAGGAAGACATTCCCGGACCCACAGCACGGATTGTATGCTGTTTCTTTTGCAGTCTGGCTCAAGCCGCTGGCTCAAGCCGCCTGGAGGGGGAGTAAATCCTTGTCGAAAGCCCAGTGTTCAGACACATTGAGCTATTGATGAAGCGTGCTTCGTGCGTCTCAGGAACTATGAGCTGGCAAAGATGGGTGACACTCATGGGTCCCGGGCCAATTCGGCCAGTCCATGCAATGCTTGATCTGCCTCACGCGCTTGGCACACTCGCAATGCTTGGCACATGCCTCACATACGCTTGGCATGGCACATGATTCACATACGCTTGGCATACTCGCAATGCTTGGCACATGCCTCACACGCTTGGCATACTCGCAGTGCTTGGCACATGCCTCACACGTTTGGCATACTTGCAATGCTTGGCACATGCCTCACATACGCTTGGCATTCTCGCAATGCTTGGCACATGCCTCCACATACGCTTGGCATATTTTAGTGCCTCCGGCTCAGGCCGCCGACATTACAGGCCTGCTTTCTTATTTGCGTCCCTTTGGAATTGTCCCCTTGCCCCCTTCCCCTCTGAGATTTTTGCCCCCCTTTCTTTGTTGAGATCCATTCCCCCTTTCCGCCCTAAGGCCTTTTCTCCCTCTGATTTTTTCCCTTTTCCTCCCTAAGATGTTTTCCCCCCTCTCCCTGTTGAGATCCTTTTCCCCCTTTCCCCCCTACGGCCTTTCCCCCCGCTGAGATCTTCTCCCTATTCCTCCTTAAGATCCTTTGCCCCCTTTCCCTGTTGAGATCCTTTCCCCCCTTCCCTTTAAGGCCTTTCCAGATCTTCTCCCTTTTCCTTCCTAAGATTGTTTCCCCCCTTTCCCTGTTGAGATCCTTCCCACCCTTTCCCCCCTCAGGCCTTTCCCTTTCCTGAGAGCTTCTCCCTTTTCCTTCCTTAGATCTTTCCCCCCTTTCCCTGTTGGCCTTTTTTCCCCCAGATCTTCTCCCTTTCCTCCTTAAGATCTTTTCCACCCCTTTCCCTGTTGAGATCATTTCTCCCCTTTCCCCCCGGGGGGAAAGGGCGGGAAAGGATCTCAACAAGGAAAGGGGGGAAAAGATCTTAGGAAGGAAAAGGGGGAAGATCGCGGGGGAAAAAAAGGCCTTAGGGGGGAAAGGAGGGAAAGGATCTCAACAGGGAGAGGGGGGAAAACATCGTAGGGAGGAAAAGGGAAAAACTCAGAGGGAGAAAGGGCCTTAGGGGGGAAAGGGGGAATGGATCTCAACAGGGAAAAATTGCAAAAGATCTTAGGGAGGAAAAGGGAGAAGATCTCAGGGGCAAAGGCCGTAGGGGGGAAAGGGGGGAAAGGATCTGAGCAGGGAAAGGGGGGGAAAGATCTTAGGGAGGAAAGGGAGAAGATCTGGGGGGCAAAGGCCGTAAGGCGCTTTCCCCCCCAAGATCTTCTCCCTTTTCTTCCCTAAGATCCTTTGCCCCCTGTCCCTGTTGAGGTCCTTTCCCCTCTTTCCCCCCTAAGGCCTTTCCCCCCCTGAGATCTTCTCCCTTGTCCTCCCCAAGATCTTTTCCCTTGGTTGAGATCCTTTCCCCCTTTCCCCCCAAGATCTTCTCCCTTTTCCTCCCTAGGATCCTCTCCCACCTTTCCCTGTTGAGCTCCTTTCCCCCTTTTCCCCCTAAGGCCTTTTCAGATCTTCTCCCTTTTCCTCCCTAAGATCCTTTGCCCCTTTCCCTGTTGAGATCCTTGCCCCCTTTCCCCCCTAAGGCCTTTTCCCTGCCTGGGATCTTCTCCCTTTCCTCACTGAGATCTTTCCCCCCCTTTCGCTGTTGAGATCCTTTCCCCCTTTCCCCCCTTCATTTTTTTCCTTCACCAGCATGGGCAACATCCCCAGCATCACTTGCATCATCTGCATCCTTGGCAGGCGCTGATGCGGATGATGCAGGTGATGCTGGCGATGTGCCACTGGAGCTGCTAAGGATGCGAAAGAGCACCCGGGGGGAATCGAACACCCCAATGTTTTTGACAAACTGGGTGCATGGAAAGCAACTCGAGCATGGGAAGATATTCAAGCCTGGCAAGCAATGGCAGGCATATGTGAGGCATGTGCCAAGCATTTGAAGCATGCCAAGAAGGTGAGGAATGTGCTAAGCATTGCAAGTGTGCCGAACATATGTGAGGCATGTGCCAAGCACGTCAAGTATGATCAGCATATGTGAGGCATGTGCCAAGCATTGCAAGTGTGCCAAGCATATGTGAGGCATGTGCATGTGCCAAGCATTTGAAGCATGCCAAGAAGGTGAGGCATGTGCCAAGCATTGCAAGTACGTCAAGCAGGTGAGGCATGTGCCAAGCATTTGAAGCATGCCAAGAAGGTGAGGCATGTGCCAAGCAGTGCAAGTACGTCAAGCAGGTGAGGCATGTGCCAAGCATTGCAAGTATGCTCAGCATGTGTGACGCATGTGCCAAGCAGTTGCGCAAGCCCGCACAATGAACAGATTTAGTGAAGCGTCTTCGAATCGAATCACCGCGTGGTACGTGGACCCCCCCCCCCCCCCCGCAATTGTCCCCTGGGGAGGGGTTAGGGGAGGGGTAACAGGTAAAGAGGTAAGGAGCATTTCTTATGTCCAACACGCCGTCTGTTGTCGGCGGGCTCGCAATGCTTGTCACATACGCTTGGCATCCTTGCAATGCTTGGCACATGATTCACATACGCTTGGCATACTCGCACTGCTTTTGGCACATGCCTCACATACGCTTGGCATACTCGTAATGCTTGGCACATGCCTCACACGCTTGGCATACTCGACATACGCTTGGCATCCTTGCAATGCTTGGCGCATGATTCACATATGCTTGGCATACTCGCAATGCTTGGCACATGCCTCACATACGCTTGGCATACTCGCAATGCTTGGCCCCGTCTCACACGCTTGGCACATGATTCAGATACGCTTGGCATACTTGCAATGCTTAGCACATGCCTCACACACGCTTGGCAGCATTGCAATGCTTGGCGCACGATCCACATACGCTTGGCATACTCGTAATGCTTGGCACATGCCTCACATTCGCTTGGCATCCTTGCAATGCTTGTCACATGATTCACATTCGCTTGGCGTACTCGCAATGCTTGGCACATGCCTCACATACGCTAGGCATACTCGCAATGCTTGGCACTTGCCTCACATACGCTTGGCATACTCGAAATGCTTGCCACATGCCTCACATACGCTTGTGCTTGGCACATGCATCACACTCCTGGCATCCTTGCAATGCTTGGCACATGCCTCACGTACGCTTGGCATCCTTGCAATGCTTGGTACATGCCTCACACACTTGGCACCCTTGCAATGCTTGGCACACGCTTGGCATCCTTCCAATGATTGGCACCTGCCTCGCATACGCTTGGCATACGCGCAATGCCTGGCACATGCCTCACATACGCTTGGCATGCACGCAATGCTTGGCACATGCCGCACATACGCTTGGCATCCTTGCAATGCTTGGCACATGCTTCACACACGCTTGGCATACTCGCAATGTTTGGCACATGACTCACATAGGCTTGGCATACTCGCAATGCTTGGCACATGATTCACATACGCTTGGCACACTTGCAATGCTTGGCACATACTCGCAATGCTTGGCACATGCCTTACACCTATGGCATACTCACAAGTTTGGCACATGCCTCACACGCTTGGCATCCTTGCAATGCCTGGCGTACGCTTGGCATCCTTGCAGTGCTTGGCACATGCCTCACTCACTGGCCTTGGCATACTCGCAATGCTTGGCACATGCCTCACATACGCTTGGCATACTCGCAATGCTTGGCGCATGCCTCACACACGCTTGGCATACTCGCAATGCTTGGCACATGCCTCGCACGCTTGGCATACTCGCAATGCTTGGCACATGCCTCACAGGCTTGGCATACTCGCAATGCTTGGCACATGCCTCACACGCTTGGCATACTCGCAATGCTTGGCACATGCCTCACACGCTTGGCGTACTCGCAATGCTTGGCACATGCCTCACACACTTGGCCTTGGCATACTCGCAAAGCTGGACACGTGCGTCACACGCTTGGCATATTGCAATGCTTGGCACATGCCTCACACGCTTGGCATACTCGCAATGCTTGGCACTGCAACTTGGCACATGCCTCACACGCTTGGCATACTCGCAATGCTTGACACGCTTGGCATACTCGCAATGCTTGGCACATGCCTCACACGCTTGGCATACTCGCAATGCTTGGCACATCACGCGCTTGGCACACTCGCAATGCTTGGCACATGCCTCACACGCTTGGCATACTCGCAATGCTTGGCACATGCCTCACACGCTTGGCATACTCGCAATGCTTGGCACATGCCTCACACACTTGGCCTTGGCACACTCGCAAAGCTGGACACATGCGTCACACGCTTGGCATATTGCAATGCTTGGCACATGCCTCACACGCTTGGCATACTCGCAATGCTTGGCACATGTATCACGCATGCTTGGCATACTCGCAATGCTTGGCATGCTCGCAATGCTTGGCACATGCCTCACATACGCTTGTCATACTCGCAATGCTTGGCACATGCCTCACACGCTTGGCATCCTTGCAATGCTTGGCACATGTCTCACATGCGCTAGGCATACTCGCAATGCTTGGCACATGCCTCACACGCTTGGCATACTCGCAATGCTTGGCACACGCCTCACTTGCTTGGCATACTCGCAACGCTTGGCGCACGCCTCACATACGCTTGGCATACTCGCAATGCTTGGCACGTGCCTCACACACACTTGGCATACTCGCAATGCTTGGCACATGCCTCACTGACATACGCTTGGCGTACTCGCGTGGCACATGCCTCACCTACGCTTGGCATACTCGCGTGGCACATGCCTTACATACGCTTGGCACACTCGCGTGGCACATGCCGCACATACGCTTGGCATACTCGCAATGCTTGGCACATGCCGCACATACGCTTGGCATACTCGCAATGCTTGGCACATGCCTCACATACGCTTGGCATACTTGCAATGCTTGGCACATGCCTCACCTACGCTTGCCATACTTGCAATTCTTGGCACATGTCTCACACGCGCTTGGCATACTCGCAATGCTTGGCACATGCCTCACACTCTTAGCATACGCGCAATGCTTGGCACATGCCTCACAGACGCTGGGCATACTCGCAATGCTTGGCAAATGCCTCACATACGCTTGGCATACTCGCAATGCTTGGCATACTTGGCACATGCCTCGCACGCCTGGCATACTCGCAATGCTTGGCACATGCCCCACATACGCTTGGCGTAGTCGCAATGCTTGGCACATGCCTCACATGCGCTTGGCGTACTCGCAATGCTTGGCACATATGCCTTACATACGCTTGGCGCGCTCGCAATGCTTGGCACAGTCTCGCGTGGCACATGCCTCGCACACGCTTGGCACACTTGCTTGGCGCATGCCTCACATACGCTTGGCATACTCGCAATGCTTGGCACATGCCTCACCTACGCTTGGCATACTCGCAATGCTTGGCACAGTCTCGCGTGGCACATGCCTCACACACGCTTGGCACACTTGCTTGGCACATGCCTCACATACGCTTGGCATACTCGCAATGCTTGGCACATGCCGCACGTACGCTTGGCATGCTCGCAATGCTTGGCACACTCCCAATGCTTGGCACATGCCGCACATACGCTTGGCATACTCGCAATGCTTGGCACACTCCCAATTCTTGTCACATGTCTCACACGCGCTTGGCATACTCGCGCTCGCAACGCTTGGCACATGCCTTACACGCTTGGCGTACTTGCAATGCTTGGCACATGGGCTTGGCATACTCGCAATGCTTGGCACATGCCGCACATACGCTTGGCATACTCGCAATGCTTGGCACACTCCCAATGCTTGGCACATGCCTCACATACGCTTGGCATACTCGCAATGCTTGGCACATGCCTCACCTACGCTTGCCACACTCGCAATTCTTGTCACATGTCTCACACGCGCTTGGCATACTCGCGCTCGCAACGCTTGGCACATGCCTCACACGCTTGGCATACTTGCAATGCTTGCCACACGCCTCACATACGCTTGGCATACTCGCAATGCTTGGCACATGCCTCACACACGCTTGGCATACTCGCGTGGCACATGCCTCACACACGCTTGGCATGCTTGGCATACTCGCGATGCTTGGCACATGCCTCACACGCTTGGCATACTTGCAAAATTGGCACACGCCTCACACGCTTGGCATCCTGGCGATGCTTGGCACATGCCTCACATACGCTTGGCATACTCGCATGCGCTTGGCATACTTGCAATGCTTGGCACGCCTCACACGCTTGGCATTCTTGCAATGCTGGGCACATGCCTCACATATTCGGAGCCTCTTGGCACATGCCTCACACGCTTGGCATACTTGCAATTCTTGGCACATGCCTTGCAATGCTTGGCACATGCCTCACACGCTTGGCAACCTTGCAATGCTTGGCGCACGCCTCACACGCTTGGCATCCTTGCAATGCTTGGCATACGCCTCACACGCTTGGCATCCTTGCAATGCTTGGCACACGCCTCACACGCTTGGCATCCTTGCAATGCTTGGCACATGCCTCACACGCTGCACATGCCTCACACGCTTGGCATCCTTGCAATGCTTGGCACACACCACATATGCTGAGCATACTCGCAGTGCTTGGCACATGCCTCACACTCTCGGCATCCTTGCAATGCTTGGCACCTGCCTCACATATGCTGAGCATACTTGCAATGCTTGGCAAGCTTTAAAATACTTGGCATCCTTGCAATGCTTGGCACATGCGCGTCCTTGGAATGCTTGGCACATGCCTCACACGCTTGGACATGCCTCACATTCGCTTGGCACATGTGTCTCATATGCTTAGCATACTTGCAATGCTTGGCACACGCCTCACATACTGAGCATAGTCACAATGCTTGGCGCATGCCTCACAACCTTGGCATACTTGCAATGCTTGGCAAATGCCTCACACGCTTGGCATCCTTGCAATGCTTGGCACATGCTTCACAACTGCTTGGCATACTTGCAATGTGTGGCACATGCCTCACATATGCTTGGCATATTTAAATGCTTGACACACGCCTCACATATGCTTGGCATCCTTGCAATGCTTGGCACACGCCTCACACGCTCCGCATCCTTCCAATGCTTGGCACGTGTCTCACACGCTTGGCACACTTGCAATGCTTGGCACATGCCACACATACGCTTGGCATACTTGCAATGCTTGGCACATGCCTCACATACGCTTGGCATACTCGCGATGCTTGGCACATGCCTCACGTGTGCTTGGCATTCTTGCAATGCTTCGCACATGCCTCACACATGCTTGGCATTCTTGCAATGCTTGGCACATGCCTCAAATATGCTTGGCATCATTGCAATGCTTGGCACATCCCTCACACGCTTGGCATACTTGCAATGCTTGGCACATGCCGCACATATGCTTGGCATACTTGCAATGCTTGGCACATGCCTCACATATGCTGGGCATACTTGACATGCTTGGCCTCACATATGCTTGGCATACTTGCAATTCTTGGCGCATGCCTTACATATGCCTGGCATACTTGCAATGCTTGGCAGATGCCTCGCATATGCTTGGCATGCTTGCAATGCTTGACACATGCCTCACATATGCTTGGCACACTTGCAATGCTTGGCACATGCCTCACACATGCTTGGCATCCTTGACGTGCTTGGCACATGCCTCACGTATGCTTCGCATACTTGCAATGCTTGGCAAGATGCCTCACAAAAGCTGGCATTCTTGCAATGCTTGGCACATGCCTCACATATGCTTGGCATACTTGCAATGTTTTGCACATGCCTCACATATGCTTGGCATACTTGCACACGCATCACATATGTTTGGCATCCTTGCAATGCTTGGCACATGCTTCACATATGCTTGGCATACTTGCAATGTTTGGTACATGCCTCACATATGCTTGGCATACTTGCAATGCTTGACACACGCTTCACATTGTTTGGCATCCTTGCAATGCTTGGCACATGCCTCACCTGCTTGACACGCTTGCAATGCCTGGCAGATGCCTCACATATGTTGAGCATACTTGCAGATGCCTCACATATGTTGCACACTTGCAATGCTTGGCACCTGCCTCACATATGCTTGGCACACTTGCAATGCTTGGCGCATGCCTCGCATGTGCTTGGCACACTTGCAACGCTTAGCACATGCCTCACACATGCTGAGCATACTTGCAAGGCTTGGCACATGCGTCACACATGATGAGCATACTTGCAATGCTTGGCACATGCCTCACGTGCTTGACGTACTTGCAATGCTTGGCCCATGCCTCGCATGTGCTGAGCATACTTGCAATGCTTGGCGCATGCCTCACGTATGCTTGGCATACTTGCAATGCTTGGCACATGCCTCACGAATGCTTGGCATTCTTGTAATGCTTGGCACACCAACTGCTTGGCATACTTGCAATGTGTGGCACATGCCTCACATATGCTTGGCATACTTTAAATGCTTGACACACGCCTCACATATGCTTGGCATCCTTGCAATGCTTGGCACATGCCTCACGTATGCTTGGCATGCTTGCAATGTTTTGCAAAATGCCTCACATATGCTTGGCATTCTCGCGATGCTTGGCACATGCGTCACATATGCTTGGCATACTTGCAAAGCTTGGCACATGCCTCACATATGCTGAGCATACTTGCAAGGCTTGGCACATGCGTCACACATGCTGAGCATACTTGCAATGCTTGGCACATGCCTCACCTGCTTGACGTACTTGCAATGCTGGGCACATGCCTCACCTTCTTGGCATGCTTCAAATGCTTGACACACGCCTCACATATGCCTGGCATCCTTGCAATGCTTGGCACATGCCTCACGTATGCTTGGCATGCTTGCAATGTTTTGCAAAATGCCTCACATATGCTTGGCATTCTTGCGATGCTTGGCACATGCGTCACATATGCTTGGCATCCTTGCAATGCTTGGCACATGCCTCACGTATGCTTGGCATGCTTGCAATGTTTTGCAAAATGCCTCACATATGCTTGGCATTCTCGCGATGCTTGGCACATGCGTCACATATGCTTGGCATACTTGCAAAGCTTGGCACATGCCTCACATATGCTGAGCACTTACCATGGTGGTTGGCATGCTTGAAATGCGTAGACTGCGTCAAATGCTGGATTTGCTTGACATGCTGGATGTGCGCCCCCCAGGGCTTGCCATTTTAGCTCGGGACGTTCTGGGCCAGGAAGATGAGGCGTGTGTTGCGAGGGAGACGGCGCCGAGTCGACGCTGAATGCAGGACTTGCCAGATGATCAAGACATTGAGGAGGAGGCAATGACCAAAGAGCCCGGCTGGCATGTTAGCAGAAAGCGGATCAAGAGAAACGAAGTCAGCGGATCCCAGAAGCTGAAGTAAACTTAGCAACGTGTTTCGCATCCGGAGGCAGCTTCGAGCCCTTCACGCCAAGTTCGACCAGAACGGTGATGGCAAAGTCTCGCTCTCTGAGGCCGAGTCTCTCGAGGTTTGTGCAATTGCAAGGCGTGATGTGCCCTAGGTCCTCGAATTTGCTGGCCAGATGAGCAAGGCGATCGCGGGCAAAGATGTCTCCGCAATCTTAGAAGAAATCGACACCGACAAGGCAATCTTGACACTGTGACGCCGGAAAGAACCCTTAGAAATGGACATTTCTTTGAGTTCAGGATGGCAAGCTGTCTTTGAGCGAGCACCTCAACGACATACACCAGCAGGTGAAATTATTTTGTTTTTTTAAAGTCATCGTGCTTGCCTTGTGAGGCTGACGGAGGGGATGAGGAGGAAATAAAAGAGATGGAGAAAAGAAAGAACGTGGAGACTGAGAAGCCTGCCTTGCTGGTTTCATACGTGCAACGCAACACCTCATCCTTTGAAGGCACTATCCCACTTGCTTCGCGGGCAGCTCGTAGCCAGGTTCCGAGCAGCGGATATCGACAACGACCAGGCGTTCCCAACAGCTTTGGATTGGTTCAAGCGCTTTCTGCACAGCGACTGCGAAGCCTGGCAGGCTCTGAGCCCGCAAGAAGTAGCTTCTTTGTTCTATCCGGAAACGCCAGAAGCACAGCCGTGCAGCCCGGGTGGGTACCGAAGCCTTGACAGACAGACAGCTTTCGCAGCATCCCAAACAGTCACTCGAGCTGAGGAATCCAGCAGTTCTGGATGTCGTTGTCCGGGACACCATGAGGATGAAGGCTGTCACAGTGAAGCGGGGCATGTTGGTTCGTTTGGTGAGATCTCCCGATAGGACAAAGACGGGAATGGTGTCCTGACTGCAAAAGAGTCAAGATCTCAGAAATGGCCGTAGTGGGTTTGGGACAGGTCTAGGGGTGATTTATGGTTGATGTAGGATTGGCTTGGGTTGGTTGAGGGTTGGATTGCTCGGATGAGAATGCTGGGGTGCGGGTTGCGTGGTACCATGCCACGGGACATGGTACCAGGTGCCATATGAACATTGCGCACAGCGCTTTCACCAAAGCCATGTCTTTTTGTGCCCATCTTTGCGATGCCACGCTGCGCTCAGATTTTGGGAGTTTGGAGAAGAGGACGGTGAGGAGCAGCTCTCCGAGGACTGACTGTCAATGAGTCAATATCGCGGGTTGCATGGCAGCGTCAGGAAGTGCTATCACCACTATGGGTACCAGCAGGTTTCTGAACTTTCCGCTTTCTGCTTGCCAGGAAGAGGTGCAGGATTTCGAGAAGCTGGACAAGGATGGCAATGGTGACCGAAACTCAGACGCATGCTGAAAGCAAACAGAGCACGGGCGGTAGAACTCTTAGTCGCGCAATTGTGGCATTTTTTGGAAGCCTTGATTTCTCCGCCCACTTCTGCTTGTGAAAGACAAGTGCCAAGGTCCTAGACTTGGATGAGCTCAGAAAATGGGAGTCCGGTTTGTGCCGCCGGCAGATGTTTGTTGTAGGATGTGCAGATAGTTTGTGCGACTGAGCTTCGTGAGAGGTTCCATACGGAAGCCGCAATGATCCGACTAATCCAGCTAGCAGACAAGGAGGGTCGCGGTCGCATGCGAGGTTGGCTAGTCGCAGCTTGCACGCATTGAATTTCTCAGGATGGTGACATGCAGGCGACTGCAGAAGAGTTGGAGAACGCGAGAGAGGCGCCAAATCCTTTAAACAGAGTATTTGAGGGCAACTAAGCGGCTTGAGGAGCTTGCAACCAGCGACGCCCAGTGCGCAATGTGCTGAGTTCATGCATCAAGACTTGTGACGTTTGACCTGGCAGGTATCATCTGATCGAATGGGCGGAACACCATGAGCTGTGATGTGTCGTTTGAAGGCCGGAGCCAGTCTGAGGGATGAGCTCCTTCAGTGCAAGCGGCAACCTGGCGCTCAGCTCTTGCGAAAGCCGAAAGTTCCAAAAAGACAGGGTTGAGTGCGCCGTGCGCCGTGCCTGCGTGGGCTCATGAAGGTTTCCGCTCAAGACTCGGCGCAAGGTGTTCGAGGCGACTCTCGAATCGGTGCTTTCGCTTTCTCAGCCGTTTCCGAATTTGCGCCATGGCCGTGGCGTATGATTGACACCTGCGAGCCGGGCGGAGGGGCACGGACAGTGCCGAAGCAGAAGATTGAGAACAGGCACTGTAACGAGAAGAACGAGAAAAAACCGAAAAAAGAGAAGAAGAAGGAGACGGCAAAGGCGAATGACATTTGGGGTGCTCAAGAGCTGGATGAGCGTCAAAAGCATGACATCGGTCTGCTTTCCAAGCAAGGCGGGGGGCTGCGCAAGGAGGTGCCAAGAAAGAAGCGGGATTCAACTGTTGACCCGATCAACCCGATTGACACGATAGACCCCGTGGTGCAGCAAATCTTGGAGCGCTACGGGAGTCCGCAGATGGCAACGCAGAGCGTGCAGAGCGTGCAGACGCAGATGATGCAGATGATGCACGCCTTGAAGTCCATGGCGCAAGATCTCTCGGCCTCGGAGCAGCGAGCGCTTGCTGCGGAGGAGAGCCTTGCGTCGACGGAGTCGGAGTTGGCTCGCGCCCAGCCAGTTGAGGCGGCCGAGGCGGTCGAGGAGTTGGAGCTCGAGACGCCGAAGCGCACGGACCAGGACCGCGAGCGGAAGTTGCTGAAAGAGGCGATCCTGCGAGGAGCCAAGCTCAGCCGAGCCAAGGCCGAAGTGGAGAAGCAGAAGGCCGAAGCTGGCAACCTCTTGTCAAGTTGAGCCTCAACCTCTCGCAACCTCTCGCAACCTCTTGCAACCTCTTGCAACCTTCCTTCATTTGTTGCAACCCCCAAACCTTTCATTTTGACAACCTTCTTCCTTCCCATTGCTGAAACTCGAGGCGGAGCTGGAGCAGCGTGTGGTGGAGCTGCAGCGCCGCGCCAGCCTGGACCGCTCGCGCCGGCGCCGAGAGGCCGACGCTGCCGATGCCGCGGAGCAGCGCGCAGAGCGGGCAGAGGAGAGAACGGGGGCAGAGTGGGGAGAGGCAAAATAAGGCGCCTTTTTCCATACTTTAGAGCCTCCGGCTCAGTCCGCCGACATTGTCCTCTCCCTTTTTTTTGTCTTCCTCTCTTCCTTGTCTCCCTTGTGTGTTCTGTCGTCCTCTCTCCCTCCCTCTGCTCCCATCCTCCCCATCCCCCCAAGCCTCTCTCTCCCCACTCTCCCTCTCTCGTATGTATGCATGCATGTACATATGTATGTATGTATGTATGTATGTATGTATGTATGTATGTATGTATGTCAAACTTTCTTGGCCTGGATGGGTTTGGCAGAAAGAGGATTGAGAGCACGCGCCTTGATTGATTGATTGATGGTTCAAGTCAGGCTAGCTGCAGGGCGCACATTTTCTTGGGTATGAAACGGCATTTTCATGGACACGGCCATGGCCCTGCGCTTGTGCCCTCCTTGACAGTGCCTGCAGAGGCAATACCCTTGACAGTGCCTGCAGAGCCTGACTTTTCGCAGTTCTTCCAATCTGGCGTTCATTGTGCAGTGATCGAGCGCATGCGCCGTTCTGGGTTGATGTGCGATGCAGACATTGCTGGCCTGCGACCGGATGAGCTGGTGACAGCCATGTCTGGCTTTATTGACGATGAGGAAGCTGGATGGTACATCGAGCTTGCCCGTGGCGCTTTGGCATTCCTTGCCAGGCGTGCCAGTGGAGCCCCGCAGTGCGCTCGCCCTGTTGAAGGCCTCCCTGTGCCTGCTGTCAAACGGTGCAGGCTTGTGGGTAGCATTGCGCCGGGCGCCTTTCAGTGGTCGCAGAATGCTCTGACTGCCCTGAGGCCAGTTCACCAGCACTCTGAGATGGTCCATGCTTGCTGGGAGATCTATGCCGCCCTTGGCACGCATGGCGAGTTGTGGTCACCGTTGCTTGAGGAGCACCAGGCCATTGCTCGCGAAGGCCTGGCGAGTCGGCTGCAGATCTTTGAGCGGCGCACTCTGCAGGCGCAACTCAGCGCCCTGAGGCGGTGGGCCAATTATGTGTTGCAGTTTGGCAAAGGGCCTGCAGAAGTTCTGTTGCCTCCGGTTGCCCTGCTTTTTTTCCTTCCTTAAGCAAGCGTCTGACGGAGGGCCAACTGCAGCGCAAGGACTTTTCCAGAAGCTGTTATGGTGGCGTCGGCATGTCGGCATACCATTCCCGCTGGGCGACCCCATGGTTGCAACGTGGAACCGAGTGGCCGAGGGACACTCTATCCAGCCTCGTGTGCCTTTGAGCTTTCGTGCTTTTCAGGCGCTCTGCAAGCTGGCCCTTGGTGGTTCCACGAACGTTGCTACGTTCGCATCTTTAGCCCTTATCCCATTAGTGGCTTGCCTGAGGTTCGCCCACGCGCAGCGATCAGCTGATTGGACGCTGTCCCACGACTTTGCTCGCGCGGTTTGCTTGAAGGGCAAGTCGCGCAAACATGGCACGCGGCCGTCGTTCGAATGGGCTGCTCCGATGCATGTTGGCAAGTGGAAGCATGTTTTGGGCTTAGCGTCAAGGGTCATCATTGACTTGCGCAGCCAGGTGCCTGACTTGTCCTTTTGTATCCCAGATGTTGCCTGTGGGCCCTCCGGTTGCCTGGACGAGCGTGCGCATTGGCGAGCAGCCCCGATGCCAATGGCGCGCTTTGTGAAGCTGTTGCACTCAGTGTTACGTAGCGAAGGTTTGCCTGATGCAGAAGTAGGCCTTATCAGCACTTACTCTTTGCGACGTTTTTTGCCAAGTGTAGCAGAGGTCTTGCGAACGCTAGTGGAAGTTGCCCAACACTTGGGAAACTGGACGGAGTCAGTTACGACCAAGCATGCCCAGCCAATGCCAGTGCAGATGAGCCAGCACTATGCTCATGACAGAGTGCTCTCCGCTGGGCACACTAAAGCTTTGTTGTGCGCAGCAGTTCAGGAGTTGCTCGAGACAGAATCCGGGCCGCTCGATTGGCAGTCTTTCCGCACAAAAGGGCTCAGCTGGCAGCAGATTTTAAATCGACATTCTGCTTTGACTCCTCCAGCAGACAAACCAGTAAATTGCCAGGGAAGTGACAGCGAAGCAAGCAGTGACGAGACTTCGTCCTCTTCCGACGGTGGCTCAAGTCACGAAGGGTTGCCGCATGACTTAGAGTGGTTTCGTTTTGCCCGTGGGGTTTCTCATATCGCACGTGAGCGCTCCCAATCCCAACCTGTTCCTTGGTGCCGTGGCACTCCGTTTGCGGGAATTCCCTTGGAGTGGGGCATCGGAATAGAGCCAGGCTTGCAGATTTGTGCCAAATGCCAAGCCTGCGTTCCACCGCACATTAAACGAGCAATCGACTCCTGCAAATAGACAGTGAAAGAATTCTGCGGCTGTGCGTAATAGGTCAGTGTGTTTGCCACTAAATTTCCTGACAACACAAGACACGCGGGTTTCAGGGCTTCGGGGGCCTTACACTCATGTTTTGTGGCCCTTCGGCCCTCGGCCTACATTTATGTCTTGTTGGCCCCCCTGTTTCTTTGCAAGCTTCAGCTTTGGCAAAGGCTTCTTGTTGCGGGGTTGTGCCTACTCTTATTTGATTTGTTTTCCTTTCACACGGCAGGCTTTTCCCCGAGTGGCGTGAGGCATGTCCAGTTTCAGGGCTTCGGGGGCTTCGCGCAGCCTTTTGGGTGCGTGGCCCTTCGGCTCTAATTGTTGTTTGTTTGTTGGCCCCCCTCTCTTGCAGATGCGGGTTTGTGCCAACTCCTTTTTTTTTAAAAAAAAAAAGATTTGATTGGCAAGTTCATCCAAAGTGACGTGAGACATGTCCAGTTTCAGAGCTTCTGGGGTTTCGCTGGCCCCCCTTCTCTTGCAAACTTTCGGCTTTTGCTGGGGTTTCTGCTGTTGCAGGGTTGCGCCCCCTTTGTTTTGACGGGCAGCTTTTCCCGAGTCACCATGACATGTCCAGTTCTAGGGCTTTGAGGGCTTCGCGCAGCCTTTTCGGTGCGCGGCCCTTCGGCCATTGACCTACGCTTGTTTTTGTTGTCGTAGGGATGCATCCACTCTTTGCTTGGCCAGGCTAGTCTTTTACTGATCTGGGACGAAGGTTTACGGAGATTTGTGTGTTTGCCAACTTTCAAATTCCCTCAGTCACGCGAGACATGTCGGGTTTCAGGGCTTCAGGGGCTTCGCGCAGCCCTTGTGGTTGCGTGGCTCTTCGGCCCTCGGCCTTAATTTATGTAGTGTTGGCTCCACCCTTTTTGTGGCAAGCTTTCAGCTTTTGTGCACTGGTTTTTAACTTGCTAGTCTGTTGTTGGGAATGATGCTTTACACGTGCATTTACACGACCTGCAGAGCTTCAACCATTGTGTTTGACTTTCCGTTGCTCGCTGCAGTCGCGGCCCATGTGTAGAATGCAGTTCCAACCCTAGCCATGCCAGCTCCTGGCACTAAGCCTGTTGCCAAAGATAAGGAGGCATTGCTGCAATTGTTTCGGCAACACCGCCTTGCAGACCCTTTGATTGAGCACTTGACAAAAATAGGCCTGGAGAGCTTGGCAGATTTTGTGGGCATAGTCGATAGCAAGGCGTTCGAGTCTGAGTTGAAATCCCTGATCTTTGACAAGTCGCCTTGCCAAGATGAGTTGGTCCAGTTGTCAAGACTACGCACAGCATGGAAAGAAGCCCAATCCACAGTAGAACAGGCTCGCAAGAGACGCCTTGACGGCGTGGCAGACGATGCTGAGGAACCTTTGGACCCGAGAACTCAGGAGGGATTGATGCAGTCGTTCTCTTCTATGTACTCTGTGCAGTTGTCCATGTACCTCATGCCTTCTGACACCTTACTTGGGCGAGTCTGGCGCGAGTTTGGGCGGGGGACCCCCACAGTCATTCCGGCGCGCAAGGTTCAGTCGCTGTACCAGGCGTCCAAAGGTGTTTCCAAGGAGTCAGTGAGCCTGGGGTCCAATATCCTGGTGCAAGTGCAAGCTGAGCCGCCAGCGTTGCGTTCTGTAGTAGCGTACTACTTCTGCTTGCGGGTGCTGGGGTACGCTTATGCTCTGGCTGGCACTCACAAGGTCCCGTCGGCAGCAAATCAGTCCCAGCAAGTCGTTTTTGCACCCCTGGATGTGAATCTCAATTACGCTGACTTCTGCCTCAGGCAGGTGACAGAGATCGTCCAGCAGCCAGGCCAGCAGCTGGCATGGTTGCAAGCCAAAGATGAGCACACCCGTGCCTGCATGGTTGATCTGATGCGTCAAGGTCTTTCCCAGGGAGAGGCGATGCAGCAAGCCCTTGCCCGTACTGAAGTGTCGTGGGCAATGCCGCCTACAGGGCCCGTTGTAGCAGCGCATCCTGCCAGCGAGACGGGCGAGGCGCCGTCCAAGCGCGTCAAGCAGGAGAAAACCGTGCGATGCTTGCCATCTGGGCAAGTGATTTGCAAAAAGCGCAACGATCAGCGTGGCTGTGCGAAAAATGAGAAGAGCTGCCCGGACAAGCGCAGACACTGTTGTGATGTTCGCAAGCCTGATGGGAACGCGTGCGGATCAACTTCTCACGTCCGCCAAGATTGCCCGCACTTGCGGTTGTGACTAGGTCCTCACGAGGGCCGCGATTTTGATTTTCGGACCCGGACTGATGAAGTGCGTCGTGTGTGCCTTGTGCCTCCGGCAGGTAAGCTTGACGCTTGCCAGCCTTCTTCCAGAGCAGCGCATGTGTCAGCCGCCGCTGTGGATGGTAGCACGCCGCCTTTTGCTCAGTGGGTAGGCCGTGGTGGTCTGCCGTCGTTGCCGTGGGTCCCACCACGCCGAGGGCCTATTTTGCTAGTGTCGCTTTGCGATGGCTTCTCCGGGGCCGCCGTTGCAGTGGCTGCGCTCGGCCTCGAATTTTGCTTTGTGGCCGTCGAGTGTGACACCAGCTTGTCCCAAGCTGCGCAGCTAGTTTTTGCAAATTTTTCTGCACTTCAGTGACGTGTGCAAGTTTTCCTTTGCCCAACTGCCCAAGCAGTGGCGCAGAGCCCAGTTTTGGTTGATTGTGATAGTTGCTGGTTCGCCTTGCCGCGGTAATGCTAGCCTTCACAGTAACAGTCAGATTTTCCAGCACGTGCAGCGGGTTGCTGGTGAAGCTAGGCAAGTAGCTTCTGCCCAGCATGTGGTCGGAATCTTCGACAGCGCTGCTTGCGTGCCGTGCGACTCTTGCGTCCCCTCGCCAGTTGTCCAAATATGCACTGAAGCAGCTGACTTTGGCCATGTTTGCAAGCCGTGCGTGTGGTGGTTGGATGTAGAGCCCAGGGTTGCAGATTTGTTGCTAATGTCATTGTGCCCCATGTTGAATTTTGCGTCTCAGCGGGGCAGATTCGTGCCAAGTATGCTGGCAAGCCTTGCCCTAAGCGTGTGCACTTTGAAGGTGCGTTTGTCAAACGCGCCGCTCAGCCTTTCCCGTGGTTGCCGTGCCAAGCCCGCTCGCGCGCGGCAGAGCCTGCTGCTTCTTGTGAGGGAACATTGCTGTGGCGTGGCGACGCTTACCGACTCCCAAACGACCGGGAAAGAGCTCAGATGCACTGTGTGCCTAAGGCTTTACTTGAGGCCGTCCAAGCGCGCGCCAACGACTTGGGCGCAGATCTGAGTAGTTCCTTGCACGTGCCCTCCTTTACCTTGGTGCTGTGTCTAGTGCTGACGCTGCTTGCGCCTATCAGCAAGGTGCCAGGCCCGTGGTACGCGCCAGATGAAGCTCGGCTCAGATCTCGTGTGAAGGGTACTGTTTTTGAACCAGGCCTTTACTCTGCCTTCCCAGGCTTGCTCTCTGCTCGCGATTTGGCAACGCGTGTGTGTCACAGGATGTCCGCGGAGGGCTTGGCATTTTCCCGACCGTTGCAAGCCTTGGTGGCGGCTCTGTCGCAGGTGCCATTGAGTGATCTGCAAATTTACTGGGTTGACACGCAACTTCGCGGGATGCCTGCTGATGTCCAAGGACCGCACTGGGCGCAGCAAAAAGACCCTGCGCAGTCCTCTGCCGCCGCAGGCGTGCAGCGAGGGTCCGGCTTGTCCAAGTTCGCTCTGCCAGCGCTTCACAAGTCAGGTCTTTCCAAAGAAGCCCACATTGCCGAATCAGCCTTGTTGCAATCGCCTTTCGACTACAGTAGCCCTCTGGACGATGACTTGGACTTTGCTTGCCGCGCCATGATTGGCTTCGGCCCTTGGATTCGTACTTGGCGCGAAGCTCAACTTCGCGCTGCGTAAGTTGTCAAAAGTCCTGAGGCCGTGGGAAGCCGAGGCTGTTTCTCAAATGCCCGCTACTGTTGCTAGGGTTGCGTCGCGTAAGAGGCCTGTGTTCATGTTGGCTTGTACTTTGCTGCTGCGTTGGCCGGACGAGACCAACGCCCTCAGATACATCCTTGGTTTCCCTATAGTGGGCGACATTGAACACACGGGCCTTTTTCGGCAGCTAGAAGTCGACTGCGCGCAGCCAACAGGCCTTGACGTGTTGTTGGGCGCCTCAGCCGTGGCTAACTTGCGTGACTGTTTGCACCGTGTGCGACCCAGTGAACATGATGCCGCCTTGCTCGCAATGACGTTGCAAGAGGTGGCAGACGGCTTTGCAGATGGCCCCTTTGATGAAGAAGAGCTGAACGCCATGTTTGGCCGCGGAGGTTGGCGCCCTTTGGAAAGATTTGTTCACGTGCAGAGCTGCGGAAAGCTGAGGTGCGTCGACTCTGGTAAAAAGTCTGGCCACAATAGGGCTAGCAGAGAAAGTGAAACAATTTTTGCCACAACTGTTGATGTCATCCCGGCCTTCGCTCGCCGAGCCTGCAGCCTTGCCCGCCAGCTGCAAGGGCCTGGCGAACATGACTTGCCTGAGTGGTTTTCTCTTGTGCTTGGCACGGAGGACATGAAAAATGCTTACAGACAGTGCCCTATCTTGCCTGCGCATAGGTGCTGCTCAGTAATTGCGTTTTGGCATTGCCACTCTTGCCGCGTCAAATACATCGTGCTCAACGGCTTGCCGTTTGGTTTGTCCTCTGCTGTACTTAGCTTCAACCGCGCCCCTGCGCTGTTGACTGCCGTAGCTAGACGCTTCACTGGTTCAGCTGTTGCTTTCTTCTTCCATGACTCGTGCGTCCTTGACCTTGCTGCTGGTCACGGCCAAGCGCAGGCAGCGCTCCGAGAAGTGTACGCCTTGATGGGTGCTGTCCTAGACCCGGACAAATCTCAAGCGCCTGCTGGTTGCCGTGCTTTCCTCGGCTTGTCTGTTAATGTCGCCAAAGCGTCAGTTGCCGGGGTTGTTGAGTTTGAGCTGAAGGATGGGTTTCGCGAAGTGTTGCAACAGGACATCGATACTGTTCTGCAGGAGGGAATCTTGTCTTCCGGGCGTGCAGCCAAATTGCGAGGCAAACTTGGCTGGTCTGCGTCAGGAACGTATGGTCGATGTGCTCGCGGGGGCCAGGCGCCTTTGGTCCGCCGTCAGTACTTTGACACGGTGGATGTCCTTGATGAGCCTTTGAAGGACTCTCTTAGGTTCCACAGTCTTCTTGCCTGTGTAGTGCAGCCTCGCCAAGTGCAGGTCCTAGGCGCAGTTTTGCCTCCAGTGCGCATTTACTCTGACGCATCATACGAGCCTGACACAGATCTTGTTGCAGGTGTTGGTTTTGTTGTGTTTGACGCTGCCAGTGCCCGGCCCCCTGTGGGCATGGCTGCCCGACTTGCGCCGCAGGTTTTGCAGCTCTTTGATGAACGCCACCAGCAGATTACACCTTGCGAAGCCTTGTTGAGTGTAATTGTGCCTTGTAATGTCCCCCATCTTCTGGTTGGGCGCGATCTCATTTGGTACATTGACAATCAAGCAGCTTGCCAAATTCTCACCAAGGGTGCCAGTAGTGCAGGGGATTTGTGCTTCATCGCATCACTAGCGCATCTCCTGTACGCAAAGCTGAGTTGCAGGGTGTACTTCGAATACATCGAGTCGAATGCAAACCCTGCAGATGGTCTCTCCCGTGATGGCCTTGATGATGCGTGGACCTTTTCCCAAGGTTGGTCCTTGCTGCCGGCAATTGTGCCTGATTTAGTTCGCATTGCAGCGTCTTCGCTTGCAGCAGCTTTGACGGCATTGTAGCATTGGGGGGAACTTTGGGGTGGCTTGATTACACACACACACACACTTCAGAGCGCCCTGTGGCTTTCACCTGCACTTTGTGCTGTGCGCCCTCTTGGCCTCTGTGTGTGTGTGCAAGCTTTGACTAACCCAATGACACTCCCTTCTTCAGCTTGCAGACATCGGCATTATCTCACACTGCATGCGAAAAAAAGAGTGCGCCTTCTGCAGCAAGTTGCCGAGCTTTCATTCAAACTTTCTTGGCCTGGATGGGTTTGGCAGAAAGAGGATTGAGAGCACGCGCCTTGATTGATTGATTGATGGTTCAAGTCAGGCTAGCTGCAGGGCGCACATTTTCTTGCCCGCCCACCACGCCCTGGCATTGCCAAGAGTCTTGGCCTGCCTGTGATTTCTTCTGCCAAGCTTGAAGTGGGGTGGCTTGATTACACACACACACACTTCAGAGCGCCCTGTGGCTTTCACCTGCACTTTGTGCTGTGCGCCCTCTTGGCCTCTGTGTGTGTGTGCAAGCTTTGACTAACCCAATGACACTCCCTTCTTCAGCTTGCAGACATCGGCATTATCTCACACTGCATGCGAAAAAAAGAGTGCGCCTTCTGCAGCAAGTTGCCGAGCTTTCAATGTATGTATGTATGTATGTATGTATGTATGTATGTATGTATGTATGTATGTATGTATGTATGTATGTATGTATGTATGTATGTATGTATGTATGTATGTAATTAATGTAATGTAATGTAATGTAATGTAATGTAATGTAATGTAATGTAATGTATGTATGCATGTATGTATAATGTATATGTATGTAATGTATGTAATGTATGTGATGTATGTATGTATGTATGTATGTATGTATGTATGTATGTATGTATGTATGTATGTATGTATGTATGTATGTATGTATGTATGTATGTATGTATGTATGTATGTATGTATGTATGTATGTATGTATGTATGTATGTATGTATGTATGTAATGTATGTATGTATGTATGTATGTATGTATGTATGTATGTATGTATGTATGTATGTATGTATGTATGTATGTATGTATGTATGTATGTATGTATGTATGTATGTATGTATGTATGTATGTATGTATGTATGTATGTATGTATGTATGTATGTATGTATGTATGTATGTATGTATGTATGTATGTATGTATGTATGTATGTATGTATGTATGTATGTATGTATGTATGTATGTATGTATGTATGTATGTATGTATGTATGTATGTATGTATGTATGTATGTATGTATGTATGTATGTATGTATGTATGTATGTATGTATGTATGTATGTATGTATGTATGTATGTATGTATGTATGTATGTATGTATGTATGTAATGTGTATGTGTAATGTAATGTAATGTAATGTAATGTAATGTATGTATGTATGTATGTATGTATGTATGTATGTATGTATGTAATGTAATGTAATGTAATGTAATGTAATGTATGTATGTATGTATGTAATGTATGTATGTATGTATGTATGTATGTATGTATGTATGTAATGTATGTATGTATGTATGTATGTATGTATGTATGTATGTATGTATGTATGTATGTATGTATGTATGTATGTATGTATGTATGTATGTATGTATGTATGTATGTATGTATGTAATGTATGTATGTATGCATGTATGTATGTATGTATGTATGTATGTAATGCATGCATGTATGTATGTATGTATGTATGTATGTATGTATGTGTATGCATGTATGTATGTAAGTAAGTAAGTAAGTAAGTAAGTAAGTAAGTAAGTAAGTAAGTAAGTAAGTAAGTAAGTAAGTAAGTAATGTAATGCATGTAATGTATGTACGTATGTATGTATGTGTGCATGCATGCATGCATGCTGTATGTATGTATGTATGTATGTATGTATGTATGTATGTATGTATGTATGTATGTATGTATGTATGTAATGTATGTAATGTACTGCCTTGCACTTCCCCTTTGCTCCCCAGTATTTCCCGCAAAAAAAACACGGTTTTTCCAGCGTTTTCGCAAAGAGGACGTCCAAAAACATTGAGTTTTTCCAGATTTTCGGCAAAAGGATGCAGGAAGCCCAAGCCAGCAAAAAAGCCGGCAGGGGGAATCGAGCCTGGGACCCCTGTTTTGCGACACCGGCTCCCCGAAGACTACGTTTAGTGGAACGTCATCAAATTGCCGCGCGGTACGTGGGGGACCCCCCCCCCCCAAAAACCTACCCCCAAAAACCTACGTAATAGACGTCGGGCGGGGGGGGGTTAGGGGGGGGGTTATCCTCTATCCTCTAGTAAGTATCCGACACGCCGAGCAATGTCGGCGGATTTCCCCCTAACAAATCTAGGGATTGATCAGTTTATTCGTTTTATTATTTGTTCAGTATTTGCTCGTCTGTGCCGTTTTGCTCATGTGTTTGTGTTTTTGATGTTCAATAAGGCACCTAATGGCAGCCTTATTCATGATTGACTGTTTTCCGATGAGGTAATTTAATTTGCCTTATTTGCTTTTTTTTAAGTCCCAGAATATGAGAGCATACAATGTAAACGAGTGATTCATAACCTTATTTCAATATGTTTCACCAAAAACAACATTACAACAAATTACCAACTCTACAAACATACTTTTAAGCACATTATATTGAAATAAGGCGATTAAAAGCAATCATTGGAATGTTCCGGAAATTCTGCAGGCTAGGTGCTCGCACTTGCTGTGTGCGTAAGGTAGCCAACGAGGCTGAACCTGTTGTGTAGGAGTCGCAGTGTTTCACATCCATTTGCGTTGTAGCGGTTTTGCCTTACTATTGCAGCTGCTGCTCCCTGACAGATGTTGATGAGGATGTAGTGTAGATCTGGAGAGGTCTACTGCTTTGCTTGCTTGTGTAGGGTCGAGTATGTGTGCTCTGATGTCTGTGTCCTCAATCTGACTGCTTGTGCCACCAGGTCGAAGTCTCGGTCTATGAGGCCGAGGTATGTTTGTAGTTTGAACAGCCACTCTTCATACTGGGAGTAGTCACCAGTGAAGAAGGGTGGTGGCAGTTTGTATCGATGTAGTCTCTGGACGTCGTTGTCTTGTTCTGCTCCTGCTCCCGTAGTCGTGGCTCCTACTGTTTCTGCTGTTGGCCTGTTCTCTGCTCCTGTAGTTTGCTGTGCTGAGGCTGATGCTGCTTCTCCTGACATGTCGTAGTAGTTTGGCATGTGATTGCTGTTGCAGCGGTTGTAGTACTTACTGCTGAATACTGGAGCTCCCCTGCTCCGCTACCACGTTAAAATTGGTCGTTACTTTTACTACAAGTGCATGTGCTGTAGTGTTCACGCAAACATAAACCAATGGCCTGCAGCTGCCAACCTTTTTACTAATGCAGTCGTAGTAAGCCCAAGGCCTGCAGAAGTGTACATGCATGCAACACAAGTGCAAGAAGTGAAGCATGTAGCTTGACATCTCTCTCTCTCTCTTTCTCGCTCTGTTTCTCTCTCTCTCTCTCTCTCTCTCTCTCTCTCTCTCTCTCTCTCTCTCTCTCTCTGTGCGTTGCAGCGTCACGTCCCCCTTGACTTGCCTCGATGTCCGGGCACTGCCCCTTCATGACCCTGAACTGTCATCTCGCTACTGGAAAGCCCCTTGATTTCCCCTTCATGCCCTTTTCACATTTCCCATGATGTCCTGGGCATGTCCCCTCCATTCCTTTCAATTCCCCCTTCATGTCCCTGTCATTCTCTCGGTATGTCCACTTCATTTTCCATGCGTGTCCCGTTCTTTCGCTGCGAGTCAGGTTCCCTACATATGCTATTGTCCTTTGTTTCCCTTTCATTCCCTCTGCGCCCCCCTTGTTTTCATTTCTGTCCCTTTCATGTCCCTTGCAGTTCCCCTTTGTTTCCCTTTCATTTCCCGTTGCTTTCCTGTCATGTCGACTTCCTATTTCCTCCCCTCATTTTGCTTGCGCTTCCTTGCATTTCCCCTTTGCTCCCCAGCATTTCCCGCCCAAAAAAACTGGTTTTCCAGCGTTTTCGCCGGCAAAAGGAGAAAGAGCCGGCAGGGGGATTCGAGTGGGACCCCTGTTTGGCGACACCGGCTCCCCGAAGACTACGTTTAGTGGAACGTCATCAAATTACCGCGCGTTACGTGGGGGACCCCGCAAAGGGGGGGGTTCTCCTCTAATTTCCAAAGCAAGGAGGCCCATTGGAAACCTAACACCTCCGACGAGACCATCCACGTCCACCGCGCTGGCGGAAGGCTCCGAACTTCATCAGCACCGAAGCGCAAGGACGCAATCTGTCCGGGAGCAGGCTAAATCGACTGCTCCTCCCATTCTGCCCCCCCCCCTTCTCCCCCTGAGTGCAAATAGGACCCAAAGGGTCTCTGAATATATCCCCGCACAACTAGTAGGACAATGATGGAGTCGGCGCTCTTCTTCTTTGGCGCGCGAGCTACCAAATGCTCAGCGTATGATTGAAAGCCCTTGCAGGATGCGCAACAGAGCATCAATCATGCTATCTCATGGCAAGCATGTGCAAGACTTCCTACATTGCTGAAAGGGAAGGATGTACATGGACTACCGTAACAAATCAGACACAAAAATCCTTGCCCTGCAAACATGCTACGCGATCGAAAAGACTGCAGACTCTTTTAAACGGCAGCTCGATCGGTTCACGCAGGATTGAAACTGAGTTCATGGTGCTCAGCAGAACTGACGGCGATTGTGGTATGTGCCTTCTGCTTCGTGGAGTAATTATAACGTTTAGCAGCCTTGTATGTTCTACTTATATTGTGCTTATCGTTTGATGCCCTTTTGTTTTGAACATGTTGGTATGTTGCCGGGGTGTGCTTGTGGGTATGTCCTAAAGCTGTTTAAAGACTTAGAACTACACACTGATAAGAACAATGGAAGACCAAGGTGAAAGGCAGTCCTCCGAGTGTTGTAGAAGGTTAGGAGTTGAACATATGTTCATTTGTTGTTTGATACATGGGCTTTCATTTTTTGTCATTTGCTGCTCTAAAAAAAGATATGATAACTGCAACTCGTTCAAGTGTCCTTTACTATTTTTCAACGGGGCAGAGTGGAGGACGGGGGGAGAGGGGGGCAGAGTGGTAGGAGAGGGGAGGCGTCCGTAACAGCCCTTTGGTCTACACTTTCTCTCCTCACCATTTCCTCGGGTTCTTGAGATTTGACGAGTGACGAGGAAATTCGACAGAGAAGAAGAGAGAAATGGAGGAGTGGGGAATGTGAGGAACAGAAGAGATCTTTTCTACATAATACCGTCATATCACGTCCTCTCCTCATTCATTTGATCTTGGTTTTTGCAGTTGGACGGAGATGAGTCCGGATGGAAGGACAAGACACATGTACTCGAGACACACGTACTAGCGGGGTAGAGGAGCGGGATTCCGAAGGTAACGGCTAGTCCAGACAGGCGGTAAGAAGAACCCCCAAAGGAGGGGAACAGAGGGGCAGAGTGGGAGCAGAGTGGGGAGCAGAGTGAGATGGGAGCAGAGGGGAGAAGAGGAGGGCGCGCAAAGGGCAGCCCGCATTGCCTGGGAGCGTTGCCTGGTGAGGTGATTTGTTGTGTTTTTGCGGTGTTCTCCTTTTGTTTATTAATCGCAAGCGTGGTTCGCACGGACATCCACTCTCTGGCGTGCTTCACACGCTTCACTCATGTGGCAAAACGGAGGAGCGCTTAGCAGACTACCTGCGCGCCTCCACTTCTGGGGCTGATGCCGTGGTGAAGTCGCACATGCAGCACCTTGCCACAGCAAGCCAAGGGCTGGCGCAGAAAGTGAGCGAGCAGGCGGAGATCATTGAAGTCTTGAGAGGTCTTTTGCAGGATCACAAGGCTTTCATACGCAAGGAGCTTGGGTCAGAGCTTAGCATGCCCAAACAAGACTCTGACTCTGGAAGTGCAAGTTCTGACAGCAGCTGATGTGCATTTGGTGGCTGTGCCCTTCCAGCTGGTTTTATTGCGACTTGCAGCGCAGGGATGAGTCGAGGCGTTCTTCGACAACATTCGACGTGGCTCGGGCAGGCATGGGGAACGAGGGCTCACTACGGGCACGATGATGGTCCTACAATCCACAATGCCTACAATGTACCTTCAAATGTCGAAGGAGGAAAAGCCTTGGTGCCTGCAAGATTGTACTGAGATGTTTGAAACTGACTGCTTGGCATGACAATTGCAATGGCTGATGGATGGCCCACTGCTGGTGGCTCGTAGCTTTGGGGGTGCCCATCACCCCACCATTTGCGGTGTGCGGGGCCTACAGCCACAGCCGACAGCCAGTGCTGCCTCTGTTTCTTTAGCTGAAGTGCTTTGCCGTTTGCCTGCGAGCATCCCAGGGCAAGGATGGCCAACAATGGCACTGACAGTGGGGACGGCAGCTCAGTTGGCCTCGCAGGCAGCTCAGTCACTTACCACCCTGCAATTTCAGGGTGCACCTGGACGTCCGTCTGGTCCGCCCCCGCCACCTCCTCCAGGTATAGGGGCTGCGCCCTTACAGTCTTGGAGCAACTTTGGTCCCTTTGGCGCTGTAAACAAAAGACACATGTGGCACCTCGTGTCCCTTGTGGAACCTTTCGAATCAGGATGCCTCGAATGTTGCAGCGCGCTTATGCCAAACGGGAAGGGCGGAGTCTGTGTCATATCATGAGCCTGGGGTGCTGCAACAGTTCGCTGTCATCTTTCAGGATCTGCACCATGACATCGCCCGCGACATCGGCCAACAAGCCACGCGCCAAGCAGCAGTCGGCTCAAGATTTACACAGTAATTGTGTGATTGTATGTAAAAGGGAATGGAAGATTGACAATAGAGAACACTATTTACAGAAAGAAAGGGAATATATATATTTTTTAAAACACATACCGCGGTGAAAAAATACCACGACCAAATAGAGAAAAGGCAAGATCAAACGTTGATTGTGAATGCGGAGGAACATACACATTAAGCCGTAAAGCAGAGTAAATGAACAGCAAAACCAATTTAACATATTTAAGAGCATACAACGAAGACGAGTATAAAGAAAGCAAACGATACAAAGAAGATTCAACATATACGAAGAACAGAAAGAGAAACTGGATGAAGATAAAACAAAGGAATACAAACAGCAGTGGTGCGAGAACATAAGGAAGAGACGAGCAAGAAAGCAAAAAAAAACACATACCTGCGACTGTGGCGATGTTGTTTGTCTTGTGTAAGCAATCCGCCATCAAAACAACAATCTAATTAATAATATAGATAATGTAGCGTCATCACAAGAATGCGAAGGAGCTCGCAATCAGTTCCCGTGAGGTGTTCCTTTTCCATTTTTGGCTTCAGTTCCATTCCTCTGGGAATGCGAAGGTTGAAGTCATGATCCTCGATGCGAAGCATGCCTCCGAGACGAAGGTGGGGAAGGACTCCAGTGTCAGTGCTGTCGATGTGGATGCAGACTGGATGGATTTGATGTTTTGCAAGGAGATTCAAAAAATCAAGCAGAAGATGGAGGCATCCAGAAGTTCTGAAGCAAACTTGCACTTCAAATTGTCGAAGCGGATTCAAATTGTCGAAGCGGAAGGCCATGGCGGAGAAGATCAAGATGATCAATGATAAAGTCGTTTGGACCTGAGCATGCATCCGTTTCGTTCAATCGCTCAGATTTGAGTGCTTGAAAATCCGTTTGTCCATGCTTGTCCATGCTTGTCCATGTTTGTCCTTGAGGCAGCCGTTGAACCGGGCAGCAGCGGTTTGCTTAAGGCTCGCGGCTCGCTCCCGTGCCGCTTGGTGCTTTCGCACTCGCCTTGCGCCCTTGCGCCCACTTGCCAGTCCGACCTGCAGTCTAGCATTGCCAAGCTTGAGGAAGTTTGGGAGGGCGAGGCCCGAGAGTTGCGAAACCAAAACACGTACATTCGACGTAGATGTCATGTCTTGTTTGGATTTCCAGGTTGGCACGCTGAAGCACGAGTTGTGGCAGACGATCCAGGATTGGAGCCCGAGTTGACGCAAAGCTTTGCACCCGCAAGCACCAAGGCTCACAATCATAATGCGGACCTCTTGAAGCACCACAAGGCAAGAACTGAGGGTTCCCAGTGTTCATTGTTCATTTCTGATCTATGCGCGAAGGACGCCATAGATCAAGTGCAAAACAGAATGACCGATCTCGCGCGTGTCTCAGCTCGACTCGATTCGATTCGACTGAAGCGATCGGAGCTGAGGCTCCGAACCCCGAGCTCGACCAGGCCAATTTCGATGGGCCAATTGGGCCAATTCCTTCCAATTCCTTGCAATTCCTTCGCTTCAGGTTCACTTGCAGCTGCTTCAAGTGGACAAGGCGCCTTGCCGTTCTTTGGCCATTCTTTGGCCATTGCTCAAGATCCAGACAGGTTCTACAGCGAGAGATGGCGAAGGCGGTGTGAGAATGGGCCAGAATGGCTGAAAGCCGAGACACAGACCCACACACAGCATGTTTCTCATTGGGTGATGTAGAGAGTGATGCAGGGAGCGATCAGACGCTTGATTGACCGTGAGATGCAGGAAGCACAGATGGATCAACTCATGGCCAGACTGACGGTGGTGCAGCAACAGCTGATGACCATTTGGGTGGCTGCCTCAAAAAAGACGACATAATTTGAGCGCGGCTCTTCACGCCGCAGCCGCAAGAGCCGCTCAGGGAGCACCGTCTGGGTCGGCCTTCGGACTCCAGGCGGGCCGCGCTCGAGTGACCAGGCGACCAGGCGACTGGGCGACCGGACCGGGCGACCGGGCGTGTCGGACGGCAGGGGGGAGCACTGCAGAGCGCCCTGGCCGCCCAAGCCGTGCTCTCAAAGCACAGAGCACAGAGCAAACTTTGCAAAGGACGTGGCAAATGCAAAGGACTGACGTGGCATTGGCTGAGGCAAGAGTTACACCTGTTGCCAGCACCAAGAAGGCACAGAAAAAGGCGGATGCCCTTGGGCCCGACTTCAGATTGCTATTGGCAGTTGGCGTCGCAATGTTTTGCCATTGGCTGAGCCCTGGCACAGGTTCCAAAGGCGACGAAGGGTGCGAAAGCATCTGCGGCCTCATTGGCTGCTGCAGCTTCTTTGCGTGCAGAGGTGCCAAGTGCCAAGATGTGCCAAGATGTGCCAAGATGTGCCAAGATGTGCCAAGATGTGCCAAGATGTGCCAAGTGCACGACTGCCCGGGCATGGAAAACAAGCTTGGGACTCGGGAGGCGCCGGAGTTTGTCCCGACGTCTGGATGGGACTCCTAGGCGCGAGACCGGCCAAACGCACGCGGAATGTCGGTTCCTGCCCGTGCGCAGGCTGTGGGTGCCACACCGCATGGATCGGATAGAACTCTGACGCAAAGGCCGAGTCGCAGGGGCATGGGTTGCCTTCCTTTGGGCTGATCCGAGACCATGTTGGTGACAAAATCTGAGAACAGCTTGAGGTAGTGCGACTGAGGGATATCTTCATGCCATTTTGCTTACCCTCTGCTCCATTCGGGAGCAACCAACGGATGAAGCGCTAGCGCGCGATGCGCTTTGCGATGCGCTTTGCGATGCGCTATGCGATGCGCTATGCGCTCTATTTATTGAATTGAGTTGCAGGGAGACGGACTGTACACTTTTTTAGGTGTACACAAGGCCAATGTGCTGACTGCAGTAACTTTGTGTTGGACGACCTGGCATCGCTGGGTACTCACATCTTGGCACATCTCACTCACATCTTGGCACATCTTGGCACTTTGCTTCCTTTTCGACAACTTCGTATTTTGCTCATTGTTTCCTTCTGTTTCCTTTTGTTTCCTTTTTGTTTCCTTTTTTCTCTTTGCTTCGTATTTCGTATTCTCGTTGTCTTCTCTCAGTCTGATTCGTCAGTGAGCACTGCGACGGGACTCGCAGTCCGATGGCCTTGTTTTTCAGGGAGCCCAAGCACTGCGCTTACGCTCCCACCGATTCAAAGAAAGACTTCAGTTGAAAGAAGGACTTGTGCAAGAGACTTCTGAAAGTTCAGTTGAAGCTGTTGTTACCATCTTCGGTTTTGTCCGTGGAACCTCAACCGAGAGGTCCACGCGCACAGAAGCTCGGAGTGGGCTGAAAAGTCAATGCTCCGCGTCGTTCATTGAACAGGCCACACTTTCATTAGTCATCGACACGGTCCGCTTGTGGCGAATCGAAGTTATTTGAAGTTCTTGACAGTTGAAAAGTGAAGCTCATGCCGTTCGGACTGGCTCAATGCCTCTGTCAGCCCGATCATGAGTTAGCTGTTTGCCCGGAGGTGAGGCATGGGTAAAACAAGATCGCAAGATCCTCAACTTTCTGCAACATTTTGCAACTTTCTGAGTTTGGCCTGCGACCCTTTGATCGTTTGTGCGGCCATTGCTCTGCCCAGGTCTATTCGATCGAAGATAAGAAAGCGCCTTCGGACGGTGAAGAGGCGATTTTGTTTGTGGCATAGCTGCTCCAGATTGACCCAGGAGAAGCATGACAAGCTTGCGTCACCCTTAGCATTGAACTTGCACAAGCTTTACGCATGGTGCTGATTGTGAGTACTGTCATGTTCAGTCAAGTTACAAGGTGCAAGTAGCTCAAGGTCGCAGCACTATTCTGTTGAGGCCAGGTTTCATCAGTGATGTTTGTCAGTGCAGCTCTCTTCTCGCTATTTGCAGGATTGTGTTCAGAAGCCATGTTGCACTCAGGCCAAGAAATGCGTTCAAATAGCCAGCAATTTCAGGCCAGCGTGAGCTCTTCTGCGCTCCTGGGCCATCAAGCGGGCGGCACAGTATTCCGCACAAATCGACGAAAATACAACGACGAACAGGCTTGAACAGAGCTGTGACGCCTTGACGCCTTGCCCCTTTTTTGGAAAGCGAAGTCCTGCTCAGAAAGCGATGCTGAGCAAGATCATAAAAGAGAGCCACTCCAAGATGGAGGCCATGATTTGCTCCCAATCTGAGCTGCATGTGTCATGCAGATTGTTGTTATTGTGCACAGTGTTTGCTGTCCAGAAAGTTCAGTTGCACAGCGTTCTCCAATTTGCTTGACTTCTAGTTGGTGTGCAAACAGTTTCTTCCTGTTCTCCATTTCTGAAGATGTGAACCTGAGCGATCCGAGCCATCCCGTTCCTGAAGGTTCTGGCAGGCACGAAAGTCTCTGAGGCCGGCTCAGAAAGGGAAAGGGTTGTGCCAAATGAATGGCTCACCCAGGCGCTTACGTCCCATCTGTCATTGAGTTGGGGCCTGACTTGGCACTACCCGGCCCTGCCTGGCCGCATTCGAGACGTGAACCTAGCCCAGAGGCTGCTGTGTTGGCGCGTGATGAGGCGGGATGGTGAGGCCCAAGACATGGACGATGCTCCGAAGACTGGCGCCATAGGCGAAACATGGCGAAACCGCAATCCAAAAAGGCTCGACAAAGGCTTGACAGCGCGGATTTCTAACCACTTTCAGGGCCGTTCAGGGCGCCGACCAGGGTGCCGACACCTCGCGACCCGTGAAGGGAGAGTACACTTCATTGATTCATGGGATTTCATGGGCACTTGACTTGCGGTAGACGTCAAAGGCGTTTTTGTTTCTTCGTATGGCATCAGGCATCAGACATCAGGCCGCTTGTTGGAAGTTGGCATGTGCTGCAGGATGCAACATAAGGCAGTAATTCATGGGCTGCTCTTGAAACATAAGGAATGATTCGATAATTATCTCTGTGGCCGTGACTGAACAAGACCGCAGGTTCCACATGGTGTAGTGTGACAGTGGCGTGCGCGGCGTGTTCCGCAATCTCAGAAGTGCAGAGCAAGAACAACAAAATGTACCGTAAGTCGAGCAACTTGTTTCACCCAAACAGACTCAGTAGCTTGCGGGCGCTGAGCAATCCTGGCGAATACGAGCACGCCCAGCGAAGCAAAATTGACACAAAATGATAGCCCTTCACGTTTTGTCCTGACCTTTTGTTTGGCATGCTATTGCTGCAGCAACAGCCATCTTTTTGACAAGGCTGCTTTGTTGCGCCGCCGGGAATCATGTCATGAAATCCAAAGTCGGCCGCTGCCATGGATGGTTTGTTTTATCCATGACTGCCACCAACCCACCGGCTCAGCGCTGCGTGCACACCTGCCACGCTGAGCGATCTCGCCCAAACGCAGCTCGCCAAATGATGAGCGAGTCCCCTCAAGCGCGCGTCCAAACCTCCAATTGATAAGAGCTGCCGCGCGCACACATAGCTCGTGTGACTGTATTCACGCATGAAATAAGGGCACTAAGCACCTCGCTTGCAGCGCACTGCACACTTGCGAAGTGCTAAGCGCTCTCGCCTCGCAGCTGGTCTTATATCCTCTCCCGCCAAATGATAAGCCCGCCCAAGCGCAGCTCGTGTTGCATCCACTTGTGCCAAATGAGTGCACCCGCCGCGCAGATAAGCTCGCCCGATGGTGGTGCTAGTGATGCTGTGAATCAAGGGTGCTCAACGCAGAGGACACATGTCGCAGGCCACTTGTGGCGTTGGAGCTGTGGGAATCACGATGTCGGCTCAAGAACGAGTGATTTTCATTCATGTATTCTAGAGCATAGCCTCATTTTGTCAACTTGGTTCCTAGGTTCACACAGAGTACCTTGGTTCAGAGACCAACAGGGATAGGATAGACTTCATAGAGCATACGCCCGCCATGGTCGCAAGTCAGTGACTTTGCGGCACAGCCTGAGATTGTGATGCATAATCATGTCAAGGGCCTTCCACCGGAGAGCCCGACGCCACTCGAACAGTCATTCATGCAGACCACCTTCAAGTGGCTGAAGGGTGGGAATTCAGTGTATCAATATGTCCACTGGCCTACACGAATCAGCGACAACTTGTTTGTGTGGTATTCACCTAGCCAGGACGCGATGGAAGTTGCTTTTGCATTCACTTGTGCTTGCAAATGAGTTTGAGCCTCGCTCAGCTTTCTTGAAGCACTTGGCCAGGACCGATTGATTTCCAAGCGAGGTGCATCATGGGCGGTCCACTGCAGGAGTCGCGTGAGAATGTTGAACCAGAAATTCAACCAGTGCAATTCAAATGAAGGTTGGAAGGGGCGTTGGTTTGCATGTGCTTACTTACATACTTACATGCTGACTTGTTGAATTTCAACCCGAATGCGACAAACAACAGTTTCCATGCTCTAGGCAATCGTTGCTTTGTGCTGTTGTGGAAGGATCTCGCGTTGGGGAACATGGGATGGGCATGGTTGGGCAGTGGGCCGATCGGGTTGACGGGTTGGGGATGCTTTTATTGGAGCTGGACGCATGGCTTGGGGGAGTCGGCACATGCCAAAGTTCGCTCGGCCTCCAATTTCGCTCGCTCCGATTAGGAGGCAGCAAAGGGACTTGGCGGTGTCCACGGATCGCGTCACGTGGGTGCTGGAGGAGACGCCTGAGGACAAGAAAGAGCGCAAGGACAAGGAGTCACAGTTGTTGCTGCAAGAGCTGAACAATCTGGGCGTGCACGGGAAGAAGCTGAGCCCGGATGAAGGTCGCGCCCTGGCGATCGAATTGAAGAAGCGAGGAATACGGCCTTCGCAGGACCAAATGCAAGAAGTTGCACCGCTTCAAGCCTTAGCGTGCAAAAGGGTGACGGCACAAGATCACTGGCCGCAGAACTTCAGATTGATGGCACTGCACCTGGCCGGCTTCCAGGATCCACACGTTGATGGTTTGTATACAAACTGCGACCCTCAAGGAGTCAGTCGTCGGGCCTTCGTGCATGGATCCTCTGTCCTGCACGCTCGCAACGCCGGGTGGGGTGTGGTGAGGGACGTTCCGCTGAACCAAGCCCACAAAAGCCCAATCATATTCGGGACAGCCAACTTAGAGATCTGGCACCGTCCTGACAGGGACAAAACACGGCTGTGGGGAATCAGATGCCACGCCATCTACACCAACAGCCCGCCTGAGCTTGCAAGTGCCAAGCCAGAGCCGCGCTCTGCAAAGCCTGAGGAACGCGCTGAAAAGGCACCGCAACCCACCAAGGGGCAGTCAGCAAAGCCAGAGCAGTCAGCAAAGCCAGAGCAGTCAGCCAAGGCAGCGCCGTCGCAATCGACCGGTCCAGAGAAGACGTACAAGAGATTCAAGCCTGCGAAGGCAGCCAAGACAGCAATCAGCCACTGCGAGGCACTGAAGTACTACCATGAGTTCCACTGCATCTCGAAGCCGTGCATGCAAGTTCGCCAATCGCACCCGTGCGATCTCAAGGTGGTGTTGGAGATCTTTGCAAAGCGTGTGTATGCACAACCGGCAGGAATGTGCACTGATCTTTTCCGTGCACGACCTGGTGACATCCTGCTCGACCTGGGGGCCAACATTGGTGCCACTGCTTTTTGGTACTTTACCGAAGGTGTGGCGAGAGCTGACTGCATTGAACCTTCGAAGAAGGGCAGTGCAAAGAAGCTGCCTTTGCCAGAACCAATTGCTGCAGAGACGCGGGCCTTTGACCTACTGGAGTCGAACCTACACCCCTGGGAATCGAAATCCAGGCGGTGCAATGCCGCAGTCGTGCATGAATTTGCTGCTGACCAGTCTGGAAGCGTGAGCGTACAGTTTGATGACGTTCAACTGGCTCCGGCAGCAGGCTACATTGTGGCCAGCCTGCACAACAACCAGCGCAACCAGTATGTTTTGCGTGTCATCAATGGATTGTTGACAGTAGTCCTTTCATCCAACACGAGCAAGCTCATCCTGCCGTTCGGGTCAAAGTGGCAAAGCGGTCGTGAATTTTCAGACATCGACACAGCCCTGCAAGCCTTGCGAGTGCATCAGGGCCCATTGATCTTTTTCTTTGGGCCAGAAGCACTGCATCTCAGGGCCAACTGCAACGGTCCGATTGATACCGTGCTACACCAACGAGGCCCCGCGCTTTGGCAGGACGCGCAAGGCGTGTCACTTGCGGGCGGCGGTTCTGACGGTACCGCTGAGTGGCGCCTGACCGTGCCATCCGGCACCTGGAGAAGTCCCCGGACCACATCCACGCCCCCGGCCAAGGCAATCTGGTCCGAGGCGAAAAGCAAGGAGCCGGGGCGCGTCGTTGCCGAGCCCTGCGTTCTTTTTGATGATCTGGACGGGCAGAGTGTCGGAGGAGCCTGGCGCAGCAGCACGGCCGCCATGAACACCTACAAGAACCAAGAGGCGGACCGCAAGGACCAGTACCCCGTCCCGGCCCTGGCCTTGAGCCAGCTGCTTCGCGATCACACGATTGTCAAGATGGACATCGAGGGGTCGGAGCTCAGCATCCTTGCCCAACGACAGGACTGGAAGCAAGCCAGGGTCCTTATTTTCGAATACTCGGCAGCGAGGTGCAGGAAGTTCGGGCTTGGATGGCGCCCATTTGCTGGTGCACTGCGAAAGCTCCACAAAGGTGGCTTTACCGATATCGCATTTCCAAGCAGCTGCTGGAGGCATGATTTCTGGCAGTGGAATAAGACAGTCAAGAGCAGCATTGATCCGAAGACTGGCAAAGGGCGAACGCATCATATCGGATCCCATATCGACTTCAATGTCTTTTGCTATGCTGCGGGGCGCGACCCAGACCAGGGATGGCTCGGAGCATGCTGCAGCCAAAAGCAGAGGAGTCAGCTTAGGAGATACCGGACATTCACCCGACACATGAATCTGGTGGAATTCAATCTTGCTTACTCTTTGCAGATGGATAAAGCAAAGAGAGCACATCGCAAGAGAAGCATGAGTGCAGATGATGAGACGAAGAAGCAAAGGAAGGAGGAGAAGGGCAAGAAAGATAGAAAGAAGAAGGATAGGAAGGAGAAGAAGCATAAGAAGGAGAAGAAGGATGGAAAGGAGAAGGATGGAAAGGAGAAGGATGGAAAGGAGAAGGAGAGAAAGGAGAAGGAGAAGAAGGAGAAGAAGGAGAAGAAGGAGAAGAAAGAGAAGGAGAAGAAAGAGAAGGAGAAGAAAGAGAAGACAGCAATGGAAGATGTGACACAGGCGAAGGACTGGAAGAAGAAGAAGCCGGAGCAAACCAAATGAGTGCGATGCCGACAAGGCGCACCTTGTTAGCTTGTCGTGTTTAGGGGCTCTTTGGCTTCAACGTTTAGGGGCTGCCGCCCAGTGCCGCCGACCGATTGGGAGATTGACAAGCAAACGTACAGGAGGCAGGAACCTGTGTACTTCAGGATTCAAGAATCTTGGCTTTGTTCTTTTGAGAGATAATTTCAACCGTTCGAACTCCGGCAACTTACCAGGACCTTTTTTTCGGTGGGGTTTGCGCTGTTTATACGTATCCGCAATTACTGTTTTTCGCTACAACCCATGAAGTGCAAATTATGAGCAATGGTTCTTCATTTTTCCGGCATGTTTGGAGTCCCAAACCTTTGATCGGTTGTTCAACTCTTCAGGTCAGAAGCTGTACCTTTCCGAAGCCAGAAACAATGGAGTTGCTTTGCTTTGCGTCCGCAGACTGAACGGTGGTCACGAAAGACAAATTCATGAATTCGGTTAACTCCGACAAATCACAACTTGATACAGCTGCGTTTCTTTCCACCTCCACGCCAATGATGCATGGACAAGCTCAAAAGACATGGCCATGCGGATTCGAAAGTTGTTGCCAGACAAAGCAAATAGGCGAAGGGCCTATATTTGACCCGGTCGCTGGTCTTCCTACCCAAAACACTGGATGTACCCCTCAAGAGGTCACTACTGACATTGCTTTTCTACAAGTTACACTTTCTTGTACTTGTAACGATGGCACGGAGTGAAAGTGAGCAGATGCAATGGATAGAGGAGCTCATTTGAGGCTTCCTCAATTTACCCTTGAAATATCATCCCATCTGCAAGTTGCATAGAACTGGTCAGCAAACCTGTACCGCTAAAGTACACGTGCATCTGTTCCTTGTCACTCTTCGTTCTCACTACAAACACAAGAAAGCGCAAGTGCTTGTCAGAATAGGAAACAGATGCAATGGATGCAGGACTGCAATGCGTGGTTTTGACACAGAGCCACGATAGAGTCAAAAGTAGACTTCCTCAACCTACGCTGCTTCTTCCCTGAAGATTCTTCATGGACCACGAACTTCCTAATGCTGACCTTAGCCTCCTCATTCTTCTCGGAAGACGTCTTCACTGCCTGCAGCTCTGAAAGATTCTTCCATCCCCCCCCAACTTGAAATCCTCGAGAATCTTTGTGAGCGGTTTGATGGTCGTGCAAGTTCTCACTGTCACCCGCGTTTGATCTGCTCGCCGTGGATGGTGACTTCGACCTGTCCTTCAAGGCTTGGCTCTTCACACTCTTCTTTCTCCGCTCGTGCAAGATGGTGATCTCCATCATTTCTTCTTACTCCCCTCATGGTTCCATTGGTTAGCAAAGTGTTTCAGATATAAATTCACAACATACCCTAAGTAAGTGCAAAGTTGCAAACAAAATCTCGATCATTCCCCTGTAGTGTACGGTCCTTTGTTCGGCGTGCGGGCGTGTAGGGGCATGGAGACTTTAGACATATTGCAGCCGTAGAGTAGGCGGTGTATATGCGTCGCTGCTCATTGATTTGGCACATGACTTGGCCAAACAACACAGCGATTGTTTCTATTGATTTTGCTTTTGGGGGCAGCCCAGGAAAGCGGGAATAACAAGCCACAGCATCGGCGTGCCACATGCGCCCAAAACACGTGCCACATCCACGAGGCCACACCTCCCAGAAAGGGCGGGTGAGGGAACCTTGGGGCCGGGGAAAGGGGGGGTTTGCAGAGACCTGGGCAGAACAAAGTCGTATTCTGTTCAGAATCTGGGGTTGAGAAGCTAAACACTTGGATTCAGAAACCCGGCTTCAGAAACTACCAGAGTCGGATTGAGAAACTGAACACAGTCGGATTCAGAAATTCCTCGGAGTCGGATTCAGAAGCTCCCAGAGTCGGATTCAGAAACTCCTAGCTCGGATTCAGCATAGAAAGAACATCCGCTCACGTGCGCCCTAATGGTAAGAACACCCGATCACTTGCGCCCGCTTAGCACTGCACACACACGCCTGCAAGCGCACCCCCGCACGTCTGCCAAACGGCAAGATCACCCACTCGCGTGAGCCCGCTCCTGCCGGTAAGAACACCCGATCGTGTGCGCCCGCGCAGCACTGCACTAAGAAAACCCGCTCACGCGCGCCCGCTCAGCAAATGGCAAGAACGCCCGCCTGCTCAGCGCTGCGCACATGCCTGCCAAATGATAAGAACACCCGCTCACGTCCACCTTCTCCATGCCTGCCAAACGGTAAGAACACCCGCTCGCGCGCAACCGCTCAGCGTTGCGGAGAAAATGATCGGTTCAACGCCGAGAAGGGCTTCTCTCGTGACCATGGTGTGGCGAGACGATAAGTACAAAGCAGCAAGCAGATGAACAGACAGCGAGTCAGTGCCTCTGGTGGCTCAGGCAACCCACATTGTTTGCAGCGTTCTCTTGGCCACCTTAGAAGTTGGGTTGCGCCAGCCGGTTTCATCTCAGGTTTTGCAAGATACGAATGCACGACGTTTGTGGCCATGGGTGTTTGGCAAGGGGGGACACGTGCTAGCGGGCGCGTAAGTTTCAAAGTGTTCGCTTACACCTTTGCAGACTTAGTTTCCGTGGAAACCCCAAGGCTCGAGTGATGGTTTGGCGGCTGCGCAGAGCCAGCGTGCCACCCGTGTGAACAAGCTTCAGGCTATCACATTCCCTCAGTTTCCCATCACTGGTTTCCGAATACCACGCATGAGTTTTCGAATACTGTTTCCGAACCCAGCTTTGCCAGTTTCCGAATCTTTGTTCCTAGTTTCCGAATACCGGTTTCCGAATACCACGTTTCATAGTTTCCGAATCCTAGTCTCCGAATACAACGTTTTAGTTTCCGAATATCGCGGTTTAGTTTTTGCGAATAAAACCTTGAGCGACCTGCGCATTTATCCAAGAGATAGAGTTTAAGCAGCCTCCAACGCAAAGCAACCCTTGAAGTGGCGAGGTTGCTGCTTGCTATTTTCCAAATCTGCGGAATCATCAATTGTTTGGGCCCCCGAAGCATTTCCTCATGTGGCGCAATGCAATTGGTTAACTTTAAATGATCCATGGAACAGGTCGATCCAGATGTCCACGTTGTAAACCACCCAACGCATCCGCCCAAATGCTCTTGAAATGGCAGAGCAACAGCAGTTGTATTTCTTGACCCTCGCATTGATTTGTCAATCTGGCAGTTCCCCTTGGCTGCGTGCCCTGACTGCTTGTTTGTGTTGGTTTTCTGCATACGGAATTCAAGACTAACACTTAGCTGCAGGCCAGTCTGAAAAGTGCTTTGCGATGTGAAGTAGTTACAAGCGCTGCACACAGCTGGGTTGAGTGCTGCGAGCTTCAGTCACAAAGCTTTGCAAAGTTTGCAAACACACTGGCTTGCATATTTGCCCACATCACCTTAACCTACCTGTTGCCTTTTCCTCACATCTGCAAGCAGGACGACCACCTCCAGCAAAACAAGCACTGGTGCACCTGTTGACATGCTAACCTTTTCCAGTACGTCTTCCATTGAAGAAGCATTGCAATCTCACATTTGTGGCGCCAGTCTAACCGGCTTTGTTAAGATACTGTTGCGCGCGGTGGTGACGCTTGCTGTCAATGCATGCTGCTGGCAGACGCTACCCCGTGTGGTCAGTCCTTTGATCTTGCCGAGGTGCTTTACCTCGAGACATCTAAGCGACAGCACTAGACCATGATTTTGCGATAATTGGTACGGGTGTGTTTTGTTCCAAGAAGCACAGGATGAGGCGCGGTAGAAGATGTACAACCTGCGACAGCTAACCGATTGGGAGGTGTTTGTGCTGTTGCAGCCGCCGCTACTGCAGTGGTTCTGGTGATGTTGGTAGTTTCAGTATGGTGGCTTTAGCTGGGGTTGTGATATGCAGATGTTCGTGCGTGTGTGTGTGTGTGTGTGTGTGTGTGTGTGTGTGTGTGTTATTAGGATTGTTCCAATCCTGGCTAGTATGCAAGTGGCGTATTATGGTATTCCCAGGTGCTGTTAGTGTGCTTTGCATTGCATGTCTGGCAAATTGCACTTCGAATACTTCGAACCTAGTAGCAGTGGAAGATTTGAAGGAACTGGCCTACCTGGCAGGTGCTTGGGATCATCAACCTGGATGCCAACAAGAGCTCCAAGATTTACAGTTGGTTGATCTCGATGTTTGCCGCAGGACGGCCTTCAATTTCAAGAAATTTTCGAGGCCGTGGCTGAAAGACAAAAGGAAACGCCGCGATTCTTGGGCTGCTGAGTTTGCATTTCAGAGCAGTTCACAGATGGTCAATTGCGCCCACATGTTCAGTGAATGAATTTGTAGTGATGCCTCACGTAGTTGATCGCACTCAGCCTCAGAATAACCCGTGGTTTGTTTTTGGGGGCTTGGTTTAGACATCGTTGGGGATGTCTTTGGGCACGTTGCGGACGTCCTAAGGGAAGAAGAGTCCATGGATGCTTCCTCGCGTGTGGATTCCCGAAACTTTCGACCAGCTTTAGAGAGTCATTGGTTGCTTGTGTCTTGCCCATCACGTACTATGTTTGTTCAATGCTGTCTGGCTCAAGTCAGCGTAACGAAGCGCATGCTAATACTAGATGTAGCATGAATCAATGGTGGATGCTCGGTTTGCAAGGCATCCGCGCATGCAGGTGACATGAGCACTGTCCTTACGTTCCACTACGATTGTGCCTGTGCTGGCGCGCTCAGGATTCTTGGGCTGCTGTGCAAGGTTTGTGCGCTGAAGCTTCATGGGCCGAATTGCCACATCTTCACCATGTGGCTGCTCTGTTGCAATGGCCGAATGCAACGCATGCGCTTGGGAACGCGTGAGCCTTGAGCTGCACCATTTTATCAAGCATCTCAGGAACTATTCACGCCCCGTCCCTGAAACTCGAGTATGAATGAAGCGCTTGCGCATTGCACTCGTGTGTCTGATTCTGGAGCTTGCTGGCGATTGCCATGTGCAAGGAATACATCCACCTGAACCTTCAAAGTTGGGAACGCGCATCAGGGGGACGTTGTGGAAAGCCAATCTTGGTAAATCGGACCAACGTGAGACAGTGGTCCTTTGCTCAGATACCTTCCGCTCAATGCATGCCTGTTGCTAAGGATACGTGTGCACATGCCAGCATTGCCGTTTGCTAAGGATACCTGACGCCCCCGAAGAGCTTTTCCGCATTCCGTATGAGGCTGCTGAGTCTGATGCAATACGATATGCCCTGCTATACCACAACGGCGGGATCTACATGGACACAGACTTTTTGGCAATCGACATGAGCTCCATCGTAGACAAGCGCATGCCTCAATTGTGTCTGGAAAGTTCCGATCAGAGCCAAATTCGGATAGTGCTCTTTGCCGAGGGTTGGTGATCATGACATCATTGGGTACACGGTGGAGGATCAAAGCTTCAAGAAGGGCCAGTTCAGTTCCAATTTCCTCGCTGCCAAGAAGGGCAGTGTTGTCATGGGAGCAATCTGGAAGGCTCAGAAGGAACGCATGCAGCGACATTGCCAGCAGGACAATCTTTTTCACATCAGTTGCTTTTTACTAGCTCATGAACTTGCTGCAAAATGAAGTCTCTTTTCAGGACATTATTCCAAAGTCTGGCATGTGCTGCGACTTGACGTGGATTCGGGGCTCCACTCGCACTTCACGTATCCAAGCTCGAGCCAGTTGCCTGAGGTTATGATGACCCAGCTCGACCATGCTCTGTTCGATGGGCAGGTCTTGGCGAAGGTATTTCGCATCCAGCGGTCCTTGAGCTGCTAAAGCCTCTTGTGGACAAAGAGCCTTTCAGTGTTTCTGTCTTTTTCAGTGCAGGCGAAGCGGTCAAGCCATTGCAGTGTTGAGGGTTGCATATGTTGCATATTCCCTCACGCTTTTTGGAGGCCATCACAGCTCAGGAGCAATACATCATTCAAAAGCCACATGTTTGAAGGACCTGACAGCTTTGTTCCAGACGGATTCTTGGCGAATGATTTTAGATGGCAGAGTTTCGTTCGATCGTGACTGTGCTTGGCATCCCAAGGGCTGGTGGAAGTGCTGAAAAAGACCATGACCGTGGGCGACGCAACAGCGTACTGGAAGAGGCGAAACGTCACGAACCCATTCTCTCGAAGATTATACCATCTTTTCAATTCACAGGCGCTCACGGGGATGTGGGGCTGTTCCATTCGGGCGGGAGTTGCTTGTGTAGATGAGCAAAGCAGAAATGGGCGTTCCATGGCGTTCCTCATTGTTGCTAAATCCCGTCTTCTTGCGACACACAGGAGTTTACGCTCCTGACTTTGCGACGTATGGTTAGTTGCTTTCCTCATGTTGCCCTGGTCGACCTGCTTGCTGGACACGCCGTTTGTCCTGCAATGTGGATCTGGGCGCTAACCAGCACTCTACCACCACCCCAACCCAACAGTGCCTGCCACATTGAGAACTTGACTGTTGTGTTTGTTCGTCTTGATTTGCATACCTGCATAGCAGTACGCGCCAGGGCAAATTATGTGGGGTTCGCATTGATTCGTGCACATCCTCAACGAGGAAAGCACATTGTTGAAGTGTCAGCCATAACATTGCAATGCGATGTTGGATGTTGTGAAACATCAAGACACTATGTCTACAGTCTACTCGACCAGCACACACCTAGAGAAGATGAAGATGCAACAGGGGCCCAATTCCTCGGATAAGACGTTAGGTGCTTGTATGCCAATGTCATCATTGATGCTGCCTTAATGCCAGTTGCTCCTCATAGGTTGCCAACCTTCACTAGTGGAAACAAAAACACAAAGCCCTTTGAGACCTTTCGCGGCCCAACCCAGGACAATGTGTGATTTGCACATGTTGCCACGAATACTACTTGTTTGTCCGCAGGGTGCGATTCTGAATCTGAGCCTTGAGCAAGAAGGCTCCCAAACCTCTCAGGCACAGCAACTGACAACGGAAAGCAAGAGCGGGGCAAGCTTGACGAGTCCTCGCTTTGCAAGGGATTTGCCGATGCATATTCTTGCTACGATTTGACGGACGACAACAGTACCGCCTCTAAGCAGCAATGCAACGTTTGCTTGACTCCGAGAGTGCAATGGGAAGATATTGCAAGGTTGCTGGTGCTTTGTACAAGCAGAGCAAGGCCTTTGCACCTCTCAACGCACCATTTCTGCCATTGCGGACGTTGCAGGTCAAGCGATCGATTCTTAGCCACACGGGTCCATCGCGGAAATGTGCCTATCTTGGGTGCACAAGCGCGCCAGAGTAATGTCTTATCTTGTGGTGGGGGTATTTTGGGCACTTTCGCCAATCACAGCGCATGTGCTCAGGCGCAAACGACGGCGGACTGTGCCAATGCAATGGAGTTGTTTTCTACGGCTCGGGGCTTTGTGTAAGTTCAGGTGACCTTGCACAGCTGTTGTGCATAGGTCGCAGATTCACTTGCGGTGGCACAGCGGAGATGGACCTGGCCACTGGACTTTCCTACTCCTTTCCTTCTGAGCGAAAGTTTCTCCGGCGATCTTTTGTGAACGGTTGACAAGTCGTTTCTTGTCGTTTCTTGTCGTTTTTTGTCGTATCCTCTGTGGAATTCCACCCTTGGTGCCTTTGCCTTTGTCGGTTCTGTTCTTTTCCCAGTCCGACAGTCACACCGACTGACTCATACGACTCATACGACTCATATGACTCCTACGATCCCGGAATCTCCCAAATCCGAGTCTTAATCTTGAGTGAGTCTTGAGTCGAGGACTCCATGCTGCGCACTCAGCACGCGGCGAAGGAAGTTGAATCGAGCATCAGGTGTGGTGAAAAGGCTGGGCCGATGGAAAGCTTCCGCTCTCTCGCCGATGAATCGTACGCGCGAGGAATTTGGAGGTGACCCGCTCTACGGCGTGGCCAAGCATTGCGGCTTGGCGTGGCCAATCACGTCCCAAGCTTCGCCTCTGAATTGTTTGACTTTTTTGCATGGATGCCTTTCCTCCTTTCCTCGGGGCAGGAGGCGACCTACACTCGTGCGTGTCACGTTCCTTTGTGTTCGTAAAGCATTCGCAAGCGTGCGCGAGTATCGCGCTCTGAATTGGCAAGTGCTTTCATGTCGCCGGAAACCCTGACAAAAGTAATCAACGGATTAAACGGGGGTGTCCAATAGACCCGCAGCCAAACGGCCGCGAACGCCCCGCGAAAGCCTGCATGTTCATGAGCGCGAGTTTTACGTCTTGGGGTGCACAGCCGTGGAACTCACTCAGAATGCCAAGGGCCATCGTCAAAAGGAACCTGCAGCTTTTGAGCTTATGCAGTCCAAAGGGTTTCGAAAAGTCCGCTGCGAAAGCGCCGCGAATGCATTGCAAAAGAAAACGAAGCCCGCGAAAGCAAAACATGGGGTCGCGAAAGCATCGCGAAATGGTTCGCGAAAGCAAACTTATAGTACCACGTTTCACACAAGAGTATTCGACGGCACGGCTCATGTGTCTTTTTGCTGCGCAGCTTGTTCTGTGTTGTTTGTGTGCCGATTTGAATGTCTGGGGTGTGTGTCTGGGTGTGTTGCCTGGCAGACACGAGGGCTTGAAAAAAGGCGTGCAAATCGGGGTATCTGACATATGGGTCAAGCAAAAGTGGATGGAGAGGCCCCGAAGCCTATCTTTGCTTGTTAGCGTTTTCTTGCCGATACGATGGGTTTGCGCATGCCCCTTTCCTTTTTTGTTTGTTACGCGGGCTACTTGCTTTCATTCGCGCTATCTCTCTCTCGCTCTCTTGCTTTCTCTCTTCCCTTGCCCCTCTAGCATTGCGAATCATCACAGGAAGTTTAGAAGGAGCTTCAGTCGCTAAGCCGCGCTGGGGGCGAAAGAAAGTGCACTGGCCCAAGCAAGCAAGCAAGCAAGCAAGCAAGCAAGCAAGCAAGCAAGCAAGCAAGCAAGCAAGCAAGCAAGCAAGCAAGCAAGCAAGCAAGCAAGCAAGCAAGCAAGCAAGCAAGCAAGCAAGCAAGCAAGCAATCGCACGCGCAATTGGATCCACACCCACCCTAAACTAGGCCCCTCCTGACCCATAACAAACGCAGGGCAAACACTAGCGAAGCAAGGGGCGGCCGCATCCCCGAAAAGTGGTACATTAAATTCTTCACCCCCTAGATCTTGTTTGGTTGTCACTGATGCGCGCAGCGAAGGGAGGATTTTTTTTGTTTGTGGGGTTTCGATGAACACGCGCTTGTAAATGCGACTGAGGTATTTGCTCCAACCCGGCAAAGGTCAAATGAATCTCTCGATATGTGGTTTTGCAGAAAAAGTGCACCGTGGCGTAGGTTGTATGAAGCATGGCGGGTTCCATAGCTAGAAATCAGGATCGAGAAGCGGGTGCTTTCTCAAACTGGTCATCTCAGTTGCGTGGAACGCAAAGCCGTTGAGCTTGAAGACTTGCAAAGCGCCAATCGCTGTTTCAGTTAGCCCTCAATGACTCAACGCTCACAAGCATTTCTCCTGGTGCTGCAAATCCTAGCGTAGCATGGCCTCATGGCCTCACCGTGCTGGTGACAAATGCCACGAATGCCAAGAGCTCTCCGTGGCAGGCCGACAAGGCCGACACCTAAGGCAAAATGTTCAACAGCCGCGGGCCGCTTTGGCCGCTTTGCGCAGCTGGATTCCGGCTTGGGCTGTCGAAGCAGCCAGCTGCAGTTGCTCTTGTACAGATTCGCTAGAGCCGCTAGAGACAGGGATGTGAAGCCCGCAGATTTGGTGGCCCTTGGGACGAGACGCTTCAGACCACGGCAGTTCTTCCGAGCCCTTGACACCTTGCTGGAAGTTCAAGCCCCCTTGTCCTCCCTCACTTCAATGGTGAGGCAAAAGCGCTACACAGAGGTGCTCTTGCAGCATCCGCTCTTCCTGATCACTGCTTTGGGGCGCATTCGCACGGACATCCGGAAGCCAGAAGGCCGGGTGGAAGCTGTGCAGGCCCCTTCGTAATCTTGCAATGGTGCAGCCCCCTTTCAGGGATTGTTTTGACCGGTTGAACGGAAGCATGCACTTTCGCAAGCGCATGCTGCTCCATGCGTTTCCATGGTTCTCCAAGCTTTTTTTTTGACCTATAGGCGAATATTCGGGAGCTTCCTTCTTGGGCAGTGTTGCCCAGTTCCTGCAGCAGATCGCGTGCTTGTTGGCGGAACGCACAAGCAGCTTCGGCAATGCTGTGTCTCGTCCTCTTATATGTGGTTTGTTTGCATCGTTTCATGCGTTTGCTTCTCAGCTCAGGCCTTGCCCTTGTTTGTTGCGCTGGCTAGCAGCGGTGGCAGAACGTCGTTTCGGAGGCTGGGCGATGAACAGCTGGAGAAGCTCATCCAGAGCGTGACTGGCACGGACTTGGAGACGGTGAGGCTGTCTGCGAACGAAGCGGCTGACATGTTCTGTGCCCTGCACCGGGTGAGTTATCGAAACCCTGCTTTGATGTTTAAGCTTACCCGCCACATCTGCGACCACGTCGAGCTCCTTGCGGCGGCGCAGCTGCCCAAAGTGGCCCGTGTTCTGGGCAGGGGCGATGTCCATGAAGAGTACGTGCTGCTGCACGCGATCGCCCGCCGCGTGGGCGCTGCGGCTGAAGTTCCTGAAGGGAGTGCGGGGCATCTGGAAAACGCCCAGGCGGCAGCGCTGCTGGTGAACGTCTGCAGCAAGTGGGAAATCTTCGACGAGGAATTTCTGACGGTGGCGGCAGCTGCTCTCCGAGCGGGGACGGCGCAGCTCGCAGTTGGCCAGATCTGCGAGGTGATTTATTCCGTCAGCGCCTTTCTGACGAGGGACGCAATGCCATTGGAGGATTTCTGTAGCGAGCTGAAGCAGAGGATCCATGAAATGAATGAAATCGACACTGTGCGCCTGTTGCGCGGACTGCAGAAGCTGCGGTACCATGATGAGGCATTGATGGAGGCCGTGGCAACCATCATTCTGGAGGCCAAAGCTCGCCTTCAGCCTATCAGCCTGTGTAATTTGGTGTCGGTTCTGGCCTACTTTGGAACTTCGGATGAGTTGGTCATGGCTCTGCTGAAGACTGCGATCGCGAACAAGTTGCCGGCCATGTCCGTCCAGCACATCCTCACCGCGCTGTGCCGTTTGCAGGGACGGGTCTCGGGTGAAAGGCTGGAGGTCCAGGTGCGCAAGCTGTGCGCGCACATCTCGAGCTGCAGCTTCACCCCGGTCCAGGCCATGAGCTCCTTGGCAGCGATGGCGAAGCTCCAGCACCGCGACCTGGCCGTGGCCTCGGTGCTCGCTTCCATTTTGTCCGGGGGGCAAAGCTACTGGCGCTGGGCAAAGTCCCCGCATTTCTTCCGGAGTGTCGCTGTCAAAGTGCCCTTCAAGCAGCAGAGGTGCCGCCGCCTGCTCGAGGCGTCGGGTGTTTGTTTGAACTGCGAATGTGTTCAAACTACCTCAACGCAGGCGCAACAGCCTGATTCTGACCAGCAACTAGAAACCCTGAGGGTATGGAAAGCTCTCACTGTGTAGACATCCTGCAGAGCCTTTCCTCTCTGGAGTTGAGCAGCAGGCTGACTGTTCACTTAACATCTATTCTGCGCCTCTCCTTCAAAGCATTTAGCAGGTACTGACATGGTGTTGTGATTTGTTGCGGTTTTCTCAAGTTCTTGGTCCAAGTTTGGGTGGCGTGCGTCTCAGGTGCAGCATTCTGGCGCCGCAGCTACACGAATTAAGAGCAAAGGAAGTCTTGGTGGTAGCGCGAGCATTCAGTGCGGAGCGCATGCCTGATGCTTGTTTTCACAGGGATGCCTGGCTGTGGCGAGAACGAGCGCTGGATCTGTGCTTGCAAAGCTTGCGGCGGCATGAGAGCTTTCTTGACAGCTCCTGGGCCAGCTTGCTTCCGCTTAAGCTCCTCGGCCCATTTCGCACTCGTTCTTGGGTATGGGGCATGGAGGTAGAAAACTTAGGCGCGTGGCGCTGGATTGTGAAAGTTCATATTGAACCTGAACGCCTCCGGCTCAGACTGCCAACGTGCCGGGCCGTTTTCTTGGAAGTGGTATGGTCAAAACATCCCTTTTGCCGTAGATCCCTAGGCCACGTGCCGATTCACGGTCAAATTCTGAAGGCAACCCGTTGGTTATTCTTTGGCCCCAAAACGTGTTGCCGCTGTCTTGCACTCATGCATTGGCTCAAGACTCAAGATACGTCATACATAGTCTCACGTGAGTGGGATAGCGTAAAAAGATCATTGCTGCCGTGCCGTTTGATTCGCTGTACACTGAAGGCCCAACTGAGCAAAAGCGCACGTGCGTCCTGTTCATCCCTTGCAGGCGCAATACAACGGTATTCGTCCTCCCGAGAGGTTGTCAGCCGTAGGCCGGTCTGCGATATCAAGGACAAGTCGTGAATTGCTTGTCAACTACATATCCAAGCAAATTGCGCAATGGAGATGCCAGACAACACGAGCACTGCTACATTTGGTCGCGGAAGTTCGCAAGCACTCCTGATGGGAGCACGAGTGCAGGCTAACTGCATCATGGAACCATGAGGATCATGAACAGATTTGGTAAGAATACACCATCGAGATCGCCATGCGCTGCAAGCGCGGGAAAGACGAGTGCGGTCGACGTGAGAACCGTCGCCTAAAGCGGGAGATGGAGTGGGTTGCTAAGACCGCCTTACACAGACGCTTGAGGAGTTTATCAAGGGCTATGGCAGCTCGATAAGATCTGGGAAGGTTGAGAGAAGCTGCAATTTTGCTATGGCAAAACCAGGAGTCCTCTGGTGTGTGTTCAAGTGGCTGGACTGACACCCTACAGAGAACAGATCCGCGACGGGGATACTGCGGCCGCCTTGCGGAGACGGCTTGGAGGAAGTCGATGCACAGAGCCCATCATCTTCAGATGCGACCGAACCATCAGACACGCTTGCAAGAAGAGCAAACGAAACGTTGACACACGCTCATCAAGAGGCCAAAGTTTTAAAGCAAGGGCAGCAGTTGGCGAGCGCAATGAGGTTGCCAGGGACGGAGAGGCAAGTGCGCGTTCCGACCCGTGTACGGGCAGAAGGTCAAGCAAAATTGCCCCAACGAGCTGTAGAGAAAGGGCAGATCAGATCGAGACGCGGTTGATGAGTTCTGTCATCACAGAGCAAGGGGTCACAAGATGATGGCGCGGGAACAAGATCTAGAGGCGACAGTTGGAAAGTTGGCGCTGACCAGCCCACCTGCAGCTTCGATCAGAAGCATGGGCCCCGGTTGCTTTCTCCACTCAAGGATCCTGTGACTGAAGCACACCTGCGTATGGCGTGCGGAGCATGGAGGTGGGGTGGAACCCCCGCACGGGTGTGTGTGTGGTGGAAGGTTCCCAGACGATCCTCCCGATGATGGAGATCACGACGATGACAGTGAAGAGGAACAAGGAAGAAGAACAAGACGATGATCTTGTAGATCATCATCGCGCAAGAACGCAAAGAACAAGGACGAAGGAAGGAAGCAGAGCAGGTCGCTGCGCCCCAATGCCCTTGTGTGTTGGCTCGAGAAAATTGCGAACGGCTATGGCGATGTGCAGCGCGTCTGCTGATCCAGAAATCAACGAATGGCGCGCGTGCGTGACTTTCCGACTCAGAATCCAGCTACCCATAGCACTCCAAGCGACGCTAAGAGATTCGTTACGCAGATGTGGATCCGATTTGGTACCATTACCGAAAACCTTGCAGGACAACAGCGCTCTGGCTCAACGTGGTATGACATCCTTCATAACATTCGTTCCGGTGATAGGCCAAAGCAAATCACGCTACGCGACATCTCGCAAAGTCAAGGGGAGCAAGAAGATGGAATCGTGTCTGCGCCCAAGACGTCCTGATTTGCGCCCCCAAAAGACCTACAGGTTCTTGCTGGGCCTCGGTGATCATCAACTGAGGGCTGATCGAGAAGAGTGCATCTCCGACACAAGGGAGAAGCCCGTCAAGAAAATGCCACCTGCGCAGCACCAAATGAATCCTACAAGGCGGAGGGGTGCGCTCTGTGCTCTCAAAGCCAACGCGAAAGATCACAAGAAGGCTTCCTTGTTGGTTTGGGGCGTGAAGGCCTAAAGCCCTGCCAACTAGGCCCAACAGCGCCTGTCGCCCCTAAACTGAAGCAGTTCCAAGCCAACCCATTGTTCTGAGACGGGGCTAGTAAAAAGCCAGGGCTAGTAAAAATCCGGGGCTACAGCCGGAAAGATTTAGGGTTGAAACTTTGTACACCGTTTGTCCTTATGTTCCTCATCATGTCTGATGTTTCCTGGTATGAAATTTTCTCCTGTAAGATATGGTGGCAGCGCGCTTGGCGATTGGGAGGCCGGCTCTGTGGAGACACGAAGAGCTGAGCTCGCCCTTGCTCTCAGCTGCAACTTTTGACGCGGCCATGTGTGTGAAGAGGAAAAGAGTTTCTGTAAGCCCACGAATCTTTGCTGGAACTTCCCGACGCTGATAATTACACTTCTGAATGCTGCACAAACCGTTGGTTCTTGTTAAGCACTTGATGGACGTTGGGAGTGCGCGCGCAGGTGCCCTTGGCGTCGTCTGAATTAGAAGGCAAGCCATTCCGACCTTCGATGACTTGACCGCTTGGAGTTTTCCACATCCGTCCAAGTCTCAGTCACGGATCCGTGGAAAAGGGATTGTGCGATGCGGTCACCAGAGATGGTGGCAAATACGTGAACAGCTTCAGCAAACTCCAACAGGTCCGGACTATCACCACAGCATTCGGCTTGGGAACAAACTGGTGATCAGACAAATTCGAAAACAACGATTCGCAAATACCAACTTCATCGTCTATAGTGAGAGAAACAATAGTTTCACAAAGCACAACCCTGTCCTGCGTTTTCAGCAAGCGTCAAGCAAAGAAGATGCAACGTTTTAGCCACAACTAGGTGTTTCTTTTCCTTCCCATCATGTGGCGATTTCGATGTCACACGCGTTGACTTGTCTATACGTTGTCATTTGCCAGACGACGCAGTTTGATCGTGTACAGAGTGACCTCGAACAATTCTGAAGGCTACGGCGCAAGGCTACGGCATACAATTTCATGCCAGAGGTCAACCAAAATTTGGCAAAATCCTCCCACTTGGGCATGGGGGTCGTCTTCACGTGCGTGGACACGCAGGCGTCTTTCACACGCTCTGCCGCGTCTGAGTAGACGGCCACACCGTCGTGCTCCAAGGATACCGGTCTCGCTCCAGCGGCCGCCTGCATGTGGTCGAGCAAACCCTTCTCCGCGTCCTGGTAGACGGAGAAGCACTTGGAGGCCTGCTTCTTGCACCTAGACCTCTGTACAATTTTTCTGGCGCCGCAGCTTCATACCAAGTAATCGCAAACATGACACGATTCGTGAGCCGAGGACTGAGCCTCCTGGTCGACACTAGGTGGTGCAATCTTCGCGCGCGGTTCGGCGATTCAAATTGTGATGGAAGTAGGTGCTGATCTCATCAGTGCGCAGCTTTCAAGAGATCCATCCTTGAAGCATCACTGATCCAAGAGCGCGCTCGAGACAGATGCCGTTTATCGGTGTTCTTGGTTGGATCGTAGCCCATGTATTCCATTGGGCCAAGACCCTACAGATGAAAAACAGAAATGAACTCTCAGCTCCAGAAGCAGAAGAGGCGCTGAAAGTTCAGATTACAAGGCAAGTGCTGGAGACAGATAAGAATAGCTCACCAAAGGTGCACTCCTTCTGGGGAAAACCCGACCCGGACTGCTGTTGGTGTAGGTTCCACATCCGAGAGCCCGAACATCTCCGAATAACAGATCCAGTGCAAACGTCGTCGAGTGAGAGAGTACACATCCACCTGATCATACGATCGTCCGCCGTCGTAGTAGCGTGTTATATAAAGATGGAAGAGGTTCGTTCCATGCAGTGTCATTTTCCGATGTGTTTCTTGTAACTCCGGACCCGCCGGAACTTCTCGCCATGATCTTTAGGACTAGTCTATCGAGTTTCAATTCATGCGTATCGCGGCATCGGTTCTGACTGCAACCTGTCGTAGCCACTTGTGCTACCACTACAGAACGGTGGTGGCAGTTTGCACGCGTCTTTGGACGTCGTTGTTTTGCTCTTGTGCGCTGCTCCTTGTTCCTCGTCTAGTTGTTCCGCTGCCTAATCCTGTAGTGGGCTGGGCCAATGCTGATTCTCCTGACAAGTTGCAATAGCCCGGCTCTCAGCTCCACTGCCACGTCCTCTTTCTCCCTCTTTCTATCTTTTTTTACCCATTGTCTATGGCGAGATGGATATGTTTATCTTTCAACTCACTATCTTTCTGTCTGTCTATTTTTCTGTTTCCTTGTAAGGGCTGCGCTTGCCAGGAATGCTGTGCCTGACCTGGCGCACCTACTACACCTGACCTTGCGATTGCCACGAAATCTGCACTTGGCCCTACGAAAGCGGCCGCGCCAGCGTTGTCAAAATGCAGCGCGTGTCAAGCGGCTGAGTCTGCAAAAGTGCTGCGAAACCTGCGCCCCAGGCTGCCGTGTCTCGTGCTTGCCGGCCCCCAAAAATTAGCGCAGCGCCTGCCACGGAATCCGTGCCTCAGCAGCGCCTGTCGCTCAAGAAGGGAAACTGAGAGCGCGTGCCAACGGGCCCGGGCTCCCCCACGCTCTGAGACTGTCCCACCGCACACCCCCTTTTAGTCTTGTGCGCAAGACAACTTCAAAAAGTGTCCGAAACATAGAAGATCCTTCGAAACACGCGGGGGCGCCGTCTGTGTTCGTCCCCCTAGTAACAGTTAAGGAGGAACTTGTGCCCATCATGCCGTTTGCAGTTGGCGGGTACTTTGCGCCTAGCGCAACCACGTTCCATTTGCGCTGGCCAGCAATATTTGCCCAGACAGGTTAACGGCCAAGCGCTTTCAAGTTTTTGAGCTTTGCGGCGCCTCCGCTTGAGGCTGCTGTGCTTGCAAGTCAACACTGGCACCTTTGGAACGCGCCCGCTGAATCAGTTTCTCAGTCCCACGCTCTTCAGCGCTGGAGCTGCGTTTAGATTAGAGGTTCTGACAACTCGCTTGAAGAAACTGCCTGTGGCGCGTTCGGGTTGAACTATATTTGTGAGGCTTTGTGGAGCGGTTGCGATGCCTTACGGAGGAGTGGGGTTGGGGCGGGGTGTGTGCTGATTTGGGGCTGGCCGCAGGACGAATGCGAAGCAAATCGACTGCGCCGCGAAGGCGAGGATGACGAGGAGAACGAGGCTCCGGCGACCTTGGAGGCACGGCGGCAGTGAGAAAGGCAAGCCGACATTAACGCATGGCCTTCAAGCGCGCAGTGCCCATGCGTGAGAGCGTTAGCCAACGAGCGACAAAACCGTGGGGCGAGCGTGCGGTCGTCCCTGCGCAATTTGCAGGGACGACAACAGAAGAATCAGGGCGCAACAACTTAGATCCCGCGCTGATGTCTGATTGCCGACACCTTGCCATAGCAAACGGTGGCTCCTTCCCGTTTGTGCAAAGCAGCTGGGGCCCTCTCCGGCGCACAGCGCTGCGGACGCAGCGGAAGTCAAAGCACGCGCACGCAACGGGCAACTCGCGTCGCAACACGCACACACACACATGCGCGCAACACACCCGCAACACACGCACGCAAGCGCGCGCGTGCGCGCACGCACAGAAGCGCAGTGGTGGTTTTCCAGATGGTATATGTCAAAGGTCAGAGGTCCCAAGGGTCACACTAGGGAGCCATCAAACGGTTAAAGGGCACAAGATGATGAATCGCACCATCTGGTTGCAGGCTGCAATCATAATGCAGGCCGCGTCATAGTGATATAGGCCGCGTCATAATGATGCAGGCCGCATCATGATAACGCGGGCCGCGTCTAATGACGCAGGCGCCATCATGATGCTGCCAGCCGCGTGATCTTGATATTGGCGGCATTATGCTCAGACAGGCCGCGTCATGACAATGCAGCCGCAGCCACACTAACACAGCTCGCCGCGTCATGCTGCCATTATGAGGCAGGTGGCATCATCATGATGCAGGCAATACTTAAATGGTCTAGCAGGCTGGGTCATGGTGATGCAAGCAGCATTAGGATGATCGGAAGCTGCCGCAGGGGTCATCACGATGACGCAGACCGTATCATCAAGATGCAAAAAAACAAAAAAAACGATGAGTGCGCAGGCAGCGTCACGAGAACGCAGGCAACATGAAGATGATAGAGCAGGCCTTGTTAACACGCAGTCCATCCGCGCAGACAGCGCGCAACAACAGTTGCGCGTCGCGAAACCGCGCGCCTGGCCAGGCTATTGCGCAACAAGGTAGTTTGAATCAGGCGAGCCAACTACGCAGGCCACAATGAGCCATCACGCGTGCCACCAAGCGCGGGCCAGCCGCAACAGCAACATCGCTTCGCGCGCGCAACACAAAATGCAGCTTACAAGACAACGTAGAACTTGCAAGACCCGTTTGTTTCAGGCAAAACCCAAAGCCACCAGAGCGCGCAGCACGATCCAAGGCTCGTTACTGAGGCAACAAGCAGGCTTGGTTCATTCTTGTGAGGCACGAATGACTCTGCGTGCATTTCTCGGCCAATGTCTTTTTGGCTGCAGGAAGTGTTTCTTCCAGCCGCGCAGCAAACATGCGCTTCTTCCACACTCATCTGCCTCTACGTTGTGCCCAGCAAGGTGCTGCCCAATTCACAACGTCTTGCGCGCAAGCGCAACAAACTGGAAGATGGGTGGCCCCGCAGCCTGAATCGGTCCATTTGTCCAACTATGAACTTCACTGTCTACGCTGCGCATGCACTTCACTCCGTACTTGCCCTGCGCATGCCTCTGTCCATTTCACTGTTTCTCTGTGCACGCCTCTACGCAGTTCACCGTCTGCTTTCCCTGCGCATGCACTTCATTCACTCTGTACTTGCCCTACACATGCCTCTATACGCATTTCACTGTCTACTTTACCTGCGCATGCATCTACACAATTCACTCTGTACTTGCCCTAATGGTTCTGTGCGTTTCACTGTCTACTTTCCCTGCGCATGCCTCTTTGCATTTCACTGTCAACTCTGTGCATGCCTCTGCGCAGTTCACTGTCTACTTTCCATGTGCGTGCAGCCATGGGCTTCACTCTGTACTTGCCCTACGCATGCCTCTGTGCATTTCACTGTCTACTTTCTTTGCGCATGCCTCTGTGCGTTTCACTGTCTACTTTCCTGTATGCCTGTATGCATTTCACTGTGCGCTCTCCCTTTGCATGCCTTTATACATTTCACTCTGTACTTGCCCTGCGCGTGCCTCTATGCGTTTTACTGCGCTGTTTATCTACGCATGCTTCTCTGCATTTCACTGTCTTCTTTCCGAGACTGCAGCCGGAGCTGCGGGGACGTACTTCGCGTACTACTTTTTGTACTTAGAAGCTGCGACTTTGCAGCTCGATCCCTGCGGACGATCGAGCGCAGACCACGAAGACATGCGAAGATTCACACGGCGCCATAGCGAGAGCGATCCGACACGCACGAGCCCCGCAGAGGGTCGTGCGCTCACGGCAAGAATCGCAACAAAAATCAGCTTTTGCGACCGCGACGATCCCCGCAGAGGCGCGGGCATGTTGAAAATCAAAAAGCCATCAGTTTGTGCACAGAGTGCGCTCGGTCCCACCGCCCGCCGGCCTTAAGATACTTTTCCCGAAAGCATGGCGAAGGGTTCTTCCGCTGGGTTCACTTGAGTTGTTCTCATGAGAGTCATTTCAAGGTGTCATTGCAAGGAATCATCATCATGAAAGTCATTGCAAGGAGTCATTGCAAGGAGTCATTGCAAGGAGTCATTGCAAGGAGTCATTGCAAGGAGTCATTGCAAGGAGTCATTGCAAGGAGTCATTGCAAGGAGTCATTCATGCAAGGAGTCATTGCAAGGAGTCATTGCAAGGAGTCATTGCAAGGAGTCATTGCAAGGAGTCATTGCAAGGAGTCATGCAAGGAGTCATGGCAAGGAGTCATTGCAAGGAGTCATTGCAAGGAGTCATTGCAAGGAGTCATTGCAAGGAGTCATTGCAAGGAGTCATTGCAAGGAGTCATGGCAAGGATTGCAACTTGCACTTGACTCCTTGCACTTGCAACTTGCACTTGACTCCTTGCACTTGCAACTTGCACTTGACTCCATGCACTTGCAACTTGCACTTGACTCCATGCACTTGGCTCCTTGCACTTGGCTCCTTGCACTTGGCCCCTTGCACTTGCAACTTGCACTTAACTCCGTGCACTTGCGACTTGCACTTGACTCCATGCACTTGGCTCCTTGCAATGACTCCTTGCAATGACTCCTTGCAATGACTCCTTGCAATGACTCCTTGCAATGACTCCTTGCAATGACTCCTTGAAACAAGCAAGGAGTCAAGTGCAAGTTGCAAGTGCAAGGAGTCAAGTGCAATTGACTTGCGAGGAGTTAAAATCTCTTCTTAGGGCGGCGGGGTAGTGCCGACGACACTACACGAAAATCGACCCTCTGCGGGGATCGGCGTGGTCGAGGTGCAAAAACCCATGGTTTTTTGCGATTTCTAAAGTTCCCGCGCGACCCTCTGCGGGGATCGGCGTGGTCGAGGTGCAAAAACCCATGGTTTTTTGCGATTTCTAACCTGCTCGCGCGACCCTCTGCGGGGATCGGCGTGGTCGAGGTGCAAAAACCCATGGTTTTTTGCGATTTCTGCGGTGCTCGCGCGACCCTCTGCGGGGATCGGCGTGGTCGAGGTGCAAAAACTCGAGGTTTTTTGCGATTTCTAACCTGCTCGCGCGACCCTCTGCGGGGATCGGCGTGGTCGAGGTGCAAAAACCCATGGTTTTTTGCGATTTTAACCTGCTCGCGCGACCCTCTGCGGGGATCGGCGTGGTCGAGGTGCAAAAACCCATGGTTTTTTTTGCGATTTCTGCGGTGCTCGCGCGACCCTCTGCGGGGATCGGCGTGGTCGAGGTGCAAAAACTCGAGGTTTTTTGCGATTTCTGCGGTGCTCGCGCAACCCTCTGCGGGAATCGGCGTGGTGGAGGTGCAAAAACTCGAGGTTTTTGCGACTTTTGTTGTTCGAACTGGTCTTCGGGAGTTGTCTCGTGGTTCGCGCGCCTGCTCCCGGAACCGGCGGGTCGCGGGTTCGATTCCTCCCTGGTCCGCGGGCGGGCGTCGCAAGATGCAACTTGCATTTTAAAGCAACTTGCGCAGAGCAACTTGCGCAGAGCAAGTTGCACAGAGCAACTTGCGCAGACCAACTTGCACCGACCAGTTTGCGGAGAGCGCCTTGCCTAGAGCAACTTGCGCAGAGCAACTTACGCAGAGCAACTTGCACAGAGCAACTTGCACAGAGCAGCTTGCACAGAGCAACTTGCAGGGAGCGCAATTTGCACAGAGCAACTTGCAGGGAGCCACTTGCAGGGACCAACTTGCCGGAGCAACTTGCGCGGAGCAACTTGCGCAGAGCAACTTGCACAGTGCAACTTGCGTAGAGCAACTTGCGCAGACCAACTTGCACCGACCAGTTTGCGCAGAGCACCTTGCCTGGTGCTGTCTCGCGCTTGCTTCACGAATGCTTCGTGTAGGGAAAAAGAACGCATCCTGCAGCGTTGGGCCGACCTCGCTTGCGATGTTCTGCTTTCGGGCCAACCGTGGTCTAGTTTTAGGAAGGAGCGCAAGTTTCCTCGTCAAGTTCTGCTTGCGCGGGAAGGAATGCAAGATCGCTACGCGTTTCACTGTGTACTTTCCCGACGCATGCCTCTATGCAGTTTACTGTCTACTTCCATTGCGAATGCCTCTATGCATTTCACTGTCAACTCTGTGCATGCCTCTGCGCAGTTCACTGTCTACTTTGCCTGCGCGCGCCTCCACGTGCTTCACTCTGCACTTGCCCATCGCATGCCCCTATGCGTTTCACTGTCTACTTTCCCCATGCGTTTGACTGTCTATTTTCCCTGCGCGTGCGCCCTGTGTGCTTCGCTGTCCCCCACCGCCAACTTTGCGCATTTTTTGCGCTTAACTGTCTACTTTCCGTGTGCATGCAGCCATGGGCTTCACTCTGTACTTGCCCTACGCATGCCTCTGTGCATTTGACTGTCTACTTTCCCTGCGCATGCCTCTTTGCGTTTCACTGTCTACTTTCCCTGTGCATGCCTGTATGCATTTCACTGTGCGCTCTCCCTTTGCATGCCTTTATACATTTCACTCTGTACTTGCCCTGCGCGTGCCTCTATGCGTTTTACTGCGCTGTTTATCTACGCATGCTTCTCTGCATTTCACTGTCTTCTTTCCGAGACTGCAGCCGGAGCTGCGGGGACGTACTTCGCGTACTTTTCTACTTAGATGCTGCGACTTTGCAGCTCGATCCCTGCGGACGATCGAGCGCAGACCACGAAGACATGCGAAGATTCACACGGCGCCATAGCGAGAGCGATCCGACACGCACGATCCCCGCAGAGGGCCGCGCGCTCGCGGCAAGAACCGCAACAAAAATCAGCTTTTGCGACCGCGACGATCCCCGCAGAGGCGCGGGCATGTTGAAAATCAAAAAACCATCAGTTTGTGCACAGAGTGCGCTCGGTCCCACCGCCCACCGGCCTTAAGATACTTTTTTAGGAAGGAGCGCAATTTTCCTCGTGCAAGTTCTGCTTGCGCGGGAAGGAATGCAAGATCGCTACGCGTTTCACTTTGTACTTTCGCGACGCATGCCTCTATGCAGTTCACTGTCTACTTCCACTGCGCATGCCTCAATGCATTTCACTGTTTACTTTCCTTGTGCATGCCTCTATGCGTCGCACTGTCTACTTTCCCTGCGCGTGCGTCACTGTCTACTTTCCCTGCGCATGCCTCTAGTCTATGCATTTCACTGTTTACTTTCCCTGCGCATGCCTCTAGTCTATGCATTTCACTGTTTACTTTCCCTGCGCATGCATCTCTGCATTTCACTGCCTACTTTCCCTATGCAGTTGAGCTGTCCAGAGCGCAACGGCTTTTCCACAAGAACCCTTGGCAATGCCTTTTCCCGAAAACAGGTCTGCTGTCGCTGCACTAAGCGAGCACTAGCTGAGCTGGAAGACTGTTTTTATTCCCACAGCCTGAGGGTATGGGTGCGCGTGCGACTTAAACCCACGAGTATAACGAAAGCGCTCCAAAAGCTGGTGCTATGTTGGGCCTAAGTTCAGCTAAGAAAGCCTAGTGCTCTTCACGTTGCAACCATCTTGGGCTTGCGTTTCGAAGCATCATGAAAAACGTATCACACGCTGCTAACGCCGGAAACGGCCTCACAATCTCGGAAGAAGAGCTGCTGTCGAACGGACCACGGCTTTGAAGATGCTGGTTCGACAGTGCCTGAAGGAGATAGCAGCGAGCCTTCTTTGGCCTCCCACTGTCAAAGGTCAGGTGCAGATTGCTTGGTAGGCGCAGCGCTTTTGCGAGGTCAGGTGCAAGTTTCGTGGCTTCTGAGGGGAAACAGAAGGAAGGATAGACAGACACATTGCGCTGATAAAAGCTCGACAGCCAGAAAGGGAGAATGACAGAAATGGATAGGTTGGGGTTTTCAAGGTTTCTATCTGGAGATAGATAGATCAAGAGCAGAAAGATAGCTAGATAGAGAGACAAACAGAGAGTAGATAGACAGACGGGGAGGTAGATAGAAAGGCAGGAAGGCAGATCTAGAGACAAGTAGATTGGTAGATAAATTGGGAGGCAAAGAAAGATAGATGGGTAGATAGCTAGACAGGTAGAGCGTTCGTTCCACAGCTAGGTCGAAAACGGCGGGTGGTTGGTGATGAAAAGAAAAGGAGAACACGCAAAAAGGAAGAACAGAAAGACTTACCATGAGGTCCAAAATACATATGCAAAATATATGTTACTTACGATAGATATAAGTAACTCACGGAGAACTTATTATAAGTATAACTTAGGCAAAATACAATGAGTTTATAAGTTACTTATAAGTTCCCCCCGCGCACGCCTGCTTTACAGAGAAAGGCATGCTTTGCGTTTGCGCTCGTGGTTTACCAAAACGTCTTATTGAAGGCACTCACTCAAAGGGTCAGGCGTTAGTAGGAACACGTTTTGAAGTTTCGCTGCCTTGGCAGAGCGGCGGTGTGTTTCACGCTGCTCCTTTTTTTCAGCCGCCGTAGGCAGATCGATGGCATGGTCACATATAGTCAATGGAGGCAAACTAGCTGATTGTCAGCAAAGCGCCACCAGCTTGGGAGCATCATGGGGCTCTCCACTTGAGGTTTGAACAAGACACATCGGCCAGAGGAACGCCATATGCTTCCACTTGCCGTGTCCTTTACCTTGTTGAACTCCTGCAGCAAGACATGGTGACCAGCGCGGGTGCCGGAGAGCAACTCAAGAACGACGCCTCCTGTGTCTCCGCAACAAACCACATCTGCAACGGCAATGGTGCATTGAAGCAGAGACATTTCCGTTCCGCGCACCAGTGTGTCATCTCCAAGCTTTTCACGGAGTGCTGCTGATGCGGGGGTCGTAGAGCCGCGCAGGCTCCACGCCAGCAGCTCCGTCTGGAGCGAAAGGCGCAGCGTGGCGTCAAGAAAGCGAGGCAGCAGAGCTTTTTGCAGCTGCTCGCTCTGGTTGAGTTTGCCCTGTTGTCTGTCGACCAAGCCCGCGCCTTTCAGCAAGCGGTGCTTCGACTCGTGTCACTCTACGCTGGGCAAGCACCCGAGACGGAGCGCAGCTTCCGGAATGTGGAAGGGCGTGGTGCTTGGGGCGCATTGCGTTGGCCCCGTAGCAGTCCAGAAAAGCACGGTGGTGCTCACTTTGTAGACTGTCCAGCTGGGCAACTTCGGATGGGTCCGCAATCCTCCTCCACTGGTAGCGAAGACGACGGATTTCTCCGACACATCTTGTCAAGAGGACGTAAGAAGCCCAGACAGCCCGCATACTTGGCAGATCTTTTGTCTCGAGATAGTAGCAGAGCAGGAAGACGCAGACTATTGTGTCACGGGCTGATCCGCGATACGTTTTTTCGTCAAACATCTTGGTCGCAAGCAAGGCAGACACCCGAGCAGGTCCACTGCTCCTGCCATGGGAAGGATATCGCCACTCGTGAGCGCATGCTTCCGCTCGAAAGGCGTCGAGGCTGATGCCTTCGGCGCGGAGGCGCTCCACCACCAGGCCTAGCTCCTGGCACGCGATTCTATTGGAGAAATACACATGGAATGCGTCAACGCAGAAGCTGGATGGTGGCATGTGAGCTCTCGCAAGAGCATCCTGCAACAGGCCGCCAGCGACGTGGTTCAAGCCCAAGACCACTGACCTGCGCTTCTGCGCCGCGCGGCTCGGCTCAAGGCTCAGAGCGTCTGCCGCAAGGAACCGGTCACGGTCCGTGGCAGGCATGAATCTCTCCCGACGTGCCTCCGTGATGTCCGGACAGGTCTCCGACGCGGCAGGGCTACCTTTCATCACCACGTTGGCGCAACTCATGCACGGCTTGAGCCCAGCTGATCCTTTTATGCCGTATGCGGCGCGCTGTGCGTCTGCGTCGGTCAGCATGTGCCCGACTGGGGCAAGCCTGACCCACATGGGGCCCGACTGGAAGCGCACCGGAAAACCAGTAAGGTTTTCGGAGGCAAATAGCTGCCGGGCGAGAGCAGCCATCAGCCTACACAGGCCTCCCGCCACGCGCTCTGCTTCGTTGTGTTGAAGCAGCGTGTACGGAAGCCAGGCGCTCTCGTTGCACATGGCTGCTGGAAACAATTCTTTGAAGCACAGGTACCAGACCCATATCTTCTTTTGTTGCCGCGGAGCCAGTATGTTCCCGCACGTCACTTCGTCTAGATAGACCACAGCGCTCACGCGCTGCGCCGGGTCAGCGAGCAGCGCTCGCCGGAAGGCGTCTGCCCACGGCAAGGACTCCTGCGCGGCTCGCTGGATAAGCGCTGGCAGCGCCGCAACGCTCATAGTGACGGGCGGGCCGGCATCTGGCTTTGCTGGCAGTGAGATTTCGGCAACGCACTCCGCTGACGCGCGTAGAACGCCTGCGGCAATGCGTTTGCCACCACTAGCCGAAGCTCGGCAAGCATCTGGCCGCAGCTCAGAGGCGATATTCCATATCGCCACCGCAGCTCGGTCGCTGCAGTAGTGGCCAAGGCATCGGCCCAGATTTTGTTTCTCTTCCTCACTGAGCTTGCGCTTCCTAGTCTGCATGGATGCAAGAACAGAGGCGGGTAGCTTAAGCCAGTATACGCACGGCACAGCAATCCCCCTATAGAAAAAGATGGCTATTCGACCTTGACGGCTATTCGACCCTATAGAAAAAGACGGCTACACGAGCATGCGTGCAAACAAACATTTCCAAGCGACCACGGTATAGCGCCTTTTTTTTCACGACTTCCACCCGTTGCTCATCCGAAGCCGGACCCCATGCAAGTTCTGAGCGGCAGTGCTGAAGAGCACTGACAGGACGACTGCTCTGCAGCGAAGATCGACGGCGCAATCCTCACACGAATTAAGGTATACAGACGCATGCTGTCAGACTGCAAGCCCGCACGAGCTTTGAGCCACGCAGCCGGGCAGCTACGTGGCGCGACGCCTGCGCGTCGTCTTGTTCTCTCGGGCCGTAGCCGGTGGCTCGCCACGGGCGGCAGCCTCGGCTGCTTTGCGATTTGCCGCCTCCGCCCGGGCGTTGCTGAGATGGATGCGGGCGGATTTCACCAGCGCCTTGACGGCCTTGCTGGTGTCGCCGAGGTCGGTCGAGCTGAAAGGCAGCGGCTGCGCGCAGACGCCGTCTGGCAGCTTGCCAGCCTCGAGGAGCTGCACCATATCAGAGGCTGCGCGCAGCCACTCCGTGAGCTTCTTGTCAGCCTCATCGAGACTGGGGAGCAGCTCACACTCCGTTTGGCCTAGCTTGCGCAGACCGTTGGTAACATTCCCCGCGCTTTGCTGCAGCGCGTGCAGCACAGAGATTGCCTTGGCAGCCAGAGCCTTTTGCCTGCTGTTGAAGACCTCGGCTTTTTTTTTTCTGCTGCTGCAGCTGCCGCCCAGAGGGTCCGGAAGGCCCAGACGACTGTGTCTTCGCAGCCTTCCTAGCGCTCGGTGTGGACGCATGCGCAGGGGCCGCCTTGCGAACGTCCAGCTCCGCCTCTGCGTCCTGCGCGCTGGGAGGCCCGCCGTCCGCAGACGCTGGCGCACTTTTGCGTTTTTTTGACTGCTGCGCTTCCTCGAGGGCGCGCTCTTTCTCCACGATTTGTTCTTGGATCTCGCGGTGCAGCTGCTTGACCCAGTCCTGATGGACCGGCACCTTCACAACCTCGCCCAAAGCTGGGCAGGTCCAGCGAGGACACTTCTCTAGCTGCTCAGAGGTGTAGCCTTGGGTCAGCCACACGCTAACAGGCTTGCTCTCAGAGAAAACATTGTTGCCCTTCTCCGTGATGCGCTGGCTGGTGGCTCGGTCAATTATGACGGACCGGACCGTCTCCCAGCTGTAGCGGCCGTTGGAGGCAGTGCTCTTTGCCTTAGCAAAGAAGCGGTTGCGCTCCTCGGCAGAGAAGTGCTGGATGGTGTCAGCGCCAACACGCCGATGCACCAGTGTGTGCAGCGTTTGGCACTGACGACACTCAAACTTGCGGCCCCAGCTTCGCCCGGCAGCATCCTGGCTGTGGTCTTCTCCGCAGAGGAAGCACGTCTGCGTGGCCGCTGATGGTCACCGCGGGTCTAGAAGCCTGAGACGGCGCTAGCAAAATCTTGCTTGAGCCATTGTTACGCGCGCGAGTATAGCATTGCAAACCTTGAAAATGGGCAAAATTTATGTCCGCCCCCGCCGACGTTCCGCCGACGTTCGTTTTCTGCAGCGTACGGTTTATAGAGCAAGAGCTAGCTTGTAACATGACTGCCGACATTCTGCCGACGTGTGTCCCCATGTGAGTTTTTTTAGTGCTGTCGGAGGTTGACTCCTCGGCCGGCTCCTCCTGCTGCTTGTCCTGCGGCAAAGGCGAAGGCGCGTGCGTGGGTACTGTTTGCAAACCACTGCGTTTATATAGGGGCGTATTATATATAAGGCTCTTGCAAGCTTTTGCGCCCTCCGGGCCGCAACCGCGAAGGAGCACCGAGGCGAACCTAGCCGCAGCTAGATCCTGTAGCTCGAGCGTCTGTGTCCTCCGGGCCGCAACCGCGAAGGAGCACCGAGGCGAACCTATAGCCGCAGCTAGATCGACCTGTGAAGCTCGAGCGTCTGTGTCCTCCGGGCCGCAACCGCGAAGGAGCACCGAGGCGAACCTATAGCCGCAACTATAGGTCGAGCCTGTGTCCTCCGGGCCGCAATCACGAAGGAGCACCGAGGCGATCCTAGCCGCAACTAGGTCGACCTATGGCTCGGGCGTCTGCGTCCTCCGGGCCGCAACCGCGAAGGGACGCTGCGCAGGCAAGGGGCATAAGACGAAAAGGTGACCCTGCAAAGTGCGAACCTTTAGCTTGGCCGTTTGCGCGCCCGCTTGTTTCTTTGTTGGAGACCTCGAAACCTCAGAGCATTTTAAGTTTCCAACTACTGAGCACACAAACACACACGCACAAACCTGGTAACGCACGCACAGACACGCACACACACACACATATATACACGTACGTGTCAAGTGTACTAATATATGTATATATATACACATTTATTAATATATATATATATATATAATATATATACGCATGCCCCCGCGCCAAATGTGACGCCCCGATTCGTCTCCTCCTGGTCGCTCGCCATGCTGCGAGCCCGCGCGCCCTTGACCCAACGAATCCGTCAAGACAGTTAGAGAGCCCCACGGTAAAAATTAACTTTCACGGCAATTCCCATTTCGCGGCAATTAGTGACTTCTTAATTGACTTGCAAAATAAACTTTTCACGGCAACGGCAACGGCAACGGCAAAAAAACGCGGCAACACAAACGGCAACGGCAACGGCAACGGCAACGGCAATTGTTCAGTTCAAGCACGACTTGGCCTCATTTGCTTTTGCTGGCTTGCGTCCGTTTGGCGGCTCTGAAACTGCGCGCTTCCGGGGAGTTTTGCGTTTGCTCAAGTTGTTTCGACCCTGATTTTCCCTGCCCGCCGTGGCCGCGCTTCTCAACAAGCGGGCGCGCACGACAGTGCAGGAGGTCAGCGTGGATGAGATCATGCAGTGCTTTCAAGCCTTCCTCGCGGCGAAGAAAGACCGCGACCTCACTGCTCTCTTAGAACGGGCGCTGCAAGTCAGCTGGAAGTCGGCGCCATCCACAGCCCTTCCCGCCTTTGTGGAAGGCCGCTTGTGCGACACATCTCAGCCGCTCTCGGCCTTGCATTTTGTTTTTGCGTCGTGCTTTCTTTTGCTCTCTACCTTTCCCAGCCGCAGGCTACGAGCTCTTCGCCAACGTCTTGCAGCGATGCGGGCCTGTGCTCAGCAACCAGAAGACCCTGCTGGCCTTGGTCTCCTTGCACGACGACAAGCCCTGCAACTTCACCCGCCAGCCCATGCGGGCATGGGCAGACCTGGTGAGCGCCAGCGTCCGCGCCTGCCTGGCCAAGCTCCGCGAGTGCGCCTACGACCCCAAGAAAGGACGCTGCGGAAGGCCACACTGCAGCAGGCGTCTGCCTTGCAGGGCCTGGCCGCCATGGTTCGCCGCTGGGATGACAAAGGGCCGACCTCGTCGGCCTTGCCGCTCGCCCTGGCGGCGCAGGTGCTCGCGCCAGCGGCGGGCGCAGATGCCGCAACTGCCTTGGGCGACGACGGCTGGCCGGACTTCATGGCCATGCTTGGGCGGCCATCAGCTAAGCCGCGGAGCGCCAGCAAGGCTTTGCAGGCGCTCAGCATTTTCTTTTTGCTTTTCTTTGCGCATGACCTCGGCACGCATCTCTGCTCGCTCTGCGCAGGCCGCGCTGTCGGTGGAGCCTGTCACCTATGAGCAGAAGCTGCAAGGCAAGGACGCCGACGACCGCAAGCCCGCCAGCCCGGACAAGGACGCCCAGGCCAGGACACAGCCGCCGCCCCGGACATCGAGGCCGGCAAAGAAGCCAGCCGCGAAACAGCAGGCGGCCACTTCAAGTGCTCCTGGAAAGAAGCAGCTGAAGATGACGGGCAAGTGCATCGCCAGCCGGGCCTACGCCAAGGCTCTCAAAACTGGCGGCAAAGAGGCGGCACGGGCAGCGCACGCCCAAGCCCTGGAAGGGTGCAGGGCGAAGGGCATTCCTTTTGATTAGTTCAGGCGGCCCACGCAGCAGTGCTTGATCGAACGCGGGAAAACACGCATGTTCGACATTGCTGCGTGTCCCTTTTGCTTTTTGCTTTACTCGCTGCTTGAGCGCCGCAGCTGCCATGTCCTCAGACTCGCAAGCCACGTTGCCCCTGCCTGGCGCCAGCCGCGGTGACATGGATGTTGTCGACAGCCCAGAGCTTTCCGACAGCCCGGAGCTGACAGGCAGCCAGCCCGACGGCCGCTGCGCGCACTGCGAAGATTCAGAAGCTTTGCTCGCCTTTGGTGTGGAAGTCATGGGCCGCACCACAGACGAGAAGGTTTGCGCCAGTTGCGCGGCTCGCATCTTCTGCGGCCTGAACTACGGATGCCTTCTCGCAGGAGAGCGCGCGAGGCGTTTGCCCGCGCCTGTGGCGCCGGCCGGCCCTGAGCCAGAGGAAGAGCCGCGCCCCTTGAAGCGCCTGCGGGGTAGTTCGCAGCTGGATCACTTGTGTGAAGCGTGCAGCGAATTCCAGTGCCACGCCCGTCTGCACTTGCAGTCGCGGAGCCGCAGTCTTTGCCAGTTTTGCACGGCGATCTGCCTGCTGCAGATTCATACGAAGCAGGAGGCCTTTCCGGCTGATTGCTCGCAGCCTGTAGTGTTTCTGTGATGGTATTCTGGGCCTGCGTTGGTGAGAAAGCAACGCAGATTGCATGCGCTCGCTTTGGTTGTCAGCGTGTTGCTTTTGCAGATTGCTTTTGCGGATTGCTTTTGCAGATTGCTTTTGCAGATTGCTTTTTTCTTTGTGTCGCGTTGCGGCCACGCAGTTGCATTTGCATTTGCAGGCTCCTTCGCTTTTGCGTTTGCCACGCTTGGTCGTTGCACAGTGTTGCACATGTACATGCATGAGCGCAGCCGCTTTACGGCTCGTAAGCTCCGCCGGCTTTAGGCGCGCTAGCCGTGACGCTCGCCATGGCCGCGTCCTACAGGGACCATGGCGCCTGGGTTGGCGGTCTCCCTTCGGAGATCTCCAGCTCCGAGGTCTGCGCTGGCCGGAGGCAGCCGCTCCGCACCACTTCTCGGTGCGCAGGGCGACGACCGGCCCGGGCGCCTGCCTGGTGTTCTTCGACACCGCGCAGGCGCGAGACGCCGCCGTCCAGTGGCTGCGCGCGGCCGGCTATGACGCGCGCGTCATGTCGGGCCGCGCGCCGGTGGCAGCCCCCCCTCCTGGCGCTCCGCCGGCCGCCCCCGCCGAGCCCGGCGCACTGCCAGCCACGTGGCCTGCCGGGGACTGCCAGCGCTGCCGCTTGCTGGAGGCCGCGCTGCACCAGTCGCGGAAGCGGGTGCTGGATGTCTTCACCGACTTGGCGGAGTTCGGCGTGTTGCCCACCCCGGGCGGCGCCAGCGCAGGCCGCATGTGGGTCTGCGCTTGTCCAATTTGCTTTTGCGTTTGCACCGTCATGACCAACTTTTGCTTTAGCGTTTGCAACATCATTACCAACTTTTGCTTTTTGCGTTTGCAGCAGGCAGCAGTGCCAACTTTTGCTTTTGCGTTTGCAACATCATTACCAACTTTTGCTTTTGCGTTTGCAGCAGCAGTACCAACTTTTGTTTTTGCTGCGTGCGTTCGCAGCTTCATTTCCCGGAAGGTGAGCTGGAGGCAGCGCGGCAGCGCCAGCGGCTCGCTCGGGCCGCAGCAGGAACCGCCGCCCCGTCAGTCTTGGCGCCAGCCACCCCGGCGCCAGCCAAGGCAGCCAAGGCGCTGGCTGCGGCGCCAGCCAAGGCAGCCGAGGCGCCAGCCAAGGCGGCCGGTTGCGGCACCAGCCAAGGCAGCCGAGGCGCCAAAAGCGCCTCAGCCCCAGCCGCCCCAGCAGCACCGGCAGCCGAGGCAGCCAAGGCGCCAGCCGAGGCACCAGCCAAGGCACCAGCCAAGGCACCAACAGCGCCAGCGCCGGCGCCAGCCCCAGCCCCAGCCCCAGCCCCAGCAGCCCCAGCAGCTTCGGCACCAGCTGCAGCACCAGCCCCGGCCCCGGCGCCTCGGCCACACGCCAGCCCCGGCCGCCAGCCTCGCCGGCCAAGGGAGCCGACCGCTCCGCGGCTCTGCTGGGGCGCGCCCAAAGAGCGTGACGCACCCGGCCGCCCGCTGGCGCGAGGCAGACCGGGAGGCCGACAGAGCCGCCGCGGAGGTCCTGGCCCGCAACCCGCAAGGGTTCGCAGAGGCAGCCGTGGCAGCTGGGGCTGTCTTCCGCTCGCTGCAGCCCGGCCCTGGCCTGCCAGCGGCCGGGTCAGGACCGCCTTCTGCGCGCTTGCGTTTGCTTTTGCGATGCAGCCCATTTGCTTGTGTGTGTGTGTGTATTTTCCGTTTTTGCGCAGGACCTGCGCGCCAGTGGTCCGAGGAGGAGTGGGCTGCCTGGCGCGCTCGCCACACCTGGGGAGGCCACGCGTGCGCCGCTTTCGCGCGCGCTGCGATCGCCCGCGCAGGCAGCGACCCGGAGATCTAGCAAGCCTCCGAGCCCGCCAGCGGCGTTTTGCTTTTGCTCAGCGGCACGTAGCTGGCAAGGGGCCAAGCCACAATTTGCTTTTGCGTTTGCAGCACGTGGATATGTCTGTTTGACCGAGGCGTGAAGGGCCGTCTACCTGCCCATCCGCCGGTGTCTCGGCTGCAGGTCTTTGCTTTTGCGTTTGCTCGTTTTTTGCTTTTGCGTTTGCAGTTGCGCGCAGCGTGCCCGCTCACATGTGCGAGGCGAGATCCACGCCGCTGAAGCCGCCAGCCGCTGGCCACAGACTTTTGTTTTTGCGCACGAAAAAGCGGCAGCTCCTGGTGCTTGCGTTTGCTTGCTGGCGCCTGTGGCCTTGCGAGAGTTTTGGGGCTTCAATCGGCCGTTGCCATTTGTTTGCTTTTGGTTTTAACTCACTCTGTAGGTCCATTTGTCTCGGAAAGCCGTCAGCCCAAAAACCCGGCACACATCCAGCACCAAGCACTGTTTATCCTTTAAAGCGTCAGGCATGATATGCTCAACATTAACCCCCTAGCAATTAAAGACCTTGAGTCCGTAGAGGCCTTGACACTTGAGAGCAAACAAATTGTAGGGCCATCCCGTTTCTTTTGGAAGGCGTCAGCCCCAAACTCTTGCATCTGTTTTTTTTCGGCAGGGGTCAGCCCCAAACTTTTGCGGCCAAACTCCTGTTGTTTTTTTGGAAGGTGTCAGCCCCAATCTGCCAGATCGTTGGGTCCATGTTTTTGGGAGGTGTCAGCCCCAAACTCTTGCTGCCAGATCTCTGGGGCCAGTTTTTTTTGGAGGCGTCAGCCCCAAACACTTGCTGCCAGATCTTTGGGTCCATTTTTTGGGGGAGGTGTCAGCCCCAAACTCTTGCTGCAGAATCTCTAGGGCCAGTTTGTTTTTGGAAGGTGTCAGCCTCAAACTCTTGCTGCCAGATCTCTGGGGCCAGCTTGTGCTTTGGAAGGTGTCAGCCCCAAACTCTTGCTGCCGGATCTCTGGGGTCAGCTTTTTTTGGAAGGTGTCAGTCCTAAACTCTTGCTGCCAGATCTCTGGGGCGAGCTTGTGCTTTGGAAGGTGTCAGCCCCAAACTCTTGCTGCCGGATCTCTGGGGTCAGCTTTTTTTTGGAAGGGCTCAGCCCCAAACTCTTGCTGCCAGATCTCTGGGGCCAGCTTGTGCGTTGGAAGGTGTCAGCCCGGGTCAGTTTTTTTTGGAAGGGTTCAGCCCCAAACTCTTGCTGCCAGATCTTTCGGTCCATTTTTTGGGGGAGGTGTCAGCGCCAAACTCTTGCAGCCCCAAGCTCCTGTTGCCAGATCTCTGGGGACAGCTTGTGCTTTGGAAGGTGTCAGCCCCAAACTCTTGCTGCCGCATCTCTGGGGTTGTTTTTTTTTGGAAGGTGTCAGCCCCAAACTCTTGCTGCCAGATCGTTGCGGCTGTTGTTGTTTTAACCTAAAAATGGGCCCCGAGGTCTGGCAGCAAGAGGTTTGGCGCTGACGCATTAAAACTTTTTTCGGAAATGCTTCAAATGTATTGCAAATGGACACATGTGTCCGCAGTAGTTTGGCAGTAGTTTGGAAGTAACTACTGCGAAAACTACTGCGCTGGAGCTAATGCCGCAGTAGTTTGGCAGTAGTTTGGAAGTAACTACTGTGAAACTACTGCGCTGGAGATAATTTCACAGTAGTTTGGTAGTAGTTTGGTAGTAATTACTGCGAAACTACTGCACTTTGGCAAACAAAGTTTGGAGGAATTTAGCCGCACTTTGGCAGTACTGACTTCTAAACTACTGCGGCAATTCGGAAACCAGCAGTTGCAAATGCTGATGGGCCAGGAAAACAAAGAGGCCATCAGCTGCCACGGAAGCTACTGATGACTCAAAATTTGCTGCGTTTGGGGCTGACCCCTTCCAAAAAACACAGCTGACACCAATCATCCTGCAGCTGCACCTTCCAAAAAGGCAAGCTGGCCCCAGAGATCCTGCAGCAAGAGTTTGGGGCTGACACCTTCCAAAGCACAAGCTGGCCCCAGAGACCCTGCAGCAAGAGTTTGGGGCTGACACCTTCCAAAAAACAAACTGGCCCCACAGATCCTGCAGCAAGAGTTTGGGGCTGACACCTTTCAAAAACAAACTGGCCCCAGAGATCCTGCAGCAAGAGTTTTGGGGCGGACACTGTGACACCCAAAAAGCAAACTGGCCCCAGAGATCCGGCAGCAGGAGTTTGTGGCTGACACCGTCCAAAAAACAAACTGGGCCCAGAGATCCGGCAGCAAGAGTTTGGGGCTGACACCTTCCTGGCCCCAGAGATCCTGCAGCAAGAGTTTGGGGCTGACACCTTCCAAAAACAAACTGGCCCCAGAGATCTGGCAGCCAGAGTTTGGGGCTGACACCTTCCAAAACAATTGGACCCAGAGCTGCGGCAACAAGAGTTCGAGGCTGACACCCTGGTAAAACAAAATCTGCCCCAAAGATCTGGCGCCAAGAAATTGGGGCTGACGCCTGCCAGTAAAAGCAGCCTGTAACAGGGGACACGTACGCGCACACAAAATCGGAAGCATATGCATACACACACATTGGTCGTTTGTTTCACAACCTAGCATCAATATGGATATTCAGCACCTATCACATCTACACAACCGTGGTCCCAACATATTCCGGCAATTATGGCCATTGACAAGCCCAAGCTGCGCCCCAATACCCATGTTCAAAGGGAATACTTACCGCCCCCCCCCCCCGCATGACGCGAGGTCGTATTTGCCGGAATTCTTTGCGCGCGTCAGCTCATAGGATGGGACTATTTTGGGGATGGCGAAACCAGCGCTGGAACGCAGTGACAGCTTGCAGTTAAGTAGGCAAAGTAGAAGGCGCTCCGTTTGCTTTTGCGTATGCATTTCCGTTTCATCCCTTGCGTTTGCTGGTCATGCCCCTTGCGTCTGCTGGTCATGCATTTCCCCATGACCGCATGCCTGCGGCTATAGTTGCTCTGGAGCCTTTGGGCTTTTTACTTTTGCCACTTAGCAAGTTTTCGCGCCCCGCCATGGAGCCGGTCACCACGCCGCGCAAGCAATCGCCCAGCAGCCCTTCAGCCCCGCGCAAGTCGCCGGGTCAGTCACCAGGTCAGTCACCAGGTCCGCAGAGCTCTGCGCTCTCGCCAACGGCGCTGAAGCGCCCAGCAGCTGCAAGCCCGGTGAAGAAGCGGCCCGCGGCGGCCGCGCCCAAGACGGCCGCCAAAAGCAAAGCTTCTGCCAAGCCGAAGCCTAAGCCGAAGCCCGAGCCGAAGACCGAGTCTGGCGTCAAGAAGAAGGCCAAGGCGAAGGCGAAGGGCAAGGTCAGCGTGTGGGCGCAAGCCGTGGAAGAGGACCAAGAGACAGAGCAGCCCGACGCCTTGGCAGTGGTCGACGAGCCTGCTGGCCGCGACAAAAACAAAAGCCAGTGGCTAAAGCGCAACCGGGACTCGTTGCCAGCCGACCTCAAGGCCTTGCTGGACTCTGCCAAGAGGACCGACCTCACAGAGCTGGTCAACAGGCTTGTGGTCAAAGACGCCCGTGGTCAGTTTCAGCTGGCCGCCAACGACCCTGTCGTCGCCCAGAAGCGCCGCCTCTACAAGGAAGCCAAAACCACCAACGAGGCGAAGTCTGTGCCGCGGTTCATCGCGGAACAGCAAGCCGGTGGCTCGGACAAGCTGAAAGCTGCCGTGCAGTGCGGCGAAGCTCGCTGCGTCAAGGTAGACGGCGTGGACTACTACACGTGGCGCGAGGCCTCCGTCGCCCACACCACCGGCCAGTCCGACTCCATGGACGCCACGGCTGAAGTCGCGTCCGGCTCGCAGGACTTGATGCTATGTTGCCTGCGTCTGCACAGTTCGCTTATTGCTTTTGTCTTGCGTTTGCTTTTGTTCGGGCATCCTTGCTTGTGCCGTGTCGGCCGCTAACTTTGAAGGAAGCCTTGCTGGTCGCTTTTGCGTTTGCCTTCATTGCGTTTGCTTTTGTCCCGGCGTCCCTGCCTGCACCTTGTCGGCTGCTAAGTTTGCAGGACGCCAGCGGACTCTTCGCGCTCTTGGCCGAGTCCTTGCCGATGGGGCCGCCCGAAGCTGAAGGCGGCCACCCAAAAGATCTTCGGCGAGTCCCAGAAGGCGCTGCAGGCATTGAGCGGCATGCCGCAGTCGCCCATGGTTGCCACGTGCCGGGAACAGCTGGAGGCAGCAACGCAGGCAGTGCTCCAGTGCCTGCAGTCTTTGCAAGAGCTGAACACGTTTGGCCGCATTGGCGGCGAAGCCGCTGGTCCCGAGTCCTGCAAGACCTTGCTGAGGTCCTGCGCCGCCAAGGTGCTCCACTTGCAGCAAGCTTGCCAGATGTGCAAAGCGCTCAAGCCTGTCGACTGATGTCCCCGCTTGCCGCGCGAACTGCGGCGTGACGCCCGATCATCTTGTCAAAAGAAAAGGGCGCGCAGTCATTGCTTGTGATTTTGCGCTTGCTTCTTTTGGATTGCTTTTGCATCTTTTGAAGATGCGGCGAACATGGGCAGCTGTGTGCGTGTTGGGCGCCTTGGTGCTGAGTACTGCCAAACTGCTCGCTGCAGCCATGGCCACAAGGCAAGGGTGTAGAAAGCGGCTGAGCGCCGCCCAAGCAGCCGATGGCCACGCCTGCGAAAGCAGCCTTGCGCGGCTGCTGCTTGAAAGCTGGTCCTGGGGCTTCATGTCCGCTCCGCAGCTGCAAGCCATAGCTGCGGCTGCAGAAGAAGACTTTGAGCGCGCTGGAGCCAACTGCCCCAGCGACGTCCAACGTCTCGCAGCCGGGCTATTTTAGTTTTGCAGTATCAGTTCTTTCTTCCGGGCCTTGAGTTGAAAGGTGGCCAGCCTGCGCTCGCCTCAGGCTGCCCTAGATCTCAAGCGGCGGTTGCCGCAGCCAGTGCTGGCGCCTGGTTTGTACCGCATGCCGTGTCGCGCAGTGTCTACAACCCTGCAAGGGGCCTTTCAGTATGCGACCCTGCATATGCTGTGCCCCAGCAAAGGTAGTTGTTCAAAGCCGTTTACGCAGCTGCGAGCTGTCTTGCAAACATGCGCGCTTCTGAGGTGGCCACATGAACTCTTCAGCGCAGTCTACAAGCATTTCCCCAAGGAGTGGATCGCCCGCATCCGCGGCGTAGCTGACCTCGGCGATTTCTGGCGACGAGTCGCCGGCGCGCCGCAAATGGCTGGCCACCCTCTGCTACGCGACCAACACTGCGCGCTGGACAAAACCATCCCGTTCAGCTTGCATGGGGATGGCGTTCCGATTGTTGGCGCAGGAAAGAGCTACCAGCAGTCTGCTGACATCTACTCCTTCTGCAGCCTTGTGGCCCAGGGATCCACCAAGGAAACCAACTTCATTGTGGCCATGCTCTTCGCCCGATCGCAGGCCAGCGGCGGGCACACAACACGCGCCTTCTGGCGCAAACTGACGTGGTCCCTCACAGCTCTCTTCAACGGCGCCGGCCGCTAAGTTGTCGCCCATGTCTGTCGCGCTGAGCCGGCGCCAGCCGTAGCTTTTTTTTGCCTTTGCCTTTGCTGTTTGCGTTTGCAGCTGCGCGACTCGCTGGCACTGCGCTGCATTCTGTGTTGCAGCTGACTGAGGTCTGGCCTGATGTTGATGACAGAGGGCGTCCTCACGAAGCTGGCACCACCGCAGCGCGCCTCGCAGGCAGCCCGCTGGCAGACGGCTACCGCGGCGTGGTATTCCTGCTGCGCGGCGACCTTGACTACTTATCCAAATCCTTGGAATTGCAGCACGCTTCCGCCTCGCAGCCTTGCTGCCTCTGCCTCGCCGACCGCAGCGCGGGCTTGAACTTCCTGGACTGCCGGCCAGGTGCCCGCTGGCAGTCCTCCGTTCACACCACGCCGGTCTGGCAGCGCCGCTTTGGCAGCGCCAGCCAAAACCCACTGTGGCGCGCGCCCGGCATCACGGCGATGTGCTACTACCCGGACGTGATGCGCAACAAGCACTTAGGCATGGATGCGTACTTCCTCGGCGGCGTTCTGAAAGTAATGCTTCAGTACGCTCCCCTGCCACAAATCTTCGAGCAGTGCAAAGCCCACTGGAGAGAAGCCAGGGATGGCAACCACTTCGGCCAGCTGCGGGAAACCATGTTTCTGGGCAAGCGGGGCGATTACCCCAAACTTAAAGGCAAAGCCGCAGAGGCTCGCTTGCTGGTTGCATGGCGCCGCCTGCGAGAAGCGCACGGCCTCCGCAGCACTTACGCTGAGCAGATCGAACTTGGCTTGCAGCGCAGCAAGGACACCCACCAAAGCAGCCCCGCTCGTGGTTGCGCAGTTGCGTTTGCGTTTGCGCAAGCCCACCGTCCTTGCCAGCCCGCCAGGACATCGACGTAATTCTCGACGAAGCTCGTGGTGAGCTCTTCTTTCACGACCAAACGCACGAGCGGTATGTCGAGCTGCACTACCACTACGCTGCCATGCAGACAGCCCTTCATAAGCGCCACTGGGAGCAAGGCGAACGCGTGTTCAACGTCACAATCAAGATGCACTACGCCATCCACGGGGCGCTTCTGAGCAAGCACTGCAGTCCGAGGCTGTCCTGGTGCTACAGCGGGGAGGACCTCATGCAAAAGGCAAAGGTCGTGCTAGCTGCGTGCCGCTTGTCGCTCCGACTTGCATTTGCTTGTTTGCGTTTATTGCTCTGCGGTCAGCCGCCCTAGTTGCAGCCCAGGCTGCCGCGGCAACACGCCTGTTGGCGCAGTCAACAAGGCCATGCTGCGGTATTCTTTCGCTCTTGAGATGCAGATGACCAGACTAAGCGCGGGCTGCATGAGCTGAAAAGAAGCGCTTTAGGCGGCATCTCGCGGACAAGCTCGTGCATGCATTTGGTGCCGGCGCAGCATTTGCTTTTGCGTTTGCGTTGCTCACTTCGCCAGCTGAAACCCACAAAACGAGGCAACGGCAACGGCAATATTTCACGGCAACGGCAACGGCAACGGCAACGGCAACTTTTCACGGCAACAGTCACGGCAATTCCCCCGCTGAAAAAATAACTTTTCACGGCAACGGCAACGGCAACGGCAACGGTAAAAAATACTGCCCACGGTAAAAATTAACTTTCACGGTAAAAATTGTCTTGCCCCCGCTAATTGTCTTGACGGATTCACAGGGGAGCCCACACAACGCGGCGACATGAATGCGGCGCGGCTTACCCAAAACTTGGCCATGCCTGCTCTGCCTATACGATCTTGAAACAAAAAATCGACATCGGCTGGCGCAGCATAAGCTGCGAAAGGTATATAAACTCCGCAAATCGGCCAAAAGCCAGATATGATAGCGCAACTCTTTTTGTCGAAGGATGGTGCGTGCCGGCGCGTGGGTCCAAAAATTTCGCGAACGCATCATGGCTGGAAGCCATGCTGAACAGCTGACGACTTGCTACGAAAGCGCTCTCCGGCGGGACTAATGTACTCGTGATATGAAGCCCCTTGCTGCAAGCCAGCGGCACGGACGTAGGTGCAGATGCTCCAGCCACCTGCCGCAGCTTGAGTGTTGGCCAAACCTGTGCCCTGGCTTGCTCTGCTGGCGCTCGGACGCTTCATCTTTCGGTTGCCCTGCTTGTGTGCAGCCGGGCGCTTCATGATGGGCGCTTCCGAGGAAGAAACATACCTCTGCTTGTGGGCTGGGGCGTCGACATGCTGCTGTCTGCCGCTGGCCGCTTGAGCACCTTTCGCGCTCCTGCCGTGGTCGCGGGGGGACCTGGCCATGGCATAGCCAGTTCGCTGCGGCGATTTTGGAGCTCGTCCGCAACTTCCTGCAGCTTCCCCTCCGCAGATTGTTGGAGCGGAACAGCCTCCGACTTGGCGGGGTCTGTCCCAGAGGCATCGCCGGCCTTTGGAAAAACAATTTCCAAAGCCTGCTCCTTGTCGGCAAAGCCAAGGCTGTCGCTGCTCGGATTTCTGCTGGGTGCATCTTTGATGGCCTTCATTTCCGGCACAGAGGGGCCAGAAGCCGGCATGGGCAAAAAGTCAATGCGTGGACTGCGTGGATCCTGTTGGCCTCTGAGGGCGTGATCAGCCAACAGCTGCAACAGCGCGGCGGGCGCGCCGCCCGCATTTCCGGCGCTCCCTTGCGAGACCGACGCATGGGTCTGCCTCAAAGGCACCTTCGCAGCCAGCGCTCGAATGCCCATGTCGGACAAAGGCATGTTCTCCGTCAAAACCGGAGGACTTTGGCCGAGCCTCTCTCTGAGCGCAGAAGGCAGATCCGCCACTGAGGGCGGCAGGACCTGAAGGAGGTCCCCGTGGCCCATGGTGCCCTGCTTAGAAAAGCGCTTCGTGCACGACTTCCATGCGGTTCGCACCACCTGCAAAACTGAGTGCAACTGAAACTGGGAGTGAGTTCCCCCCTCCATGAGGCAGCGTTTGCTCCGATGGAAGCTCCAGCTTCAAAGAATAGTGCAAGCACTCAGACAGCGCCTCGGCCCTGTCCCGTGCGGTGCGGCTGTTCTGGAGAAGCTGCCACTGCTGCTTGCTCAGAAAGTGCGGGAAGCGAAGATAGTCTTGGCTTGGTCGGCGGCTAGCACGGCCAGCTTTCGAGTCGTCTGCGTCCGCGTGCGCCCGGGTCAGCGCTGACGCGATCTCCCGTCGCTCGGACTCCCCTAAGTCTCCGGTATTGGTTTGTTTCGCGCGAGATGGAAAAAACCAATCGAGATTGGTATTTCCCATCGTGGATTGGTAAGTGGTGTAATATCAATATTGCAAGATTGGTTTGTCAAAAATATCAATATTTGACCTTCCCTAGCAACTAGCTATTTTGAAGGTTTCCTTCCTAAATTGCTTTGACTTTGCAATTAGGAACCTTCTGACTTTGCAGTCACATTTATGACTTTGCAGTCATTTCCCACCCTCCCACCACCCCCAGAGAACATGACTTTGCAGTTATGCCCCACCTTCCCACCACCCCCAGCCCCATCTGAAAGCTGTTGGCAAATGCCCTCCTCACCACGAACCTTAAATTTAGGATTGCCACAACTTCGCACCCACATCACAATTAACCACTCCTGGCCCCAGACAAGAGCTGCTGGCAAAAGCACTTTTTTCCTTAGGCAGATTGGCCCAGCTGCAAAGTCATTGCTACATCAAGTTTCTCTGACAGCAAAAATGGCATGTCGCAAGTTGACACCCCCCTCAGGCAGCTGGAGCCAAGCTCAGACAGCCTTCCAACAAAATCTTCACTTCCATAACACCACACATAGCGAGGGTTCAGAGTCAAGCCTTGAATGGCTAGCTCATTGCAGTAATGCAATTTTGGAACCATTGACCATTGGCAGGTTTTTTCTTTCACTGCTTTTACAGCCAGGAACTGGTATGTTTGCAAAGCAGCTTCCATGTGACCCAAGGCTGCCCTTGCTTCTTGTTTCTCAGGAACCAGGCCAGAGTCATACACATGGTTGTAGTACATGTCCAAGTGTGCCAGGAGGTCCTTCCTTTTCAAGGAGTAAGTGCTTCCATCACACCAGTCTCTGCAGAGCTTGGAAAACACTGGCACCAAAGTCCTCACCTTAGAGCCAACTTTGACACAAGAGTTTCGCAAACTTGGTGGAAACAAAGACCCTTTATGATGCCAAGGGTCCTGGGCAGCCTTCAGGTGTGCCAGGCAAGGGTAGGTGGTACTCAGTGCCTTGGGTTTGGTAAAGTTGTTCAGGGTAAACTTGGACAGTGGCTTGCCATGGCCAGCTTCTCCTTGGTGTTCTTGTATGTAGGCCCAAAGTTTTTTCAGGGCAAGCTGTCTTTGCGCAGCTGGAACCTTGCAAACAACAAAGTCAAAGCAAACATTGCCAATGCAATGGCTGCTGAAGCCCAAGTCCAGCACATGGAGGATGTCGAGGCACAAGGTGTAGATGGACACACCAGGGGCTTTGAAAATAGGGTGTGCTGGGTTTCTCTGCCTGAGACTTCTTGAAGTTCTCCACATGGCATTGCTGACAAAATCATTCCAAGGCTTGTCCTTTGGATCCCTGTTGGCACCACAAAGGTAGCAAGGGGTGTTGCTGCCCTGGTGCCTCATGCCCAAGCCATTTTGGAAAAATTCCATGTCACCCATGAAGCCAAACCTTCCCAACACGTGGAAAAAGTGGGTGGGGGGGCTGGAGTTCATATCCAAAAGGATCTGTGTCAGGCCATTTGTTCTCCAGAAGGGCTTTCAAGCTCCATGCCACCCATGAATACAATGTGTGTTCTGTACCATTTTCCCCATGGGCAGTGCAGCTCTTGGGGTAGGAAAAGATCCACAAATGCTCTTCCATGCCGGGCTCAGAGCTCAGCAGGCCCCTGAAACTCACAGTCATCAGGCTGTCAGTGGACTGAAACTCTGCTGCATCTGCATGCAGTAGCAAAGGAATGCACCTTCTCTTCCAGTTGTGTTTCTTCAGCATGGGGTGGCCCTTCAGCCTTTTGTCTTCCATGGGCATTGCTTCCCAAAAGTTCTCCAGGTTGCTGGTGCCAAAGATGCTTTCGAAAACAAGAATTGATGCAGAGCTTGAGGACAGGTGGTGCATCCACATGCATGGCAGCTTCACAGGAACTTCCCCCTGATCATGGTGCAGCCCCACAGCCTTGGGGTCCAACCTAGGGCACTTGAGTGGCACACTTGTTGGGGCAAGGCTGGAGGAGACCTTCTGGAGCAAATCTCTATGACAATTGTTTGAAGCCATTCCGTAGTTGCCAAGCAAAGCCAGCCCATGGATGTCATCTTGCAGGCACCCTGACAGCCTGGCAGAGTGAGCAATAGCCTGAACATCAACTGCTGATATCTTGCCCCAGGCCCATTTGGTCAGCAAGCAATGGGCCAGTGGGGACAAGGACTGGGCCCACCCAATAGCAGCAGCAGCCAAGTCTGCATGTTTCCTCTTTCCCATTGCAACCTGCCAGCAGCTGCCAGAACAATGGAAATGCATAAAACATATGGGGTTTTGCAACTGAAGCATGCACAGGTCCTACCAGTCTGACAAATACATGTATGTCTGTTGTAGTGCTGGTGCAATGCTACAAATGGCTGCAAAGTTGCAACTGCAATCTTGAAAATGGCTGCAAAGCCCACTGAGAGTGGCTGCAAAGCCACTTGAAACTGACTGCAAAGTCAACCCAATGGCTGCAAAGCCACTAGAAAAGCCTCCCAGCATGAGTGAACAGCCACCTACAAATCACCACACTTACAGCCCAGCCAACAAAGAATGACTGCAAGGTCACCTATGGCTGCAAAGCCACCCATGACTGCGAAGCCACCCATGACTGCAAAGCCACCCATGGCTGCAAAGCCACTCATGACTGCAAAGTCATTCATGCCAAATGCAAAGGTGATGAAACATAAGTGCAGCTGTCCAGAAACACATGGCGCACAAAGGCCACCACCAACAGGTGGCTGCAAATTCACCCAGCATGATTGCACAAGGCCACCCAACATGGCAGCATGACTGTCCCAACATGACTGCATAAGCCACCCAGCATTACTGCATCAGGTTTGCAACTGTAGCTCCACTTGGCTGCACAAACTATTCGAGGGCATGGTTATAGCAGGTCTTGTAGAGGTAGGACTTCATGCCACAGCTTTTGCACCACCATGCATTGTGCTTCCTGGGAGCGTCTTGTCCAGCAGCATGTATCTTCTTGAACTCTTTCTCCGTTTTCCAGGCTTCGAACGCCTTTTTCTCTCCATGGTCCATGCCCATCCAGTGCTCAGCCTTAGCCTTCAGCTCCTTCATCTCACTGGCCATCTCATGCTCTGTTGCTAGCAAAGCAGAGGTTTTGGCTGTGGCAGCCTCAGGTCACAGGTTTCTCCACATGTCCACCCTGACCATGTGTTTTTCATGTGCTACCACAATGATTCCAAAGCCAGTCTCCACCACAAACAGTTGCCACTACCCCCCCCCCCCCCCAGCACCCAATAGTTTGTGTGACAAGTGGCTTGCACCTCAGTGGACTCATGCAGCAGCTGGGCTTCCTGATGTGCTCAATTTCACCAACAAGACATGGCAACACCAGCAGCACATGGTAAAGAGCTTGGTGCTGGCATATGTTAATAACATTTTACAAATTTACAGTTAAGTGTCTTTGCTGGCAAGCTCAGCCTTCAGCTCCTCAAGGGCACTGTCATGCTCCAGCTGCAATTGATGCAGCTCCAATTGGTGTTGCTGCTTCTGCTCGTGCAGCATTGCATGGGGCATGGGTGGTGGCATGGCTGGCTGGGGTGGTGGCATGGCTGGCTGCTTGGGCTGAAGGGGCAGCATATTGGAGGGGCCGGGTGCTGGCTGGGGTGGTGGCAGCACATGCTGCCCAAGGCTTGGTGGTGCGGGGGGCTGCATTGGCATTGCCTGTTGCATGTTTGCTGGCTGTGCTTGCTGCTGTTGCTGCTGTTGCTGCTGCCTCTGGTAGTCGCTCATCACGTCAATGACCACATTCCTGATGGAGGACATCTCATCATCTTGCTGAAAAACAGCTGCTGCACTGCCAGCTTGAATCAGCCAATCATGAAAAGGCAGGTTACCTGGGCAAGGCATTGCAGGCTTCACCAAATAAAAATGCAAAACTAACAACCAGGTTTGTAAAACTGCTATAGCTGCAACTGAGGCTCCACCAGTTTGCTGACCAGGTTTTCCAGCACAGAAATTTCTTTGTCTGTCAAGCCCCTCTTGCACTGTTGCCACTTGACAGGGTTTTTCAGGCGCCTCACATGGCTAAGGATCACCACCATCCTTTCATACAGCTCATGGGAGTAGTTCTTCAGCTGCTGCTTTTGGCACAACTCATACTTGATGGCCAAGTTAGCCAAGGTCTTCTCAGTTTCCACCTGTAGCAGCCTTCCTTGTGGGTTCCTGGGTTGTGTGCTGCAAGCAAACCCATTTTCACAGCAACTAGATGCTAGAACCATAAAATGCAATAAACTTGTATCAAGTACTGTAAGGCAGGTGTCACTTCCAAAATGGTCCGCACCAAAGGTTCCAGAGCCACCACAGCCCTCCCCCTCACTGCAAAAGTTGCAGGCATAGACTTGTAGGGGCCAAAGTCGAAACAGTGCTCCACCCCTGTGTGCCTGATGTAGGCCCCCAGTTTGTCTTCAAGGTCTCCTGAGTCATACTTCTTCACAGCACCCTTGATGGTTGCCTTCCTTGAAGCATCCCTGGCAAGCTTGAGGGATCTGCTGGCCATGGCTCACTCACCAGAAGGATGAAACAAAACAGTTGGCAGCACTGCCAAAATATATGCTGCAGCAAACAAACCGCAAGCACACAACCTGATGAGTCCTCAATTTCAATTGTGCAGCATCTGCAAAACCTGTTGGAAGGAACATCGCACAATAGCGTGTCAATCAACAAATTCTGCCTGTCTTGCTCCATGTTTGGTGCCTGTGTGTGCTGCCATTGCATTTGACAATCTGCAATCCTATCCTTAAGCTCAAGCTTGTCTTGCTCTAGCCTTTTTTGCAATCCTGCGTGGACTTTTCAGTCCACCCCTGACCCCGTTGGACTTTGCAGTCCTTCGTTGGACTTTGCAGTCCTTCCTTGGACTTTGCAGTCCTTCCTTGGACTTTGCAGTCCCAAGTATAGGAACCCCAAGAACAAACACAATGCAACTTCTTCATCACATGAAAACATGTAAAAATATCAATATTTAAATATCAATATTTTCTTGGAAATCTTAATATCATTTTTTTCGAGCGAGCAAGATGGGAAAAACCAATATTTGTAAATTACCGAGCGAGGATTGGTTTCCTTTTTGAAAACCGAGCGATATTGGTAAAAACCAATACCCGAGACTTAGGGTCAGTGAATGGCGAGTTGGCACCTGAGAGTATAGCACGCAGCTGATCCTCCTCGCCCTGTGTGACAGGGGTGGCTTGGAGCTCGGACAAAAGATTGGAGACGAGCTGCTTCCTGTCAGCGCCACTGCTGTCTGCAGATCTCTGCAGGAGCTGAGCCATGGAAGCCACCAGTGTCTCGGCCATGGGCGCTTATAAGGCTGTGACGGCGCTATATATATGGAGCCAGCTTGGCTGCGAGAACCTTCCGCGCCTGATTTCACATGACAAAGCGAGTGTTCGCAAGCGGGTTTTTTTTTGACACATGCAACACACCGCGCGCTGCAGGCAGCGCAAACCTGGAAAAAACAAATTCGTAAGTTCCCTGTAAGTTGCTTGTATGTTCCCCCTAAGTTATTTGTATCTCTCCTGGCCCTAACTCCATATATTCCATAACTTGACCATATCTAACTTATAAATGCACCCAACAACATATGGGGAACTTACGAACTTAGAGAACATTTAACCTAAGTTAGACAGCTTATAAGTTATGTTACAAGTTAACATATAAGTTCCGTATCTTAGTCTGGACCTCATGGTAGGGAAAGAAAGAAAGAAAAAAGAAAGAAACCGGAAAGAATGAATGAAAGAAGAGAAAGACAGAAAGAAAGAAAGAAAGAAAGACAGAAAGAAAGAAAGAAAGAAGGAAAAACAGAGAGATGAACACAAGAATGACAGATGGAAAGAAATGAAACCTTGAAATAGAAACTGACGGAATAGTTTGTTAGTTTTTGACACTTCCGCCAACCGGCTTTGCCGGTTCTCTTAAGATATAAGATCGTAGCCAGCCGCTCTTCGCGCAACGGATGCGCCTTTGTTTATTTGCGAAACCACACATCAAGGCAGCGCAAACTTCCCAAACGGCGCTGGACTGCGTGGCTCGCCTGGACTAGGAAGAACTGGCCTGGAAGCTTGGTGAAGGGTTTCGTTAATGTTTGGCAAGTTGGGCATGAAGCCCACGCTTCCAATGTGATTTGGAGCCCTGCCCTGTCCAGGAACCTGAAATCTTCCAGGGCCCCATCTACCGCATTCTCTTGGGCGCTACGCTGCAAAGCTTTCCAGCCATGCCCTCAAGGAAACCCTCTTCAGTGACATGTTGGTCCTGCGCCCAGGTGGATATTCTCTTGGAAGCGCGCCATACCAGGATGCAGACGGAAAAATGGCTGCGCAAGCGTGCAAGGGCAGCGCAATGTTGCACAGCTGGCGTGGCCAGTCGCAGCGATTCCCTAGTCATCCCCGTGATGAAACGCTGGGAGCTATTTGCGGAGTTCTTAATTAAGGTGTGCGTACCTAGTTTTTGCAGGCGTTTGTGGAGCGCGCGGGGTTGCGTGAGTGAATTTTTGTGGTGCCGCCGCCTCCAGTCTGTGTGACTTTTACTGCCCTGATGTCACTTATGTACGGGCCCTACTTCACACCGGATAGAGCCTCATTTGCTCCTGCGTTGGCAGACTCTCCAATCCCATCCCGAAATTCGGAGGCAATCTTGCGTGCGCGAGCGCGAGTGCTTGCACGCGCGCGTGCGCGTGTGCGCGTGTGCGGGTGGTGTGTGTTTGTGTGTGTGGGTGCGGGCGCGTGCGCGTGCGTGTGTCAGTGTGTGTGTGTGTGTGCGTGTGCGTCTGCATAAACCTATTCCTATATATATATATATACACATATTTGTATCTACAGTTGTGCTGCCAGTTCCAGACTGGCGTTCGGTTCCAGCTTGGCAGCTGCCAGCTGCCGGCTTCTTTGCTAAGGGTTTTGCTGGGCCAGCAGCGCAGTTTCTATACATGTTTGCGCTATGGCCAATGGCCAAGGGTGCTTGCGCAATTTGGCCTACGGCTCAGCCATCTTAGATTGTCGAAATATCGGTTTTGACGCAGGTGCTAATTGAACATCGGATATTGTCAGTCGCTTCAAAACATCTGAGCTTCAAACAAATGAGCAGTGTTGGACACAGGGAGTTATTGCCAAGTACCCCCACTGCCCAGCGAATAAGTATGTGTGAAGGTGTTGTGGTCAACATGGTGCTTCAAGTAATTTTGGCGCCTGTCAGCTGTGACACTAATTCTGGGCAAAGGCGGCAGCAGCTTTTCGAAAGCACGGCCCCGCAATTGCCTGGGCTCGGGCAATCTTTGGAAGGCATCATTTTGTTCAACGCCAGGCTGCTGCAGTCCGTTCTCCTGTGAGTAGCAACAGGCAAAGTTACTAAGTTGCAGCAAGAACAGCCAAAGCAGCCGCTGCCAGAGTCAGCAACAAGCGCAGCAGCAGCAACAACAACGACAACGACACCGACAACCACAACAACAACAACAACAACAACAACAGCAACAGCAACAGCAACAGCAACAGCAACAGCAACAGCAACAGCAACAGTAACAGCAACAACAACAAGAACAAGAACAAGAACAAGAACAACAACAACAACGACAATGACAACGACAACGACAACGACAACGGCAACGACACCAACACCAACACCAACAACAACAACCAACAACAACCAACAACCAACAACAACAACAACAGCAAAAACAACAGCAACAGCAACAACAACAACAACACCAATAACAACACCACCACCACCAACACGAACAACAACAACGACGACAACGACAATAACAACAACAACAACAACAACAACAACAACGACAACAGGAACAACAACAACAACAAGGTTGGACGGGGGGGGTTTGCCCGGGAAAACAATGCGAAACGGCCGGGGAGGGTTTGCCCGAAGAACAATGTCACCGATCAAGTCATCAACACTGCGTGGTTCCCAAGACGTGGTGTTTGGCCACCACAACCTCTTTGCACACAGCTGTGAAATTAGAACCAACCCTAAGCAGGCAATGTTTCCGGTCAGGGTCAGGATTGGCGCAAACATCACACTGACACACACGCATTCGTACACACACATTCGTTGCAAAAAACAAGGTTTCCACACCAGTTCACTGGAAACCAAAACATTGGTGGGCTTGGATACAGTTCTGAGCGGGTGCACTTGAACGGGTGCGCTTACCAGTACCAGTTGGTGGGCTTGGATACAGTTCTGAGCGGGTGCGCTTGAACGGGTGTGCTTACCAGTTGGTGGGCTTGGATACAGTTCTGAGCAGGTGCACTTGAACGGGTGTGCTTACCAGTTGGTGGGCTTGGATACAGTTCTGAGCGGGTGCACTTGAACGGGTGTGCTTACCAGTTGGTGGGCTTGGATACATATACAGTGCTGGGCGGGTGCACATGAACGGGTGGGCTTACCTGTGTGAAGGGCCTGGATACAGTTCTGGGGGGGGTTCGCACTTGAATTGGGTGTGCTTACCAGTTGGTTGCGTTGGGACGCGCTTACCAGGTGGTGGGCTTGGATACAGTTTGAGGGGTGCCTTGAACGGGTTTGTGCTCTACCAGTTGGTGGGCTTGGATACAGTTCTGATGCGGGGCACTTGATCGGGTGCGATACCCCGTTTGGTGGGCTTGGGTACTTGTAAACAGTTCTGAGCGGGTGCACTGAACGGGTGTGCTTACTGTGGCTTGTATTACAGTTGACTGGAGCGGGTGCACTTGAACGGGTGTGCTTACCAGTTGGTGGGTTTGGATACAGTTCTGAGCGGGTGCACTTGAACGGGTGTGCTTACCAGTTGGTGGGCTTAGATACAGTTCTGAGCGGGTGCACTTGAACGGGTGTGCTTACCAGTTGGTGGGCTTGGATACAGTTCTGAGCGGGTGCACTTGAACGGGTGTGCTTACCAGTTTGTGGGCTTGGATACAGTTCTGAGCGGGTGCACTTGAACGGGTGTGCTTTCCAGTTGGTGGGCTTGGATACAGTTCTGAGCGGGTGCACTTGAACGGGTGTGCTTACCAGTTGGTGGACTTTGATACAGTTCTAAGCGGGTGCACTTGAACGGGTGCGCTTACCAGTTGGTGGGGTTGGATACAGTTCTGAGCGGGTGCACTTGAACGGGTGTGCTTACCAGTTGGTGGGCTTGGATACAGTTCTGAGCGGTTGCACTTCAACGGGTGTGCTTACCAGTTGGTGGGCTTGGATACAGTTCTGAGCGGGTGCACTTGAACGGGTGTGCTTACCAGTTGGTAGCGGGTGCACTTGAAGGCTTTTGCAAAAAGAACGGCCAGGGGGGGTTTGCCCGTGATTTTCAAGTCGCGCGCGCAATGTTTGTAAAAATGATGCCCGACGTGCGACTAATATCATCCTGCTGACATGAAGATGCAAAACAAAAGCGCAGTCACTATCTGCGAAGAAATGCAAATGCCCAGTGACATGTGTAATATTTGCTGCGTTTTACAGCACGTCGCGCACCCATCTGCCGCGGTATGTGCCAAGGCATCGTGTGTCACAAGGCTGCCAATGCACTGATGACAAGGCAACGAACGCAGGTATAACTTCAACTCTGCCGACAGCCAAATGTCCTGGTAAAAATGGGACGAAGTGGAAGTCACATGTCCGACGTGCTGCGTTTTACAGTATGTTGCGCTGCTGTAATCCCGGGCAAACCCCCCCCGTTGAGCCAACAACAACAACAACGACAACAGCAACAACAACAACAACACCAACAACAGCAACAACAGCAACAACAACAACAAGAACAAGAACAAGAACAAGAACAACAACAACAACGACAACGACAACGACACCGACAAGAACAACAACAACAACACCAACACCAACACCAACACCAACAACACCAACAACACCAACAACAACACCACCACCAACAAGAACAACAAACAACAATAAACAAAAGACAACCAACGACAACCAACAACAACCAACAACAGCCAACAACAACCAACAACAACAACCAACAACAACCAACAACAAACAGCAACAATAACAAACAACAAGCAACAACAAACAACAAACAACAACAAACACAACAAACAACCACAAAGAACACAAACAACAACAAACAGCACAAACAAGACAAACGCCACAAAGAACACAAACAACACAAACAGCACAAACAACACCATCAGCACAAAGAGCACAAACAGCGCAAACAGCACAAACAGCACAAACAGCACAAACAGCGCAAAGAGCACAAGCAGCACAGACAGAACAAACAGCACAAACAGCACAAACAGCACAAACAGCACAAAGAGCACAAACAGCACAAAGAGCACAAACAGCACAGCAGCACAAACAGCACCAACGGCACCAACAGCACAAACGGCACCAACAGCGCAAACAGCACCGGCACAAACGGCACCAACAGCACAAACAGCACAAACAGCACAAACAACACAAACAGCACAAACAGCACACACAGCACAAACAGCACAAACAGCACAAACGGCACAAACGGCACAAACAGCACAATCAGCACAAACAGCACCAACAGCACCAACAGCACCAACAGCACCAACAGCAACAGCAACAGCAACGGCAACGGAAACGGCAACAGCAACAGCAACAGCAACAGGAACAACAGAAGCAACAGAAGCAACGACGTGGTGGTGGTGGTGGTGGTGGTTGCTGTTGGTTGTTGGCGGCTGTTGTTGGTTGTCTTTCGTTTGTTGTTGTTTGCTGTTGTTTGTTGTTGTTGTTGTCGTCGTTGTCGTTGTCGTTGTCGTTGTCGTTGTCGTCGTTGTTGTTGTTCTTGTTGGTGGTGGTGGTGTTGTTATTGGTGTTGTTGTTGTTGCTGTTGCTGTTGCTTTTGCTGTTGTTGTTGTTGTTGTTGTTGTTGTTGTTGTTGTTGTTGTTGTTGTTGGTTGTTGGTTGTTGGTTGTTGGTTGTTGTTGGTTGTTGGTTGGTTGTTGGTTGTTGGTTTTTTGTTGGTTGTTGTTGTTTGTTGTTGGTCGCTGTTGGTTGTTGTTGGTTGTTTTTGTTTGTTGTTGTTTGTTGCTTTTTGTTATTGTTGTCGTTGTCGTTGTCGTCGTTTTTGTTGTTGTTCTTGTTGGTTGTTGTTGGTTGTTGTTGATGGTTGTTGGTGGTTGTTGCTGGTTGTTGTTGGTTGGTTGTTGGTTGTTGGTTGCTGGTTGTTGGTTGTTGGTTGTTGGTTGTTGTTTGTTCTTGTTCTTGTTCTTGTTCTTGATGTTGTTCTTGTTCTTGTTGTTTTTCTTGTTCTTCTTGTTGTTCTTGTTGTTCTTGTTGTTCTTGTTGTTCTTGTTGTTCTTGTTGTTCTTGTTGCTCTTGTTGCTCTTGTTGCTTTTGCTGCTCTTGTTGCTCTTGTTGCTCTTGTTGCTCTTGTTGCTCGTGTTGCTCTTGCTGTTGCTCTTGCTGTTGCTCTTGCTGCTGCTCTTGCTGCTGCTCTTGCTGCTGCTCTTGCTGCTGGTCTTGCTGCTGCTCTTGCTGCTGCTCTTGCTGCTGCCCTTGCTGCTGCTCTTGCTGCTGCTCTTGCTGCTGCCCTCGCTGCTCTTGCTGGTGCTGCTGCTGCTGCTGCTGCTGGTGCTGCTGCTGCTGTTGCTGTTGCTGTTGCTGCTGCTGCTGCTGTTGCTGTTGTTGTTGCTGTTGCGGTTGCTGTTGTTTGTGTTGGTTGTGTTGTTTCTGTGATGCCCAAGTCACTTGAAACTCACCCACCTCGAGCTGTTTGTAGTCCCAACTCAAAATATCAGTATTAATACTTTAGAGCCTCCGGCTCAGTCCGCCGACATTGTCCTCTCCCTTTTCTCCTTCCTCCTCTCTCCCTTGTCTCCCTTGTGTGTTCTGTTGTCCTCTCTCCCTCCCCACCCCCCCCAATGCATGTTTGTATGTAATGTAAGTAAGTAAGTATGTATGTATGCATGTATGTATGTATGTAATGTATGTATATAATGTAATGTAATGTAATGTAATGTAATGTAATGTAATGTAATGTAATGTAATGTAATGTATGCATGTAATGTATGCATGTATGTATGCATGCATGTATGTATGTATGTATGTACGTATGTATGTATGGTATGTATGTATGTATGTATGTATGTATGTATGTGTGTATGTATGTATGTATATATGTATGTATGTATGTATGCATGCATGCATGTATGTATGTATGCATGTAATGTAATGTATGTATGTCTGTATGTGTTAAAACCCTCTAGGCCCCGTGCCTAAATTGGGAAGCTGTTCTGAGGTCTGTGTTAGTGTTGCTTACCAAGTTCCATTGATCGCCATTTGGCTCAAGACACAATTGGGGTTCAAGATCTGATGTGTAGCTGCATTCATACGTGATCGGCATTGAGAGCGGAAAACACTTCGCTTGCGCTGCATTTGTCAGGACCACTGTTGTAACTATCATTCCTTCTCCCTTACAACGTTTACACGGGTTCGGCTATAACGGCATCGTCCGTATACACCTTTCTACGTGGTTGGTATTACAGCTGGAGGGTTCGGTGTACAGCGTCCCACGGGACGTCACCTTGCCGTCTCTTGACAGGTTATCAGCCGTGTCGGGGGGAGCGATCTCCTTCGACCGCCACTGACCCAGCCGCCCCCGATTCGGCTAGTTGCTGATTCCTGTTTGCAGGGTCGAGGTGTTTGGGAGGAATCGAGCCTGCTTTCTTTGCAGCTCCTTTTGAACGTGTCAGTCTAGACAACGTCTCTCCCATTCCCCCAGGTTCTCAGCCGTATCGACAAGCTCTACACTGGACAGAGAGACAGCTGGTTTATTGCGGGTACAGGGACAATAAAGGAACGATAACCTACACAGTACAATGTCGTCTTCAGCGAGCCCAAGTACTGCAACTTTTGGGAACAGCAGCTCAGAGGGATCCAATGGATTGATGGCTCTTCCTGCGGTGATGGACATGATCGCAGATTCACAGGATGAACCTGGAAGCGGAGGATCCGCGTATAATTATTATGAAACAATACATCAAATTATAAAAAACATATGATATGTATATAAATCGGACTTATATTATCAGATATAAATTATTTAAAAGAAATATCGATTACCATATATTAAAAAGACTAAGTATAATAAATATATAAAGTACTCACACTCGCCACCATTAACAGAATATAGGATATAATATCAATTATAAAAAATTAAGAATTAATTTAGTTATTTTAATTTTTAATTTCAGCGACATATCTACTCCCACAAGATCATGGAAGCAGATCGATGTTCATCAGGAATCGAAGAAAAGAGAATCCCCACCGAGAAGATCATCATCTTCGCCTGCGACACCACGGACGTCGCAGAAGGGCGTGAGATCGACATCGAAGGGTGGGAGGTCAAAATCACCCACCAGTGCAGAGTTTCGCGCCGCGATTAAGGAAAAGAACAAGATGGAGGTGGAGATCGGGGAATATCAAAAGACACTTGATGAAATGTCGGCAGCGATGGCGAATCTTCATCAAGAAGACTATGGAAGCACCATCCGGATCCAGGAGCTGGAAAGACGATGCGAGATTGCAAGCAAGCAGTCGGGACATCTAGTGAGTCACCACCAACACCACATGGCTGAGGCATGGCGCAAGTTTGAGGAAGAAGCCCAACAGATGCGCAAGGTGGAAATGAACGCATATCAGTACGGGGAACAGAAAGACATGGAGTCGAATGTTATAATGCAACAGATGAGACAAGCTGAAGGAACTATCATGGAGCAAAAGCGGGAGATTGCAGTGATGAAATCCTACATGGCAAGCGAGAAGTCGGCCGCGCAGGAGTCAGCTATACATGCAAATCAGATACACCGTGAAGCTTCACAGCAGATATCAGTTTATCAGCAACAGATCAGAGGCATCGAATCGTCTACATCTGTCCAAAGTCTGAAATCACAGTTGGAGCACGCACTCGTCAAGCGCCCCGAGACGTACTCTATGGAAGACTCCAGGGAACAGCTGATGGCGAGACTGAATGACGTTACAGTATTCGCGGAACAAGAATCAAAGAGAGCAGAATGTTTGCTTCGCGAGAAGGAAGAGATCGTCAAACAGTACGAATCCGACGTGTCGATGAAGGACCAGATGATTGCTGTCGAGGGTGGTCATCGTCAAGATGCGATCTTGGAGTTAGCCCAGGTCAAAGAAGCAAAACAAGAAGAACGGCACACGATCGACGAGAAGTCAAAGGAGGCTGAGTACTGGAGATTGACAGCTAAGGGAGTGTACGACGAATACCTCGAAGAGATGCATGAGCTTCAGGGGCAACTGAAGGAAAGGGAGGCGACGCTCAAGCAAGAAGAGAGCTTTGTTCGCCAACTCGATGCTGACAATGAGGAACTACGTGCACAAAAGAAGCTGGAGACACAGGAAGCCTCCAGCAGCAAAGATGGACATCGTGAACGAGCAGTAGTGAAACGCGCTGAGGGAGGACCCCAAGCTAATTCAACTAGGGTAGACAAGAAGGTGGCTGGGTTAGTCCCGTCATCGTCTTCAAATATGACCCCTAATTCGTCGCTGATGCCAGGTTCGATTCTCTTTCCGTCTTTTGGTGATCCAATGATCGATGTACACCTATCCCAGATGCAAGGGGTTGTTGGACATGTCCCACAATCCACTACTGCGACTGGTGGCGGTGATGGAGGGGGAAACAACGGTACTACGCCCCCATTGGATTACGGTGGATTCTCGCCTAATGGAAACAGGCAGGGAGCAAGTCGACGTCAGTTGAGCCTCACAGGTGGCGGAGGAGGACCTCCGGATGACCCACCAGATGATGAGGACGAGGACGACAACGACGAGGAGGATGAAGAAGACGAGGAAGAAGAAGAGGAAGAAGATAACAATCGGACACGGAGGAGACGAAGAAGATCGAGAGATGATCGAGAGATCAAGAACGATAGACCGAGGATCTCGAGGAAAGAGGCTGAGAGGGTATCTATTCCTGGTTGGCCGAAGATCCACCAACTTGATAACTGGAAGATGCAACTGCTGATGAATGTTCTGAGCGCATGCGCAGATCCAGATACCGACGCATGGACAAAATGGTTGGAACAAGCTCTTGGGTTAAACCCAGACCTGAATATGCTTAGCGATTCAGGTGGCGACAGATTTGCTACGATAGATATTAAGATGGCCATGGGCATGCAGAATATGTTGAAACAAGCACCTGACGAAGCCAAAGACGTGTACCTCGACGCTACGCGGCACTCGGAACTACGACATCAACAAGGGGTGATCGTGAAGGGACGAGAGTTGGTGGCATTGGTTATGCAATCATTCAGAACATCTGATAGAACGGATCTTGTCTACCACATCGAGCACCTATTCAACCTTGACTTTCCTGGAGACAAGAACTTGGTTATGTTCAGGAACAAATGGTATGATTTGCTGCTGAAGATGAGGAGCGAGGACAGACCCAGTAAGTTGGCTCTCAGAGATATCCTTTACAGGAAAATCAAGGGGAGCAAGAAGATGGAATTCGGCCTCAATGCCTACCATAGACTACCGGACAAGCATCCTCAGAAGACGTACGAATTCTTATTGGCGTTGATCGACCATCAGATCAAGGCGGCTGATGCTTGACATGAAGGAGAGATCGGTCAAGTCGATGATGAAGTCAGGCGGCAGAGATGCGGCTCCAGCCACTGGCAAACAGGAGAACCAGGGTGGCAAGGGCAGAAAGGGGAAACCCGGCGGACCTGATGCTGCTCCTGTACTCCCAAAAGCCAAGGCAAAGGGCCACGCTGGCAAGAACGGCAAGTCCGACGGTGCCAGCGACAGAGGCAAGAGTCCGGGCGGAGGCAAAGATAACCCCTGTTGGTATCACTTCAACTCGGCGAAGGGATGCGTGAAAGGAAATGAATGCACATTTTCCCACAGCAAGAAGACGGAGCACAAGCTGGAGAACATGCCCAAGGGGAAAGGAAAGGGCAAGTCCAAATCCAGATCGTCGTCACCAAAGAGGGATGATGGAGCATGCTTCGCGTTTCAGAAGGGGAAGTGCGACAGGGGGAGCGCTTGCAAGTACAGGCACGAGCTCATCAAGAACAATTCAGCTCCGGCAACGTCAAGCGACAAGGCGCAAGCCAAGTCGAAGGCTGCCGCAAAGGCCGCAGCACCAGCTATTGCAAGGAGGGCCATCGCGACGCCTGCGATAGTCCTGAAGCAATCGGCTCCTGCGGGAAAGGTCAGCTTCAAGAAGGACGTCGACCAGGTCGAACCGGATGAAGCCGAGACCGTCTACCACGAGCATGATGACGACGCGATGAGCGAATCATCGAGATGGTCTGGCGAGTCCGAGATCCCCGAGAAAATGGTATGGTTCAAAGAAGTACTCGACGTCGACGAGAATGGGGAGATCACCTATCTCGAAGACGAGAGAAGGCAATGGGAACGAAAAGAGGAATGGTACGGTTATGAGGACAATGAGAATGAGCCTTATCGGTACGTGTACGTCGACGAGAAGAAGTTCAAGAGCAATGATCATCGAGAATTATCAGCCTATCAAGTCCAACGATCATTGATAAGGGCGAAAATACTGAGAGAGGTGGTGGATGATATATACAAAAGGCACTACTTCCCGGTGACCAAGGAGAGCAGCATAATGTTCGAATACGATCAGAGCAAGGACGAAATCAGGGAATCGGCTGTCGACTGGAAGAAGCAGCATGGTTTGCCGAAGAACGTTTTCGCCATGTCAACGTGCATCAGTAAACGGGTGAAATGGTTGATGGATACCGGATGTGGTCATGATCTCATCGGACGAGCCAAGGCGAAAAGCCTGGGTGTCGACATCGTGAAGGATGATGACGAGATCGTGTTCCAGACCGCGAATGGTTCCACATCTACGTCCGACGTGGCCAAGATAGTCGTGGACGAATTGGACGAGACTGTCGAGCCGCACGTGTTGGATGAGACACCCACGGTATTGTCAGTAGGGAGGAGATGCATGAAGATGGGTTATGCATTCCACTGGATGCCTGGTAAACTACCTTTCATGGCTACACCAAAGCAGGGATTCGTGCACTTGCAGGTCAAGGACGACATCCCATACCTCGTGAGTGATGGTAAGCTTCGGAGTAACAGGCATCGCCCTACTATAGACGACCTCAAAGAGCACTTTTCGGAAGTATTGGCGATGGTAACGAACGACGAGGCAGATCAGGGAGGTGACGATGACAACGAAGTCACACCCGCCGCTGTCGGTGAATCCGCAGAGGCCGAGGGCGAACACCATGATGGGGCATTCGACTTCGGGCCACCCGGAGGGGCCGGTCCGGTACGTCCGCCTCCCGTAGCTGAGGAAATACCTGTAGATGTTGGGTCAGTCCCACATCGACATGGTGATGCCGAAGCTCACGAGGAAGAGGTTGATGAGGATGATCCAGATGCCGGAATTGAAGTTGATGTGTACGAAGGATCATCGATAAAGAGGAAAGTGGGAGTCCTCAAGAGGGACGCCAACTCCATCGCTCATTTGCTCACACACAGGTACCGAAACCCTTTCTGCGAATCATGCGTCAAGGCAAAGATGAGACACTTCAGATCACGAACGGGAGCATTCAAAAGAGAAGTGAAGACGTTCGGCGACCTGGTGACGTTCGACTTCGTGACGGCATCGGGAGATCATGAAGTGGAAGGCAGGTATGCGCTCATCATCCGGGACATATATACCGGAATTATCATGGCTTATCCAACCGCGAGAAGAGACACTGACTCCGTCGTCAGGGCCATCAAGCACTTCTGCGGGAGGAGGAAAATCAAGCAGGTATATTCGGATGATGGCCCAGAACTGATCAATGCGTGCGTGGAGCTGAAGCTGAACCACGACCTATCGCTGCCTGGACGACCGCAGAATAATTCCCTTGCTGAAAGAACAAACCAATTCATCATTGACCAGACTTCGGCTTGTCTAGTACATGCCGGTCTGCCCACGTGCTACTGGGTGCAGGCCATCACCACTCTGTGCCATCTCATGAACATTGAAGAGGTGAATGGATCGAGTGCATGGATGAGGCTGCATGGCGAGGAGTTCAAAGGCGAGAAGATACCTTTTGGCGCGCTAGTAGACTTCAAGCCGAGTGAAGCACGAGGGGAGAAGAGGGAGAAGTTCGAACCAAGAGGGGAAACTGGTATATTTGCGGGATATGTGTTGAGCAGCGGAATGCATTGGGCAAACAAGTATCGTGCTTGGGCACTCACTGCGTTTGCGGGTGCAGAGCTGAACATCAAGAAGGCAAAGGTTCCACCTCGATTGAGAATGCCACATCAGACCGAGAGGATGATTCTGAAGTCTCCTCTGACATTCCCAATACAACAGAAGTATAAGACTGCCAACGAGACTTTGGAGGGGGTTGAGATGTCCGTCGATGCTATCGGTCTAGATGCGCGTGACCGCCTGATCGAAGATGCGGACTACGAGCCGGAGTTGCTGCAGAGTGACGAGAAGCGACTGCTTGACGACGAGGTCGATCAGATCGCTGGTCTACTGCTTGACGATGGTCCGGAGCTACTTGTCGGAGATCGGGGGGGCCATGCAGAAGAGGAAGATGCTAGACCAAGCTCATCGAAAGGGGAAGGAGATGGACATACCAAGGGCGACGAGAAGGTTACGAAGTCCGACCTTCCGCATGTGTCAGTTGGATTACCTGGGGATGGCATCACGTACGTCAACGATGATGGCAAGGAGGTTAAGATCGATAAGGCCGGAAGACCATATCCTGTCGGGAAAGATGGATTCAGGTTAATGAAAACGTCGAGACCTCCAGAGTACACTCCTGATGAATGGAAGATGATGAGCAAATACTACACCAAGGAAGAAAAGGCTGAGGTGAAGGGTGGTGGCAAGAAGAAGAAAGAAGATCCCAAGAGTAAAGAATCTGAGATTTCTGCGCCGGCAGAGGCACAGACATTGCAGATGCCCGGTGGTAAGAGAATTCGAGCAATGCTTCGAAACCGCTGGGGTGGAGTTGAATGGCAGTACAATTGGGGGTTGCGGAAGAACATATCAAAGATCAAGAACCCAATGGATGGGAAGCACTTGGCTGAACTTGAGTGGGTCAGGATTGTTGTAAATCCTGTTGACGGAGTGGTTGTTCTCATGGACTCCAAGCAGTCCCAAGACGTCTTGAGGCGAAACGTTCCGCTTGAGAAAGAATTTGAGTGTCTGGTAGTAATTTACGCCTGGAAGTTCAAGTCAGAGGAGCGATCAAAGTCGACTCCAAATTGGACGAAGGCAGTTGCATCAGTCATGGAGCGTCAGAAAGACGAAGCTGAGACGACATCGGGGACAGATCCAACGGTCGACGAATCGACGGATCTTACCTGGTATGAATGGGAGGAGTCTGCTCTGCTGAGGTAGTTTCTGGAAAAGTGCCACTCGCGATGCCTGCGATAGGCGAAGACGGTGAAGCCAAGAAATACCCATCGATGCCGTGCGTGACTTCTGAGCGAATACAGCACAGAGAGAAAGCCGTGAAGGTTGTACGATTCTTCGACGCTTTAGTGTCCAGACCGGTTGGCCGGAAAGAGATGCTGACCAACCCTGATGCGTTGGCATCGATGAAGAAGGAATGGTCGGGATTAATCGACCAGGGCGTCTTCGATCTTGGCGCGGTGCGTGAATATGACGCTGTAGCCAAGGAAGCAAAAGCGAAAGGGGAAGAGATACACATGGCTCGCGCACATGGCATTTGCGTTGAAAAGCACTCACAATTGCCTGTTGGTGATCCTAAGAGGAAGTTCAAGGGTAGAGGCGTGCTGCTGGGGAACCAAGTGAAGAACCAAAGCTTTGAGGCTGCGATGTTTCAAGTTTTGGGGAACTCTCCTGCTTCATTCGAAGCCTCGCGTTGGGCGGATTTTTTGGGTTGTCATGATGGCTGGGATGTGCAGATGGCCGACGCTGTTCAAGCGTACATACAGGCCACCTTGAGAGGCACGCCGTGTTGGATTGAATTGCCACCGGAAGCTGTGCCAAGTGAATGCAAATGGGATAAGTACAGAAGACCAGTCGTCCCGTTGAGGAAGGCGCTGTACGGACACCCAGATGCGGGAACATTCTGGGAGCAGCACTGCGATGAATCGGTGCGTGCCGTTGGTTTTGAACCCATCGGCGAAGAATGGCCTTCAGTGTACATTCATGAGAAGCTCCAGCTTGTTCTGGTTGTGTATGTCGACGACTTCAAAATGGCAGGGCCACAGAAGAACCTTGCCCAAGGGTGGAGCATGTTGCGTACACGTTTGAAGATCGAGCCCGAGACTGGACTTGACATGTACCTTGGTTGTAATCAAAGCAAGGGAAATGTCACTCTCGGGAACCGCTATCTTGAGGTGGCGGGCGACGTGAAGTTGAATAAGGTTGTCACTCCTGAGTTGCATGAAGAAACAAAGAATCACGTCTCGCGGAAGCCTGCCAGAGAGGGGCCGTCAGTCGTGTGCAATTGGTGTAACAATCTTGTGCCCACCGACGGTTCTGCCACAGTGCCGGACCAACGGGGAGGGACTCCTGAGTTGGCCATGAAGGAGCCCGTGCGTGGACACCCTGCTCCGCATGCCGCTAGCGTACTGATGAAGTTGCTGTACGGTGCGCGGATTGCTCGCTTCGATTTGTTGCGGCAAGTGAATCGCCTAGCACGGAACGTGCATAGGTGGACTGACTCCGATGATCGGGGTTTGCATCACTTGATGTGCTATGTGCATCATACCAAACATTGGCGCATGGTCGGTTGGGTTGGCGACCCTATGGACGATGTGCACTTGGCCTTGTATGCGGACGCTGACTTTGCGGGATGCATTGACTCGCTGCGTTCCACCTCCGGTGGACACTTGAATATACAAGGGCCTAATACCCGGTTTCCGTTGTCTGGCAGCTCCAAAAGACAGGGTTGTGTGAGTCACTCCACTCCCGAGGCCGAGATTGTTGCGGCCGATGTTGCCTTGAGATCGATGGGTATGCCCGCTCTCAAGTTGGTAGAGCGGATCCTCAAGAAGTCTCCGAACTTTGTGTTCTATGACGATAACAAGGCTATGATCGGTGTCGTGCGATCGGGGAGAAACCCCACAATGCGCCACCTTGAGAGAAGCCATGGTGTTAGCATTTCGTGGATGCATGAGATGTTCACACGTGATTACATGTATTTGGCGTATGAGGTCACCGACAGAATGGCGGCTGACATCTACACCAAGGCGTTCAGTGATGGGCGCAAATGGAAACATGCATGTTTGCAGATTGGTCTACTTGACCCGAGCTTGCTGTCTGACCCGGATACCCTCAAGGCGCTCACACCTACGTGTGACCCCATAAAAGGGACCATGCAGACTGCTTCGGGAACAGTAGACGGAGTTCCCACGTTTCCGTACACACACATTCCGATCATGCCCCCGGACCTGTGGTGGTCTGGATTGACATCCAAAGAGGGATTGCATGAGCATGAAGGGCATGATCCGGTTGTCGTTGCCAAGGGGCCCAGATTGATGCGTGTGAAACCTCCACTCGCGGTTATGACACCGTTCGGGAGCAAGTGGCTTCGTTCCACTTGGTTTCTGAAGAACGGGTCATGGCTCAAGGTCGAGGATAGGGTTGACCCTGGGTTGCAGTGCGTGCGGATTGATGGATGGGTTGAACGCGCAGTTTGGCAGTTTCATCCCGTACCGGTTGCTGTACCGGCGCGGGAGCGATCTCCACGACCACGACCAATTTACGTCGGGTCCGGGGATGTTGACATGCAGTCCGTGCTGGCCGCATTCGTTGAAGAACTGTCGAACGAGCGCATAGAATTAAAGTGTGTCAACGACCTTGCTTTGGAAACTTTGCTCCGGTTGAAGCTGCTTATGCGTTGTCTGCATATCAATCACGAGCAGCTTGTCCCTGGTCGTTGTTTTGTTCCGTATCGTATTGCGGTGAAGCACAAACCACAGTTAGCGCCGGGTATTGAACTCGCGATGGTTAAACACGACGGTGGTGTGCTTCGCGCTCCTGTGCATGTCTCGCTTCCTGGTATGAGAACTCGCACAGTCGTCACTCTTTACAGTGTTGACTTGGCTCGGCCCATTGTGCTGATGGCATGTTCCGAACCGCGTAACTGGTTCACTGCCCTCGCCCGCCATAACGGGCCGCAGGTCGTCACCATAACTTTGGTCGATGACTTACTGAGCGAGTACGGGGGGAGAATCGCCAGACATGTGCTTACCAAACCTTCCGATTTGTTGTTCTTCGCCGGGCCTTGCACGGGGGGATCATCGTGGGCGCGCCTCAACAAGACTCGCGGAATTGACACCGCAGAGAAAATCGAGGCCAAACAAAGGGAATTTTGGAGATTATTTGAACGGTTCGTTGAAATCAAACGGCATGCCATGACAAAACGAGCTGCGATTTTGTTTGAGTTGCCTGGAAGTTGCGATTATTGGAAAGACGAGAGACTGCATGAGGTTGTTCATGATGGAACCAGTCACGAGTTTGACGGGTGTCGCTATGGCTTGAAGCAAAGGTACGCCAAGAAACCCATGCCAATCAAGAAACCTTGGAGAGTTGTTTCATGGAACTTTGATCTTGGTAGCTCGTTGTCTAAGAAATGCAATGGAAACCATGAGCATGGACCCTGTGCCGGTCGTGAAACCAAAGAAACCCAGTTGTACACGTCGATAATTGTGGGTGTGATCCTCCGCCGTTTTCGTTCTCGAGCAAAGTGCCTCAAGCCGGCACCATTGAAACTCGCTCTTGCTTGCATTACGCGAGGGAGATCGCGGAAGCATCAAGCTACTGCGTGTGAAATTTGCACCACCCCATCTGTGCCACCGAGGTGCTGGGTTAGTCCCGAACCTCTGGTGCCTGCGGGGAGCTGGGTCAGTCCCGAACCCCAAGTTTCGAAGAGGAGTTGGACCAGATCATCGCCTCAGTCAGAAACTGGATTCGTATTGGGACAATTCCGTGGCTTTATTTGCAGCTGCCTATTCTGGGTTTTCCTGGTTCTGGAGAATATCATCAAGATGACTGCCAATACGACTGTCGTCAACACGAATGAGTTCTTCTGCGTGCCTGTCGGGAAATCCAGACAAGCGGCGATATTCTTGGGGAACTTAGTGAAGAACGCCATCGAGGAAGGCAAGAGAATACCCAAGAGGATGGAGAAGGGCAGCGACCTGGGCATGTGCATAAAGTGGATCGAGGACATCGGTGTCCCTGCTATCTATGCCTACTCAGCGTATTATTCTGCCAAGTGCCGCGGGATGATGAAGGGTGAAGGGCAATCCATGAGGGTTGCATTAGAGTTCATTAGCAAAGTTTTCGGACAACTATCTGCCGACGAATGTATGCTTGGATGGAGGGAATTCTGCAGCAAGGGGAAGAAGATCGTGGCGGCGCTGAACCAACTTTGCGGTGAGGCATCGCTGCTAGCGAAGAACCCCGAGTTGCTCAACGTCACCAAGTACTGCATAGAAGGGACGGATATGCTGAGATCAATCACAGACATCTGGGATCTCGCATCAGGTGTGGCCGAGGACAACGAGGAACGGTCGTTCAAAGCTGCATTCCACCAGAACACCCCGGTCGGGGAGGTATACAAAGAGTTCATCAGCGATGAGCCAACCAGAGCCTCATCGTCGAGGAGGTGGAGGAGCTCCGAAGAGTTCCAGACGACTGCAGAGTTTGAGAGGCACGATCGGAGAATATCGAAGTTCAGAGATCGAAACTGGGGGAAAGTATTCACGTTGAGCGTGATCAAGGCCCCCAAGATCGACTTCTACGGTCGTGGTGCAAAGGACGACTACCAGAAGAATTGGGACCTTGGATTGGTCTACCAGAATGAGCTGCATGCATCGATGAAGAACCTCGCGTATGCGCTGAGAAGAGATGAAGATGCCAGCCAGCACAATCTCTTGCGCTGGATGATCTGTGGGTCAACCCCCAGTGACATCTCTGACGCGTGCATCGGGGCGATCAACTCGCTCATGTGCGTCTCCTTCATCATGAGGAGGTTACAGCCACAGCCATTGCTCGGTGAAAGGCACGCTAGGGATCAGTCGTATACAGCTTATTTCCGTCCAGACAAGAAAGAGCTGAACGAACTCTATCGAGAGGTCGAGTTCGCCAGGAATTTCCTGTGGTGCATCGACATGATCTACGAGTCAAAGCTGCCTGCGATGAACATCAACTCCATCAGTTTGGCGCCACACGCGGCTGACAGGGCCGCTGAGAACCAAGATCGGCGCAAGTGGGTGAGCTGGTTGAAGGAGATCGAAAAGAAAGCCGAGAAGGACGTCATGATCGAATTCTACCAGAATAACTACTGCACGATGCACGAAGTCGAGAGGGAACTGGAGAAGTATCCCGAGGACTTTGTGATCGGGGAGGAGCCGACGTGGTGGGTGATGGGCTCATCGAAGACGGAGCCGCCGCAGAAGACGGAGCGACAGCAGAAGTCGGCGTCAAGCTCCGGGCAAAGAAGCCAAACCTCTGGTGGGCCAGTCCCCCAGCAGGGAGCCTCAAGTGGGGGGTCGCATGCTGGCGGTGCTGTTAAGATCGACAACGAGATCATCGACTCCATATTCCGCATGAACTCCGGTGGTGATGACGACAGATGGACAATCATCAACCCAACTGCTGGACATGACACCTACACCTCATTCGAAGGGGGTATTACTTTGAGCGGCGCGACTGTCAATGTGAAGTTCAACATAGACAACAATACAGGGTACCCAATCATACAAACTGTATTTGGGCCGTGTCTTGCAGAAGGCAAGAACGCGACGTATTGGGAGTGTATGCTGAGATGCCTGACCTCTTCGCTATTGCATTTTGAGGAGAAGACCAGCGCGGAGAAGATAATTCTATCCTACGTTGGGAAGGGGAATGCGGCATGGCTTCAGCTATATGCTTTCTTGTGTGCCCAAACAGGATGTTTGATTACTGGGCGCCTTCCGGGCGCCAAAGCCATCAACGCGTTGATCCAGGCGGAGATGAACCCGGACAACGCACCTGGACAGTTGAACCGGATTATCAAGAAGCAGAAAAGGGGCCCCATTGGTGAGGCAACGATTCGCGATATGATGATCCAGAAGAAGAGCTTCTTGGTCCTGGACTGGCCCCTGAGGGCTGTCAACTCGAAAGGGAGCACGAAGACATTCCAAATGATGGTCAACGAACAGGGGTGGACAAATATCGAAGAGAGATCATACTATGGGTCGAGTGAGCAAGTCTCCTCGCCCAATGATACGTTGAGTATTATCTCCCGTTTGCAGAAGCTGGAAAAGCTCATTGTCGAGCGACGGAGGCGAGACATGGATGACTCACCTGTGTCGGTGCACATTTGGATGTCGCTCTATGATTGGGTGTGCATGAGGGGATGTGGGTGGCAGGTGACCGCCAATCCTATCATTGACTCCTTGCAAAAGGCGATATCTGACCTCGTCAACACATGCAAGGGCCTGGTCGTGGTGTGCGTGAATCGCGATGTTGCTTTCCATGGAGGAAGAGGGGACCTGGGGACGATCGCCAACAAGGTCAGCGAGATCTGCAAGGCGGCAGGCGCGCTGGTGACCGAGAACGATCGCCTGTGGCGCGTGGTCCATGCGCTCACGGGTAAGAACTACAAGATCCCTGGGAGCTCGAACCTGCAACATTTCCTCCTGAAGCGATTGCTGGTGGAGAAATCCATCGATGTGATCGCACCAAGCAACGCGTTTGTGCGTGAGCTGGAGGAGACGTGCATAAACGAGCCCGACCTTCGATTCAACATCCCAAAGAACATGGAGGAGTCGAAGGTGAAGTTTGAGTACAAGCCGACCTTCACTGCGCAATCAAAGCGAAAACAAGAGCAGCAAGACGAAGGAGACGGCGGACAAGACGCGTTTGGGAACACCGATGTCGGCGATCAACGTCTTCGATGGTATTCGGTCACGGAGATCAGCGGGTTTATCTGCGAACTTTGCGTCAGAGAGATGCAGGTGAACAAGTCGAAGGTGCTCGGGCCAAACTCGAAGTTCAATCCCACTTCTTGCGTGAACTGTTGCGCGAACTGGAATGCAGACACGAACGGCATTGCGAGATCTATCGAAGGGAAGAAGCTGTATACGCGACTCTTCGCGGAATGCGTGGTAGCAGTCCCTGACCTCCAAAACCTCATGGTGGACGTCAACAACGTCCAGGCCATGATCACGATTATACGGGAGCTCGCATATTCTAAGCTGAAGAAGGAGCTTTCCCACGTGGGTTTCGTGAGCATGACAGTAGATCAGGCGGCACAGTTCTACAACAACGGTCACGGGAAACAATTATGTGCATCCCGGGATGTGATCATGTGCAAGAATTCCGAGGGGATCGAGGAGAGAATGTCCATCTTCATGATAGACAAGGATCTTGGCAACGTGGCCTATTCATCCTGGATCAAGAGCGTGCTCGATCAGGGGACGATGTATGAACTCCTGGGACAGACTTCAAACGAGGAATCCTTGGGGGACGTCGTCGAGATGGTATTGGGATTCTTTGAGGTGATGTCGTACTTTCAGCACGAGCTACCGCTGTGGAAGGATGCATGGAAGATCAAGAGGGAGTTCGAGCAGTCAATCGTACGACACCTCGCCGGGAACGTGACCCACACGACGGGCCAGAACCGGAGGCGGAACAAACCTTCCGCGCAACTCGGGGTGCCCACGAAAGAAGTGCTGGACATCATGAACAAAGTCAAGCCCAGACACCCGCGATCCCTGATAACTGAGCCTGCTGCCCAAGGGTCCAAGAGAAAGGCAACGGAGGGCGAAGGTGACGGTCTTGGTCAAGCACCAGACCCGAGCCGAAGCTCTCAGCCCAACGCTGAGAAGGAAGAAAAGAAGCAGCGAGTGATCGATGGGCAGAGCGGCACTAGGATTCCTGGAATCGATGGAGAAGTGCATGGGAGAAATGGGAATCTGCATGAAGTGCGCGAACCTGGCCCACGACGGCGACTGCAAGGACATTGAGGAGGCTGCTGGGAATGAGAAGGCGATGAAGAAGATCCGTGAGCTACTCAGCAGTGATCCTGTTTCATCGGATGAAGATATGGGGGATACGGAGGAGCCGTCCTCATCAACATCCAAGGAACGAAAGAGAGGAGGACAAGCAGGGAAAGAAACAATTGAAATGTATAGCTATACCATCAACTTGGTGGAGATGGCTGACACGGCTGAGGGAGGAGAGCTGCAGTGCGGTGGCGTGGACCTCACCTACAATCCGTGCGGGGACAACAGGACATTCAAGAAGACGCTAGAGATGGGGTGTGACACCATCCCGTGCTACATCCCGAAGTACGGCGACATGAGTGATGTGCATTTGCCATGGGCGTACGCGTCTATTGTTGACCCCAGGTACTTTCCCAAAGGTGCCATCCTTGAGCAGGTGGATGTGATGCAGCTTGGCAAGAGTGTCAATTTTTGCGTTGCTCCTTTTGACGGTGCTCCACTATGCAGGATTGGCGATGATCGCTCGGTATTTGCTTCGAAAGACCAAGCGAACCAGCTATCTCACGACCTATGCAGAGTCCTTCGACACAAAATCGGCAATTGCCGAGGAAGTGCTTTCAGGTGCGACGAAGGCGGATGGGTCGACATTGATGCAGTCATTGACGACCGGAACAACGACATATTTCCACCTAACACCTCGAGAGCGAAACGATACATGGGCATCATGGAGGTGATCAAGTGGCAGGAATCTGGACACAGGAAATCGAGATTTCAGGTCCTGGCAGCAAGGTTTCCAAGCATCATGAACCCGAACGACACGAGGGCGGCCAGGGAGGAAATGACCAAAGCTGGCCTGGATCGGGACGACATCGACAGGATGTTCAACAGATGCGATGGATGGTACAGACCTTGGTGCATCCGAGTCACAACTGGTCACAGTGATTTTGGATTCATGAGCTCATCCGCACTGGCAAACAGGTATTCCGCAAGGATGGGTGATTCTCTCGGAGGAGCATTCCATGTGACGTACGTGGAAAATCTGCCAGGCATCGTACGCTGTGGGTTAGTCCCCGGCGGAATCGATGGCGGAAACAGGCTAGCACTGCACTTCGGAGCGTTTGCTCCATGGGATGAGATGAACGTGGCAACGAAGGTGACGCTACGGAACGTAAGGAAGGGGGACCCGATTGCGATCATCTACATTCCCAGTGCAACCCTCGCGCGGTATGGAGCTGGAGTCGCGGCAAATGGGAATGGTCTTTGACGTGATCCCGTTCTATGAGGTCAAGTCCATTTGGATTGGCAAAAGCAACGGAGGGAAACGCCTGGAGTACGTTGACATCAAGAGAGCGTACTCGAAATGTGTGGAGAACGAGATCTGTCCTGGTTTCGTCAACTCATCCCAAGAGTCGGCTGCGATGTTCCTCCAAAACGTCGCAAAGATCAACGAGAGGATGCCTGAGACCGAGGCAGGTGCCGATAATCTGCACTACATCAAGGACATGGTTGATCGTGCATGCGAGCTCTATCGGAACAACAAGATGGAGGAGTTTAACGCACAGGTCAACGAGGTCAGGGACGAAGTCAGCAAGGTCGTCATCTTGAATGATGAGACATGGGAAGGACTGAGGTGCCGGATATGTCCGTCATGTGCGACCGCAATCCCCACATGTTTCTGCTTATGCCTGGAATGTGAAGCGCAACTGATCTCCACCGGGAGGTACTACATCCACATCAACTCCGATGACGAGGAGGACAACGAAAAGCCCAATGTCTCGGGTGATGCCAGGCGTGCACAAGAAGAAGCCAACCATGATGCGGCAGCACAGGAGGATGATGACGAGGCGGAGGAAGTTCCTGGAGAAGAAGACGACGTGGACACGCAAGGATACACATCCGGCTACGCGTCTGATGAAGAAGACAGCGGTTGGTATTACCGCGACACTGATCTGGCATCGCGGGATATCATAAATTCCCAGCGGATGGCGATTTGCCTTGATGAGCCACGCGAGGCTCAGTACATGGCGGGATTCATCGCACTCCAGATGTCCAAGATGTGGGGGATGTTCGAGGGTGGTGAGGAGAGAACGATGAATGCCGCACTCGAGGGGAGGACGGGCTGCCCTTACCACAACGATTTCAAGAGATACCCCAACATCACCGAGCACGATCAGGAAGGTATCCTTTTGCCATCAACAGCGCTGAAGATTTCTCAATCAGAGAATGTTCGGACAAGGGTCTTCCGATCGGTTGAGGAGCGCGAAGATTACATTCGTATGATGGTGTGCAAATGCGAGGGACTATATACATTCTACAAGCTGTGGATTGCAGCGAGAATCCTCGATGTCACCAAGGACGAAATGAAGCTCCTGGTCAAGGACCGAGTGCACCCGGCGGGTGATATTATTTTCAGATGCTTTTCACTGGCTTTCAACTGTAAGTATATATCATTCGTGAGGGATGGCCTGAACCTTGGCAAGAATGGTTACACGGTCAACGTGAGCGCCATCATCTCGGCCATCGACCCGAACAAGTGCGACACACCTCTGCTGGATTGGTGCCTTCGGAAAGGGCACTGGCTACCAGAGGATCATAACAAGAAGTGTGTCCGGGCGCGAGAAGCCCAGAAGAACTTGGACGAGGAGTTCCGTCGACGCACTCACAGACTGTCCATTGGGGACAGGTATGCGTAGTGAAGATGCTGATTACGGCACGATGTGGGTTAGTCCCCATCTGTTGCTTGCGTCTCATCAACACCATTACGATGGAACGACTTTACGTCATGATATGATTTCATGCGTCCAAGATGAATGGATGTGTACATGGTTACATATTCCGACGACTATGGCATTCTGGATATTCATGGATGGAACTATTACCTCATGGATGATTTCCTTTTCATTTTTGTGTATTGTTCGTGGTATCTGGAATGGCTATGATTTGCATTGATTGCTCACCGATATTTCTTTGCCGGAGATATGCAGATTGCTTACGAGCAGGCGCCTCTGTTGGACTCTTATGGCCAACCCATTTTCTATGGATGACGGCTGCGCGATGCGCACATGCGGCAGCTGGGATGTTCACTGGTGGTCAAATGACGTGACGATTGTGTATTGTATACACCTGCATATGGGAGTGCGCTTCGATTGGTGGATGAATGTTTCACTTTTCATACAATCGAACCCGGCATGTTTCACAACGAATGAACGGTGTAGCGATAGCAAGTAAAAGAATGCACGACACGATTTTGTAGCTGAAGCCGTGGCCAGTGGAACGTTTTGTGGTGTTTGGACCGCATGATGAACAATGCGACCCAAATGGGGGATGTTAAAACCCTCTAGGCCCCGTGCCTAAATTGGGAAGCTGTTCTGAGGTCTGTGTTAGTGTTGCTTACCAAGTTCCATTGATCGCCATTTGGCTCAAGACACAATTGAGGTTCAAGATCTGATGTGTAGCTGCATTCATACGTGATCGGCATTGAGAGCGGAAAACACTTCGCTTGCGCTGCATTTGTCAGGACCACTGTTGTAACTATCATTCCTTCTCCCTTACAACGTTTACACGGGTTCGGCTATAACGGCATCGTCAGTATACACCTTTCTACGTGGTTGGTATTACAGCTGGAGGGTTCGGTGTACAGCGTCCCACGGGACGTCACCTTGCCGTCTCTTGACAGTATGTATGTAAAGTATGTATGTATGTATCTATGTATGTAATGTATGTATGTATGTATGTATGTATGTATGTATGCATGTAATGTAATGTAATGCAATGCAATGTAATGTAATGTAATGTAATGTAATGTAATGTAATGTATGTATGTATCTATGTATATATGCATGCATGTATGTATGTACGTATGTATGTATGTATGTAATGTATGTATGTATGTATGTATGTATGTATGTATGTATGTATGTATGTATGTGTGTCTGTCTGTCTGTATGTATGTATGTATATGTATGTATGTAATGTCTGTGTGTATGTATGTATGTATGCATGTATGTATGTATGCATGTACGCACGTATGTAAGCATGTAAGTAAGTAAGTAATATAATGTAATGCATGTAATGTATGTATGTATGTATGTATGTATGTATGTATGTATGTATGTATGTATGTATGTATGTATGTATGTATGTAATGTATGTAATGTATGTAATGTATGTAGTGTATGTAATGTATGTATGTATGTATGTATGTATGTATGTAGTGTAATGTAATGTCATGTCATGTCATGTCATGTAATGTAATGTAATGTATGCATGTATGTATCCTTGCACTTCCCCTTTGCTCCCCAGTATTTTCCGCAAAAAGCACGGTTTTCCTGCGTTTTCGCAAAGAGGACGACCAAAAACATCGAGTTTTTCCAGATTTTCGGCAAAAGGATGCAAGAAGCCCAAGCCAGCCAAAAAGCCGGCAGGGGGAATCGAGCCCGGGACCCCTGTTTTGCGACACCGGCTCCCCGAAGACTACGTTTAGTGGAACGTCATCAAATTGCCGCGCGGTACGCGGGGGAGGGGAAAAATGGAGAAAAGGGGGGGCCTGGGGGAAAGAGGGAGGAGTGTAGGGGTTATTGGGTCAAATGTTGTTATCCAACGTTTTAACACCCTTGTTTGATTTCATCCTATATTTTGTTGTAGGGTGTTAGGGGTGGATTTTCTGGGGGCCGACATTTTTTTCATTTGAAAGAGTTGGCCCTTTTAGTAGTTGTTTTGTTCTGGGGTGTTGGTGGTTCATTTGTTTATTCCTATTCTTGTTCAAAGTCACTTGTTGTTTCCATGTAATCTCTCACAGTATCGCTATTGTTTTCTTGACCTTTCACTCTTAGTTGGTGCTTACTTGTTTGTTGGTGTTTTTTCATTCTGTGTTTTCCTACCATGCATTTACAAAAAGGACATTCTACTTTTAATTGGTTATAGTCTTTCTGTTTTTCATTTATGTCTTCTTTGTTCTTTTCTCTATATTCTTTTGATTTTGCTTTATTTCGTCTTTATGCTTTTCACGATAGTTCTTGTTCTTTTCCAGTATAGTGTCTTTGTTATTCTCTCTATATGTCTTTTTCTTCTCTACAATCTGCTCTTTGTTGTTTTCGTAATACTCCTTTGCCTTTTGTTGTATTTGTTCTTTGTGTGCTTCTCTATACCGTTGTTTGCTCTCCAAGCATACATTACATTGTTTTCTTCCCTCGTTGAACTTTTCTAACAATTGAAAGACTTTACATTTGGAACATTGCTTTTTGTCTGTCATTGGTCTCTATATGTTTAAGGGGTTATTTATTTAAGTTTAAGGGGTTTTATAGGTTAAAAGTTCAGTATAATTATAACATATAAGATTTTACATGTTATCATTATATCATGATTATAATTTCAGTTCAGGATAATAATCTAATTGGTTTGTCTTACTTCTTTCATACATCATTTTAAAAATAATATTAACATCTCTCACTGTATTCTGAACATTAAACTTTTTACTTTCAATAAATAATTTGATATTTTCTTTAACATCTTCTCCTTTCTTTTGACTATAACCCAACATCCATAATATATCATCAATCATTTCATATTTTTCTTACTGATTTTAAGAAACTGTTTAACACAATCGTAAGGTGGTATTTTATTTACAGTTAGAAATATTAAAATATCATCTTCTACATTTCTATTATGTATTCTTTTTATTCCCAACAGACATTTGATTAAACATTGATTATCTCTCCAAGTTTTACAATTTTTACATATGTCTTCTTCACCATCCATTGAATAATTAATAATATTATTCACTATTTCATTAGGCAAATTCAATTTATACAATTCCATATTTTCTTTTTTGAAGTGACAACAATCATAGCATTTTTTATCGATATAATTATTGATTCCATCACCGTTCATTTTTCTCTTAATATATAAGGTACTATTTCTTTAAGTAGTTTTGGCTAGGGGTTGCTGGTCGGCTGGTCTGGGTTTCAGGTTTAATTTAAATGTCTTAACCTTGTTGTTAGATTATAAAAACTAGGTTTAATCATATTAGAATTGAATAATATCATTAAACTAAATCACTCACGCTTTCCATCCACCTATTCCATCCCACCAGAATTCAATAATTCGCATCTGTCCATCTACTAGACTGTCTTCTTTGTTTAGTTTCCGTATCGCTCCTGATAAGATATAGTGGTTAATAATCATTGCATTAAACTTTCCATCTCGGTTTAACTTTTTGACCACAGTCTTTTATGATGTCTTCATCTGTTAGGTGTTCATACATTTCTTTCATGATGTCAAACCTAACAAATGAGTATATCACCATCAAGTTTAATCCGCTATTATCCCTAAACCTGCTAATGACATCTTTCCAGAATTCTTCGTTTTCATCAACTGGTGGCAAAGGGTGTCTTTTGATGAAATCCTTTATTTTGTTTAACTCTTCATCTAATTCCTTTTTATAACTGTCATTATCATCATCTTCTTCGTCTGATAGCACCAAGTTTGATAAGTCAGCAATCACTCCGACATTTTCTAAATTCAAGTCATCTAATCTTATTTCAGCCATAATTTTCACTTAATATAATAAGTTAATATTTCTTTAAGTAGTTTTGTTATTTTATGTTAAGGGGTGGGGCTTTATATTGAAAAAATATTTTCTATCAATTTAATATAATGGCGAGATTAACAAAAGACCAAATAATCAGCAACATCTATTACGACTTAGACGAGGGTTTCGGAAGTACACAAGCGACACACAAGAAGGCAAAGGAAGAAGACCCAACAATAACAATAGACGATGTAAAGTCTTTCTTAAAGAAACAACCAAATAAACAAATCAAAAGTTATAGAGGTACTAATTCCTATACCGCTCCATTCGCACGATATGAATATCAAATAGACATAATGCATATGTCACCTTTAGCAAAAGACAAGAACTTTCCACAGTATGCTTTAGTCGTGATTGACATCTTCAGTAAATTAGCAGATGTAATACCGATGGAGGAAAGACGGAGAGCACGTTTTGAAGGCGTTGAGAGCAAGCTTGAAAAAGATGGGTTATCCGATGTCCGTGTATTCTGATGACGACGGAGCGTTTGCAACTAAAAATCAAGTTCAGGATTTCTTCAACAGTGAAGGAATAACCACATCGTCACGTAGACCCACGCAAATGTGGCCGAGCGTTTTATTAGAACGATGAAAAACAAAATTCACGATAGAGTTAGGTTTAACAACATGAAATGGACCGACGCCCTAACGCAAGCATTGAAACAGTATAACAGCACATCTCACTCATCAACAAGGATGGCGCCGTCTGAAGCACACAAGGACGACAATGAAATAAATGTAAAGGTCAATCTTAAACTACGAGAAAAAAACAAAAGAAAGTATCCCAAAATAGAGGAGAACGACAAGGTAAAAGTGTTCCAAAACAAAAAAGGGGTAATTACACCGACAGAAAGGAGTATAACTCTAAATGGTCTAATAAAATATTCAATATTGATAAAATTGAATATGATATTATGGGTAATAAAACTTACAAAGTAGCAGGAATAAACAAACCGCTTTTGAGACAAGAAATTTTGTTAGTTAATGATTAAACGTATTTCTTGGTATCTTCTTTATACTTGACTTGATAGTAATCCAGACTTGATTGTTTAGGTTCTTTTATGATTTTTCATTCAGTTTTTTAACATAAATGTTTCGTTTATTTTTGTATTCGCTACTGTCTCTATCTACTTCTTTTGCTTGATAATTGTTATTGTTATCATATGTAGTTTTAATATTCAAGCTCTTTAAGATTTTCAGTATGTTTTCATTTTGCTCCAACACTTTTTCTAATCTTGGAAACAACAACTCTAAACTACTGTCAATGTTCGCTAAATGTTCCACCATATATACTAAATTATAAAACTAAACTTTTAAAACTAAATGTTGCAATTATGTTAAATCTACTCTTTAAATACTATTTTTTCATCATTTGTTTAACAGTTTCCTGAGTTTCCTTATCGCCACTATCGGATGGTGATGCTTGCCGACCCCATTTAAAAGTTATATTATGAACATCTGTTTCTAAGTTTATACTGTCTTTAGTTTTATCAATATTCATTTTCTTATCATTCTTACTTATTTTGAAACTTGTCGGAATACACGAACATTTACAGTTTCCTTTCTTTTGTATTTCTAATTCATTTTTCATTTCTAAGATTTTTTTGCACATTGGACAAGCAAACTCAATAACTGATGTTTCTTTAACAATTTCTTCTTTTTCTTCATCAGTTGAAGAAACAACTGATTCTGTCTTATTCTTTTTCTTTCTCCCCATCTATATTAATATTTATATTTTTAATACATTGTATCACAAACTTAATTAATTCTAAAACAAAATAGCATACGTTCTTAAATCTATTATCAGTTATAACAACTTGTTCTATATTTTCTACTTTATCTATTATATCAATATAATCCGAATAACTTCTATTCATATAAAATAATAAATATAAAATATTTTCTAAATAACTTTAATATTATTTTATTATGTCTGATGTTCCAATAATAAAACCAATAAATATAACTGATTACGATTTCAAACACTCTAAATATGAACATGTGCCAAAACTACCTTTTCGCTCAATTGTTGTTGCTTCATCAACGGGTGGCAAAACAGTTTTAATTCAAAACCTTATCCTAAATGTTTATAGGGACTGCTTCGCTCGTATTTTCATTTTTAGCCCGTCGGTTCATAATGACCCTACCTTCGTTGAAGTCAAGAAATATCAAAAAGATAATATGAAGGTTGATGATGAAAAAGAAAAGTTATATTATGACACCTACCAACCTGAAGAACTGGAAGAAATAATTAACACACAACAAAGATAATTCATTATATGAAAGAACAGAAGATGAAGAAACTACATTCCATTTTAATCATAGTTGATGATTTTGCAGACGACCCTAAATTTGTTAGATATAGTAAGTTACTTCATGGACTGGCAACGAGAGGCAGGCACGACGCCATTAGTTTTTGTTTAAGCGTTCAAAAATATCGTGTCCTAGCACCAATCATTAGGTTGAATTCTAGTTCGTTGTATATCTTTAAGTTAAAGAACGTATCAGAGTTAATGTCATTCATTGAGGAAAACTCGGCCATCGTTGATAAAGAGCAACTGTTAAATATGTATCATAAAGCGGTAGATGATAAGCCATACTCCTTCTTTTATGTTAATATGAATTCCAAAGATGTTAATAATATGTTTTATGTTAGATTTGAAAAAGCATTTAAAATAAAATAAAGATTTAAATATATTATGTTACTTTATGATTTACCATTAGACATTAAAAACCTTGTATTATCTTATAATTTAGGTGATGTTAGATTATTAAAAATAAAAAACAATAATATTATTAAAAATTATATTAATAAATTTAAACCAGTGTATAAGTCTTACAAATTAAAGAATACACAATATTTTGAAATTGATAATATCAATATGAAAAATATTATCAATAACGGCATATCATATATTTTTAACTTAAGTGAGTTAGATAAATTACAGCAAAAACATAAACCATTAAAATTATTAATTGAATATGATATATTTGTTACATCTATCTCGTTTACTTGATTGAATCATGTTCGTAATCGTACTTTAACATCAAATAATTTATTTGATATTTATTATTTTCTTAATAAAGACCTTTATGAAACTAATTTAGTGTATAGGGACAATATGGCTAATTTTATTTCATTACAAGTGAAAAAAATAACTATTAAAGTCATCAATTAAGAAAGACAAAGTTTTATTAGTAAATTTTATTCATATTTTTAATTAATAATGTTAATGAATCATATTAATATTATTAATTTAAATCAATGAAGCGTTGCATAAATTCAACGCAGGTAATTTATATAATAGTTTGTCCGATTTTTGATTTTCTAACTTTTCTATTCTCGTTACACATTCTTGAATAGATTTTATTATTAAAGTATCCGCTCTCGTTTTTTCATCTACTCTTAACTTCTTAATGTCTTCCATACTGGTATTTTCTTCGTTTTTGCTTTGACCAATACCCATTATATATTATTATTTAGATTTTTCTTTTTTCAATTCCTTAAATTCTTTTTCAAGTTTATCTATTTTATCATTTAATTCTAATACTGCTTTATGAACCAACACAGGTAAAACTAAATAATTCAATCCTAAATACTCTTTATCTTTACATACAATATTTTCAAACTCTTTAGGAATTGCTTTCAATACTTCATCTGCGATATATCCTATATGAGTTTTACCCCCGTCATTTCTATCGTGTCTCTTAAACTTCTTTGGCTTAAATTTCTTAATAATATTCATACAGTTAGATTTGACATTGTCTATGTCATATTTCAACCGCGAATCAGATGAATCAACAAACGTTCCATTAATGGTTACTGTCGTTGCTGTTAAGTCTATATTAGTTCCTGTTGATGGTTCAAGAGTATTACATAACAATTTCTTCGTTCCTGCAACTGTTACATTTTCATTGAATGTTGATGAGGCATTATTTGTAAAACTTCCAGTATTTACTGTTGTTCCAAATGTCTTATCAATAGACAATAAAACTGACGGAGTACTTGAGCTATCAGCAATTCTAAAAGCTGTATTTGACTTTCTGAATATTACATCAAATGTAGATAAATTAGTTCCATCATAATAAGTTGATATTTCACTCGTACCAAGCTTTATGTCTGTGCCAGTAGTCATGGAAATATCATTTAAAAATGAAACTGTTGTTAAATCAAATGATTGTATTGTATTAGTTGCTAAATATGCATTTTGAACTGCTAAGTTAGTATCAACGGTTATTAATGTTCCTCCGTTAGGTGCTAAATGATTGCTTCTTAATGCTCCATTAGGTTTAATATAAACATCATCAGCAAATAAATTACCCATTACATCAACGGTTGAAGTATTAAAAGTCCATCCGCTAGTAATATTAACTGCCCCAACTATGTTAGACTGAACAGCGGGGTCTCCACAAATAAATCTAATTGAAGAATTAGAATCGGTATTTCTCATATCAAAAGATGAAAAAGCACTAACATATCTATATAATTCACAGTTTGTATCAATTGTTAATTTACCATCAGTATCAATATTAACATTTTCACAATTAACATCAGCATTCGTATAAATGTTTCCTAAAACATCGATAGGTTTAGAAAAACAGTCTTATTCACTAATCCATCACACATCATATATTGATTAGAAGCATTTGTAACATCGCCAACACTGACAGCAACAAAATTAGGATGATGTATATAAAAACCTTCTATTGCATCCGGTGTATATGTTTCTAAGTATGGTTCTAATCCATTTATTGAAGTATTGAAATTATCTATTTTTGTTTTAATATCTGTTGAAAAATCATTATTTGTAAATAAATTACCTTTCATATATACACCTCCTTCGAAATATGATGTTCCATGTGCTTGAGCAAAATTATACGAAGTATGAACATTACCGTTAATCGTAATTCTTGAAGCATTATTAGGTCTTCCAATAATAACATCTCCTGTATTCCATCCTAACCATAATCTATAAGGAGTAGCACCTGTTAGTCCTTGATAAGAGTCCAACTGACAACCTCTTTTAAATTCCAGTCGTTGGTTACTAACTGCGTCCTGGATTCTAAATATTGGATTAGTATTATCTGTTAAACTAAGTATTAATGGAGAGTTTACTGTTTGCGCAGTTGTATTAACTTTGTCTAATTTTTGACTTATTACTGTATCTTGTGCGCTATCATTTGTAATTATTGAGTTGATTGTGTTTGTATTTCCAGTTATTAATGAATTTAATCCATCTGATTGTAAAACATATCTAGCGTCAGAACCTGCTATATCTAAAATAGATGAACACGAAAATAAACCTGATACTTGTAAATTAGATAATATTGTAGTATTATGATTTAATAATATTTTATCATTTTGAAAATTTGAAGAATTATTAATTTCTACATCTCCAAAACCTCTTTGATTTAAAAACATAGTTGCTCCACTTAAATTTCCATAAACATAAGTATCAATATAATTATTGTATAATTCATGATAATAATTATAATTTCCAAATTCTGCTATTTTGAAAGTTGAATTAGTTGTTATATTATGTATTAATGTATTATTTAACACTGATGTATCTAATTTTTCTGATAAATTATTAGTCGTTATTTTATTATAATAATCTGCTTCATTAAGTGAACCTCCATTCTGTAAATCTGATATGGCTGAAATATGAGAATTTACTGTACTATTTAATCCTGTTATTAAATTAGTATTTGAAGAAATATTATTAAAATTAGTTGTCATAGTAGAATTTAAATTATTTATTAAATTTGTATTAGAAGAAATATTATTAAAATTAGATGTTATAGTAGAATTCAAATTATTTATTAAATGTGTATTAGATGAAATATTATTAGTATTTGTATTAATTAAGTTAGAATTAGAACTAATGTTATTAAAATTAGTTGTCATACTAGAATTTAAATTACTTATTAAATTTGTATTTGATGAAATACTATTAAAATTTGTATTTGAAGTTATTGTCAGATTACCTATTAAAAATGTATTTGAACTAATATTATTTGATAATACACTAACTTCCGTCTTATTGTATGATTGAGTTATATCATAAAAATTAGCGTCAATCTGTGCTTTTGTGTAAGTATCTACTTGGTCTGCTTTGTTGTTGAGTAAATCAATTATATCTGATTGATTAGCGTATATGTTTCTAATGTTTGTTACCCCGCTTGTAGAATTGATTTCACTAATTGTGTGCGCTACAACATTCTCAAAGTTTGTTAAATTTATTGAAGGCATTATATATTAATAGTAGAAAATGATAATATTTATTTATTTTAATGTTATCATTTTTACTTATTCTTAATCTAAAATCTGCACACCGGCGTCTCTAATGGATAATATTTGTTCTGATACTAATGTTATATATATTGTGTCTGGCATATTTGCTGTTACCATACTTCCAATAGGTTTCACACGAATTAAAAGTTGTTGCCCTGCTTTTGTGTTAATTCCAGTATATGAACTATCGGGAACCTTTTCAAAGATAAACTTATCAACACGATAAGCAGAATATTCAATTGATAAATGGTGATGGAACAATGGTAAATTTAATGCTTTTCGTAAATAATAGAACGCTTGTGTTAATGAACGGCAAGGATACTCAGGATATAGTTTTGACCCTAATTGAAGTTGAAATTCTAGATCAAGGTCGGAATTGTAGTATCCACTGTCTTGATAATTCAAATTATACATAGGATGATAGAAATTGTTGTATTCTTTCATAACGTGAGTATCGCCTACTCCGCTTTTGTTAAAACTGATGAACGCGGCAGCGAGTTTAGACACTGAACGAACAACAGTAGTGTTAATTGACGACGAACCATCGGGAACTTGATTAGATTGACAAATATAAGTATTATAAGTAATAGGTAATTCTTTCCCATCAAGTAGGTGTGCAACATATTTATTATGAAGGTCATTGTCCAAGCTTACCAAATCAGTTTGAAGGAATGCGTTACTAATTGGAGAACTGCTCATTTGTATGAAGGCTTGTGTCTGTGTTGCCACTTGCTGGAAACCTCGACCCACCAGCTGTAACAACACAATCGGTAAAATTTGAAACTAGTTCAATCTCTAAAACAAGTGGACACGCTTTTAACGGAATATACTTAAATTGATTGAATAAACCAAGCATCGGTTTAAATCCCACAACCATTTTTCTTCTAAAGCCTGGAATTGTGCAAGCGTCATATGCAGTACCTATATGACCCGATGCAGGAACTGCACGACGTGTGTTTAAATCATCATCGTACCTATAACCAAAACTCTGGGCGTCTTCATTGTCTCTTGCTCCTTTTGACATCAAGCAACTCATCATGTGATGATTTCGGTTGTAATAATCAATGTCTTCAACAAGTTGATTACCAGCAATTAGTCTTGCTCTTCTAAAAAAGGAATAAGCAAGAGACAGAGGACGTAAGCGTTTATTGTCTAACGGGTCAGTGTTTTCAACAGTGAAATAAACCATTACACTCTGCGGGTCAAGCCAAGTATTATCTTCAGCATTTAATGCTATTTTCAACACACGTTGACCAGATGAAGGGGTGTAGATATTACTTCCAGAAGGGAAAAACGAGACTGAACGACGGTCGTTGATATAACTTGCACCTTTATTTAACTTGAATGAGAGGGTGTCAATTAGAATATCTTCAGCACTAAAAGTTTCCATTGCTATATATAATTTAATTTAGAAATAATTTAAACTAAACTAAATTAAATAATTTAGTGTAATCCTTTTGATTAGAATTATTATTTTTAAATATTTTCATTTTCGTTTTCTTAATCTTATCTTCAACTGGATTATTCCCTTTTTCTTTCTCCATTACTAATTCTCTAATTTCTTCATACGTACTTTTCTTATACTTTTTATTTTCATTCTTAATCATATCATCCGTTGTTTCATTGTCATATTTCTTATGTTGTATCATTAATATTATTATGATAGTAAATTTATGTTTTGTCTTTTTACTATATTGTCAATGTCTGATTGAGTGTGATTACATCTGTTGTTGTCATTTAATCACAAGAACTTATTATTTGCGACTTTTGCTTTAAACAAGAAAAAAATTATAACAGTTGGAATATTCAAAACCTCTAAATATATAACATCCACATTGGCATTTTACATATGTTCGTTTATTATCTCTATATAAATCCATTAATCTTTGTTCAATTGTTAATGGTGTATGTGTTATTTCAATTTTTGTCAAGTTTTCATTTAACTGATTATTCATATATAATAGTATATAGTTATATATTTAAGTACTTATTTAACTATATTATCTCCGTTACCGGGTCAACACTTCTTGAAACATCTTTGCCTTGGTCTCCGTATCCAGTTATGTAATCATGGTTAGTATATGGATTTAATGAACCGGTATAAACAGTTATAGCACCACGGTCAGCAATACTGACAGGGTCTAAGATACTTCTAAAATTAATGTAATCATCGGTAATTTTAGACCTTCGTGATATAAACGGCGCTCCATAAGTGGTTAAAGTTAATTCTCTTTCAGGGTAATCTTTTGTTATCAGTGCACCTACACTTGAACCGAGACTATGTGTTATAAGATGTTTAACTTCATTGTTTTCATCCAATGCTGTTGATGTGTCTTTATATCGTTGTGAATATTTTGTCATTTTTAAGGGAAGTCCTACATCTGCCAGAATGTCATTAACAGCACCTCCAAACGTTCCTTTTCCAAATGTTCCGCTTACATACATTTTAGCACCATCAATATAAAAACCTTTACCATTGCCATATGCTCTACTCAACCCTTGTGCATCAGTTAAATTTGAATTAGGATAATAACTATTTAATATTTTGTCAGTTTGTTTCATAACATTAGTTATTTTAGTTGTTTTCTTACAAGGTTGATAATGTTTAATTTTCCCATTCTTCATTTCATAAATTAACTTTTTATTATTAATCATATATTCAAAGTTATAAATTATTTTCTCAATTAATTAATAATGCTGACTTACGACGAAGTCCTAAGCAACTTTTCATACATGAAAAGTTGACTTACGACGAAGTCCTAAGCAACTTTTCATACATGAAAAGTTGACTTACGACGAAGTCCTAAGCAACTTTTCATACATGAAAAGTTGACTTACAGCTTTGCCCTAAGCAACTTTTCATTAGAAAAGTTGACTTACGACGAAGTCCTAAGCAACAGAATACTTTTTAATTAGAAATTTTATTTTCTAATTAAAAATATATCATGTTGACTTACAAATGTTTATATTGACAGCGCTCATAGAATTAGTGGTACAGCATCAAATTTCAATTTTGAACTGCCAGAAACATTACAAACAGATAATGGTGTTCATTGTTATATTCACGAAGTAACATTGCCTAACTCTTGGTATTCAATTCAGTCAGGATTAAATAATTTATTATACTTGTATTCTTCTCCACTAGTTCCAGATGAAGATAACACAAATGTCCATTATTTAGCGTTACAATTGGACGAAGGAGTATATACTGGCACAGAACTAGCGACAGAATTAAAGGCAAAAATGAATGGTGTTGTAGATAATACTACTTTCTCAAATACTTATGAAATTTCTTACAGTGTAAAAACTAATAAAATAACAATTTATTCAAACTATGCCGATAGAAAGTTCGCTGTATTAACTGATGAACAAATGAAACTAACATATACAGATTATATATGGAATGGAACTTTTGATGCTAATAATTTACGTTCTGTTAATGAAGTTTTAGGAAATTATCAAATAGCAGTTTATCAATATAATAGTCCTTATGTTTCTGGTTTCGTTAATCTACAACCCATTAGAAATATGTATATTCATTCTTCTCAATTGTCTAATTATAATCAAGTAAATTTAAGAACCGGCGATAGCACAGTTGTTAAGAAAGTACCAGTCACAGCACCACACGCGGGAATTGTCTTTGATTCGGAATTAAACCCTCTGGATTACTTGGATGTATCAAATAGAAGCTTTAAACAATTAGATTTTTGGATTAGTAATTCATTAGGAAATGAAATTAATTTAAATGGGGTAAATGTATCCCTGTCATTATTGTTTGTGAAAAGATATTATTTAAATATATTCTTTAATTTTTCCATATTGAAAATATATAGAATATATTATATGTCAAGTATTGAGGTAGTAGATGTTAATAATGAAACTAAAACAGAAGAAGCACCTGTTAATAATGAAGTCGTTGAACAAAATGAAACAGTTAATGAAGAACCAGAAGAAGCCATTCCTGAACCAAAAGCGAAAGCAAAAGCATTACCAAGAACAAAAAAAGAAGTTGAACTAGTAGAATGTGAACAATGCTCTAAAAAGATGACATTGAAAAGTTTGAGACACTCACATCCTAAAAATTGTAAAGGGGCAAAAACCGAGATGCTCCCAGTCAATCCACAAAAGAATATAAGAAAGATACAACCAGAAGTAAAAGAAGAAATTAAGAATGAGATTAAACAAGAAGTGATTAAAGAAACTATTAAGAAACCCACGGCAACAGAACTATTAAGACAACATTATGAAGAACTTAAACAAAAGAAAAAACAAGATAAACAAGAAAAAATAAACAAATTATCTTCATCAATGTTTTAAATAATAATCTAATTATATTATATATTAATCATGCTTATGAGAAGTCATAGAAATGTAGAATTTAAAAGGGCGCCACAAGTAGAACGTCATTATAATGTTTCAGATTTATGGGGAGTTGCTTCAAGAATGAATTATTTTAAGCAGTTGAAGGAAACGCTGGAAGCGAGACAATCACAAGGAGCATTAATAAAGTATAGAAATGATTTAGCTGAAAGCAACAGAACCGAACGTTACAGAAAGGAATTAGACAGAATAAGAAACATATTAGACAACACACGGTCACCAGACGGAATACAAACAAAGGAACAACTAACTGTAAGAAAGAAGCATTTAGAAGAAATGATTAAGAATATCTCTGATTAATTTATTTTTCTAAATAATTAATATACTATGATTAAATCAATTAATAGATTGAATACAGTAGGACCGGTAAAAGTAGGGTCATTGAAATCACAATTACATTTGAGACCTTCTTATAATGAATTATTAAAAGAAACATTAGTAGGAGATGAGAACCGTCCATCAATTGAAAATGTGATAGACAGAAAAGCGACAAGATACAGATTAAACCAATACGGTAGTCAGTTTGATAATAAAGGAGCCTTGGACATTCAAAAGAAACAAGAACTAGACCGAAGAGGAGAAGCTATGAAAGGAGCAATGTCGGACGATGGTAGTGTAAGAGCTAAACTTAATGATGAATTGAAACTTGCTGACACACTGAAACAACACCAGTCTTTCATTCAAGAAGGATTGGCGGAAACAAACAAACAGAAAGAAGAACTTGCTGAACGAATGAGACGTTGGAGAGAACAACACGAAGAAATGGCAAGTGCTGTATCAAAGGGTTCATATCCTGCCGGTGTAGAAGTTCATTCAATGGTGTCCGCTGATGAAATGCCAGAATTGGAACCATTAGAGGAAGGCGAAGAAGAAGATGAACGAGAAGACGACCCAGTTGTTGAAGTAGAATCAAAAGCAGAAGACGCTTATGGTTACAACGAGTTTAAGAAAAGAGCGTCTGAACTAACACCCGCTTATCTTGCAAGCAGACCAGAAGAGATGAAAACAGTCATGGACAAACTGAAAGGATTTAGAAAGATTAAAGACAGTGTTCATGAAGAATTCACTGAGTTATATAATTCTTTAATTAATAGCGATGGTGATTTTATCAAGAAGGAACACAGATTGAAATTAGTAAGGTTTTACAATGATAAAGTGTATTACTCAGTTTTCCACCCACGACCTAAGGAAAAAGAAGATAGTCCAACCGTGATGGATGGTTCAGTTAAAGAAATACCCGCGGAAGTTTAATAAAATATATAATATTTAATATGACTGTTAAATATTATGGATTACGCCGACGTCCTACTTTTGAATAAATGCTAAAGGAAGCGATGACGCACAGATTAAAAATTGAAATCATCCCCGAAAGACAGGTAATTGACTTGTCAATCAACAATATAGATTTTGACGATTTTGACCTTTCAAAATACGATAGGAGACTACGGTTGAATGCTAGGGTTCAAACTGATAAGCAAGTTCTTCAACACGAATTGTTCCCTGATATGTTTGATGAAGTAGCACCGACATCACAGTTATATGAAACAACGAGGCAGACGCACAAACAACACGATATATAGCAAAAGATTTTGCTGATGAAATTTATAGTAATGCAATTTCAGGACCAAAAGATGAACCAAAAGATGAACCAAAAGATGAAAAGCAGGAAGATTTACAAAGTCTTCATTTAACATCATCATCGTCATCAGCATCAACCGAAAAAGATAAGAAAGAGGAAAGCCGAGAAATAAAATCGTTAAGAAACATATTTTTTGGTGGAGAAGACAAGAGCGTATTTGAACTATTCAAACGTGACAAGAAGACATCCACACCATCAGAACAATCAAGGGAACAGGAAGAAGAACAACCAAGGGCATCATTCTGGTCAATACGACAGGTAGAAGCAAGAAGCAGAAGCCACTCACCAGAAGAAAGAGCAAGAGGTAATCAAATGAACAGAAGACAATTAGAAACAAGAAGCAGGAGCAACTCACCCCAAGATATAGCTAGAGGTAGTGAATGGACGAGGGAACAAATGGAAACAAGAAGCAGGAGTAGAAGCCCAGAAAGCACAAATACAAAAAGTAGCCGAGGCAAGAAGAAAAAATAAAAACTACTTAAAGACAAAACGCCCTAATATAGTAAAATGACAGGAATTTTTATTAACGGTAATAGTAAACAGAGAATAACGAATGATGAATTTGATATGATGGTTGAACTGATGAAAGCAGAAAACGACTTAGTCTTACAGATGATAAGCGAACAGAACCAGACTTCGAGCGATGGAAATGAGCAACCCGTGAGATGGAGGGACGACCAGAAGAACTACCACCAGAATTACTACAACAATAACCTAAAACAGTCTTACACTTGTGAGGACTGCGGAAGGACGATATCAAGCAAATCAAATTTATCTAAACACAAGAAATCTAAAATTTGTTCGCAAGCTTCGCGACAATGCGCATTATGAAAAAATAATAATCATTCATCTTATTAAAAACACTTAATGAGATTAATGCGTTCATTCTCAACCCGAAACCCATTTTCTCCAACAGTCAACCCCAGCCCGAAAAACTACTTAAAGAGAAAATACCTTATATTATATAGAGTATAGTATTATGGTTACCATGTCAGAAAATAAAATCATAGATTTCATTTTAAACAGCCAACAAGGCGAACTAATACAAAAAGAAGGGAGGCAAACACAAAAACTCAAAATAGGTGATAAGACCTACAGATATGATAAGAACAAACCAGTTTCAAACGTATTGAACACGAAACTAAAGGAAGTGGCAAGGAGTGACGGATATAGAAAGCATGGCCTTTTAATGAAGGTGCTAATTATCTAAAACTAACGAGAGGTAGACCCTTACAGGATTATGTCAAGCGATTCAAGTCCAAAATCACAGACGAGCAACAAGCGTTCAAGGGATACGCCAACACCTACTCGGTAAGTGATATAAGATTAAAGGGGCTGAAAGGTTTATCCTACTTAAAATTCCAGAAGCAACGACTGGCCGAATTCCTGAACAGAAACCCGAACATGAAAATAATCGTGGAAACTGATTTATCATTCAAAAATCCCGACAACGAACTTATTCAAAGGCGGTTAAGAAGCAGAAGATACAATATTCATAATCCCGATGAGTTGAACAACGTCTTAAACAACATTGGTCATGACATTGAGACACAAATTGAAGTAGTCGAAGACGTTCAGTCGAGTTTGGTTCTTGTACAAGTTGAAAAGTTAGTCATCAGTTATGATAGGTACAATCCTACCCGTGGTTCATCCTTTATTCCATTGCCCGACTGGGTGGCAAACAAAAAGGCTTGTATTAACATTAAAAACGAGGATGACTTATGTTTTAAATATTCCGTTCAATGTGGATTTTATGAGTTATTCAAAAAAGACCATCCCTGCGACATGTATCATTATAAGAAATATGTAGATGACAAATTTATCAAATGGGATAATATTGACTTTCCAGTAGGTAATGATGAGATTGAACTATTTGAAGAACAGAACAAACACATATCGGTCAATGCTTATTACATAAACCCCGATACAAACAGTAAAACTATTTTATTATACAAAAGAAGCAACCACCCACAAGCACAACACAAAATCGATTTAATTAAATTGACTGATGAAGTTAAATCGTATTACGCTTATATCAAAAATTACGATAAGTTAATGAGTAGTCAGACTAACAAAAAGAAAGTTAAAAAGTATCATTGTAGAACCTGCTCTCATGGTTTTCAATCAGAAGAACTTTTAAAGAAACACGAAGAACAGGGATGTCTAGCAGTTGAGGGTCAAAAAATAGAAATGCCAGAAGCAGGTGAAACAATAGCATTCAAAAACCATTTCAAGAAACTTAAAGCTCCATTCGTAATCTATGCCGACTTTGAATGTTTAACTGTGCCAATTGATGTTAAAAGCAAATCGGCAAAAGCTAAAACTACATCATATCAAAATCATCGTCCCTGTGGTTTTATGATTAATGTAGTCAATGCTATAACCGGAAGTAGTGAGCCTTACTTATATAGAGGTCAGGATTGTATGGATAAATTTGTTGAGAAAATCAATAAAGTCAGAGAGGAAGTTTTGGAGAAAATGAAGGAGGACAAAGACCGTATTGAAACCGAGAAGGACTGGGAGGACTTCAATACTGCCACTAACTGCTTCATTTGCGGAAACAAATTTGAGGAAGGAGAAAAGAAGTGTTGGGACCATTGCCACTTTACGGGGCAGTATAGAGGTTGCGCCCACGAGGACTGTAATCTACGATTTAGTATGAGATATTATAAAATCCCTGTGTTTCTTCATAACCTTAAAAACTATGATGCCCACTTAATCATCAACAAGGCTCACGAACTGAACAAGAATTCTAAAATAGAATGTATCGCTCAGAACAGCGAAAAGTTTATAACCTTTGGTTTTAAAAATCTTTGTTTCAAGGACAGTTTCAGTTTCTTATCGTCTTCGTTGGATAAGTTGGTGAAGTTGAGTAAATATGAGGATGATAAAAAGCGTGAGAATTGGAAGAACAATTTCAGATACAGCGTTAGAAACCCGTATGTTAAAACCGATGAAGATTTGGATTTATTGACTGATAAGGGTATTTATCCCTATGACTACTTTGATGATTTTGAAAGATTTAAGGAAAGGGCTTTACCACCGAAAGAAGCGTTTTACAGAAAATTGAGTGAAGAACATGTAAGTGATAAAGATTATGAAAGGGCACTGAAAGTATGGAAGCACTTCGGGATTAAAACACTCGGGCAGTATCACAACCTGTATTTAAGAACTGATGTTTTACTATTGACCGATGTATTTGAAACTTTAGAGACTTGTGTATGGAATACTACGGTTTAGACCCCGCTCATTATTATACGTTGCCAAATTTCGCGTTTGATGCAATGCTTTTAAAAACTGGTGTGGGAATAGAACAAATCATTGATAAGGACATGTATGAAATGATTGAGAAGGGTATGAGAGGTGGAATGTGTCAAGTCAGTCATAAATTAGCAGTGGCAAATAATAAGTATATGGTTGGAAAATATGACAGTTCAAAACCGAGTAGTTACATAAATTACTTAGATGCTAATAATTTGTATGGTTTAGCAATGTCCCAGAAGTTGCCATTGAAAAATATCAAGTGGGCAAAGAAAACGCCCAGTGTTGAAAATTGGAATGAAAACGATGAGTTCGGTTATATTATGGAAGTTGATTTGGAATATCCCGAAACATTGCACGACTTCCACTCCGACTATCCACTAGCGCCTGAAATAATGAATGTAAATGTGAATATGCTTTCCGACTATCAAAAGCAAGTCTTCAAAATATATTATGATGGTAAAAGCCCCAAGGACGAGAAAACAAGTAAGTTAATATTAAATCTAAAGGATAAAGAAAAATATGTGGTTCATATGAAGACTTTACAGTATTATTTGAAAATGGGAATGAAAATGGGTAAAGTCCATAGGATAATAAAATTTCAACAGAGGGCATGGTTGAAACCATGGATTGACTTCAACACTGGTAAAAGGAAAGAAGCCAAAAGCGATTTTGAGAAAGAACTCTATAAGCTGATGAATAATAGTGTATACGGTAAAACTATGGAAGACAAGCGTAATCATATGGATATTGAATTAGTAGATTTTGAAGTTAGATATGAAAATGTGTGAATAATCCAACCTTCAAAAATAGATTTACAATAAATGAAAATCTTGTAGGAGTTGAGAAAACCAAAGCAAAACTGAAACTGGATAAACCAATCTTTTTAGGAATGACGATTTTAGATTTAAGTAAATTACATATGTATCAATTTTATTATGATGTCCTTAAGAAAAAATACAATGAAAATATCAAATTAGTATATACAGATACTGACAGTTATGTAATTCAAACAATGACTGATGATGTCTATAAGGATTTCAATGATATAAAGCAACACATGGATTTTAGCGACTATCCTGTTGAGCATCCGTGTCATGACAAAACAAATAAGAAGGTCTGAGGAATGTTTAAGGATGAATGCTCTTCAAAGATAATTACCAAATTCATAGCTCTCAAGCCAAAGTCATATGCTTTTACAATACACGGTGAGGATGATGAACATAAGAAATCAAAAGGTGTCGTGAAGCACAAGGTGAAAAAAGAACTGTTGTATCAAAACTATCATGAAGCATTATTTCAAAACAAAAAGCATGAAATAACATATAATTTTATTCGAAGTCGAAACCATCAGTTATTCTCAATGTCTCAAGTTAAGCAGAGCTTGAGTAATTTTGAAAATAAAAGACATTACTTAGATGCCTTTACTTCTTTACCCTACGGTCATTACAATCTACGTTAAAGAAAAGATAACTAAGGTTATTAATGGATACTAATAGATATAAACACGGTAAAATTTATAAAATAACTGACGTAGGTTATAACAAGTGTTATATTGGAAGTACCTGCGAGAGTTTAAGTCAGAGAATGACAAGACATAGAAGTAATTACAAAATACATCAAAATCAAAAGTATGGAAGGATGGCGTCATTTGAACTGTTTGATGAATACGGTTTGGGCAATTGTAAAATTGAACTTATTGAAAATTACCCGTGCAGTAGTAAAGAAGAATTACAAAGACAAGAAGGACACCATATAAGCAGAACTGGCTGTGTGAATAAGCAAGTCACGGGAAGACCAGCAATAGAATACCGACAACAACCAGAAGTTAAAGAACATAGGAAAGAGTATAACAAAGAATATAGAGCACTGAACCGTGATAAACTAAATGAGTATGATAAAGCAAAATATGAAAGGAACAAGGAAGAAAGAGGGAAAAAGATAGAATGTAATGTATGCCATCAACTTATTAGGAATGACTGGATGAAGAGACATCAAGCATCAATCAAATGTCAATCAAACAAAACAAATTACAATGAAAATAATGAAAGTATTAATATCTAAATAGTTCTAATATTAAATGCACTTATTAGAACTATTTAGTGGCACTTCTTCAGTTGGTAATGTGGCGAAGTCGCTCGGTTATAATGTAATATCATTGGATTTGAAAAATGCTGATATTAATTGTGATATACTTGAATGGGACTACAAACAGTTTAACAGAAACCATTTCAATTTTATTTGGGCATCCCCTCCATGCACTGAATACAGTCGTGCTAAAACTGTTGGTGTCCGTAAGATTGATTATGCTAATAGTATCGTTTTAAAAACCCTTGAAATTATAGATTATTTTAAACCTAAATACTGGATAATAGAAAATCCCCAAACAGGACTATTAAAGGAACAGCCGTTTCTGAGTGGTTTAAACTACTATGATGTGGATTATTGTAAATACGGGTTTAATTATAGGAAGAGAATGTGGTCAAACATTGAAACTTGGAAACCTAGACCATTATGTAATAGGGATTGTGGGAAAATTAGGAATGGGAAACATTTAGAAACTGCTCAACGGTTGCCATCGGGTAAAAAATCAGATTGGGGTGAGGGATACATCAAACATAAACAAGATGAGTTGTATAGGGTTCCTTCAAATTTGGTTAGTGAGATAATTGTCAGTTTGCTTTAGGGTGCTCAGGGGACCGAAACCCAACCAAACCCATCCCAGAACCTAATAGACTGCAGTCATGTAGAGCTCGGACGGCATTACTTCTCAACCTCGGATGCGAAGAGGAAAGCGAACTAATGACGTGAAACAACAAAAAAACACCACAAGACTTGTCTCGTCCCTTTTTTCCTCCTTGTTTCTCTGGCAGTGAGGTTTTTGGTTAGACCTTGAGATGGTGGATAATGGCACTCATATCCATTCGATATTCATGGGTATATCCGTTGGATATTGATAGGTATATCCATTGGATAAAAAGAGAGTGGTTGAATTATCCACTGGATAATGAAAGGTCAGTTGATTTATCCGCTGGATAATTAGGTCATTATCCACAAGTACAAATGCTCACATCACGAGGCAACGGGCCGGATTAAACATTGTTTTATAATCTAACAAGAAGGTTAAGACATTTAAATTAAACCTGAAACCCAGACCAGCCGACCAGCAACCCCTAGCCAAAACTACTTAAAGAAATATTACCTTATATATTAAGAGAAAAATGAACGGTGATGGAATCAATAATTATATCGATAAAAAATGCTATGATTGTTGTCACTTCAAAAAAGAAAATATGGAATTGTATAAATTGAATTTGCCTAATGAAATAGTGAATAATATTATTAGTTATTCAATGGATGGTGAAGAAGACATATGTAAAAATTGTAAAACATGGAGAGATAATCAATTTTTAATCAAATGTCTGTTGGGAATAAAAAGAATACATAATAGAAATGTAGAAGATGATATTTTAATATTTCTAACTATAAATAAAATACCACCTTACGATTGTGTTAAACAATTTCTTAAAATCAGTAAGAAAAAATATGAAATGATTGATGATATATTATGGATGTTGGGTTATAGTCAAGAGAAAGGAGAAGATGTTAAAGAAAATATCAAATTATTTATTGAAAGTAAAAAGTTTAATGTTCAGAATACAGTGAGAGATGTTAATATTATTTTTAAAATGATGTATGAAAGAAGTAAGACAAACCAATTAGATTATTATCCTGAATTGAAATTATAATCATAATATAATAATAACATGTAAAATCTTATATGTTATAATTATACTGAACTTTTAACCTATAAAACCCCTTAAACTTATCTAAATAAATAACCCCTTAAACATATAGAGACCAATGACAGACAAAAAGCAATGGTCCAAATGTAAAGTCTTTCAATTGTTAGAAAAGTTCAACGAGGGAAGAAAACAATGTAATGTATGCTTGGAGAGCAAACAACGGTATAGAGAAGCACACAAAGAACAAATACAACAAAAGGCAAAGGAGTATTACGAAAACAACAAAGAGCAGATTGTAGAGAAGAAAAAGACATATAGAGAGAATAACAAAGACACTATACTGGAAAAGAACAAGAACTATCGTGAAAAGCATAAAGACGAAATAAAGCAAAAATCAAAAGAATATAGAGAAAAGAACAAAGAAGACATAAATGAAAAACAGAAAGACTATAACCAATTGAAAGTATAATGTCCTTTATGTAAATGTATGGTAGGAAAATACAAAATGAAAAAACACCAACAAACAAGTAAGCACCAACTAAGAGTTAAAGGTCAAGAAAACAATAACGATACTGTGAGAGATTACATGGAAACAACAAGTGACTTTGAACAAGAATAGGAATAAACAAATGAACCACCAACACCCCAGAACAAAACAACTACTAAAAGGGCCAACTCTTTCAAATGAAAAAAATGTCGGCCCCCAGAAAATCCACCCCTAACACCCTACAACAAAATATAGGATGAAATCAAACAAGGGTGTTAAAACGTTGGATAACAACATTTGACCCAATAACCCCTACACTCCTCCCTCTTTCCCCCAGGCCCCCCCTTTTCTCCATTTTTCCCCTCCCCCGCGTACCGCGCGGCAATTTGATGACGTTCCACTAAACGTAGTCTTCGGGGAGCCGGTGTCGCAAAACAGGGGTCCCGGGCTCGATTCCCCCTGCCGGCTTTTTGGCTGGCTTGGGCTTCTTGCATCCTTTTGCCGAAAATCTGGAAAAACTCGATGTTTTTGGTCGTCCTCTTTGCGAAAACGCAGGAAAACCGTGCTTTTTGCGGAAAATACTGGGGAGCAAAGGGGAAGTGCAAGGATACATACATGCATACATTACATTACATTACATGACATGACATGACATGACATTACATTACACTACATACATACATACATACATACATACATACATTACATACACTACATACATTACATACATTACATACATTACATACATACATACATACATACATACATACATACATACATACATACATACATTACATACATACATACATACATTACATGCATACATACATACATACATACATACATACATACATACATACATACATACATACATACATTACATACATACATACATACATACATACATAACATAACATACATACATACATACATACATACATACATACATACATACATACATACATTACATACATACATACATACATACATACATACATACATACATTACATACATACATACATACATACAACATTACATACATACATTACATTACATTACATTACATTACATTACATTACATTACATTACATTACATACATACATACATTACATTAACATTAACATTTACATTACATTACATTAACTTGCATGTTGTCATTACAATTACATTACATTAATACATACATACATACATACATACATACATACATACATACATTACATACATTACATACATTACATACATTACATACATTACATACATCCTTTCAAGAGTACGGCAAAAAAGGTGACGTCCCGTGGGACGCTATGCACCGAACCCTCAAGCAGTAATACCAACCACGTAGAAAGGTGTATACGGACGATGCCGTTATAGCCGAACCCGTGTAAACGTTGTAAGGGAGAAGGAATGATAGTTACAACAGTAGTCCTGACAAATGCAGCGCAAGCGAAGTGTTTGCCTTTTCCTTTTCCCCGCTCTCAAATGCCATCACGTAATTTGAAATAATCAAGCTCACAATCAGATCTTGAAAAACCTCAATTGTGTCTTGAGCCAAATGGCGATCAATGGAACTTGGTAAGCAACACTAACACAGACCTCAGAACAGCTTCCCAATTTAGGCACGGGTCCTAGAGGGTTTTAACATCCCCCATTTGGGTCGCATTGTTCATCATGCGGTCCAAACACCACAAAACGTTCCACTGGCCACGGCTTCAGCTACGAAATCGTGTCGTGCATTCTTTTACTTGCTATCACTACACCGTTCATTCGTTGTGAAACATGCCGGGTTCGATTGTATGAAAAGTGAAACATTCATCCACCAATCGAAGCGCACTCCCATATGCAGGTGTATACAATACACTATTGTCACGTCATTTGACCACCAGTGAACATCCCAGCTGCCGCATTTGCGCATCGCGCAGCCGTCATCCATAAAAAATGGGTTGGCCATAAGAGTCCAACAGAGGCGCCTGCTCGTAAGCAATCTGCATATCTCCGGCAAAGAAATATCGGTGAGCAATCAATGCAAATCATAGCCATTCCAGATACCACGAACAATACACAAAAATGAAAAGGAAATCATCCATGAGGTAATAGTTCCATCCATGAATATCCAGAATGCCATAGTCGTCGGAATATGTAACCATGTACACATCCATTCATCTTGGACGCATGAAATCATATCATGACGTAAAGTCGTTCCATCGTAATGGTGTTGATGAGACGCAAGCAACAGATGGGGACTAACCCACATCGTGCCGTAATCAGCATCTTCACTACGCATACCTGTCCCCAATGGACAGTCTGTGAGTGCGTCGACGGAACTCCTCGTCCAAGTTCTTCTGGGCTTCTCGCGCCCGGACACACTTCTTGTTATGATCCTCTGGTAGCCAGTGCCCTTTCCGAAGGCACCAATCCAGCAGAGGTGTGTCGCACTTGTTCGGGTCGATGGCCGAGATGATGGCGCTCACGTTGACCGTGTAACCATATCTTGCCAAGGTTCAGGCCATCCCTCACGAATGATATATACTTACAGTTGAAAGCCAGTGAAAAGCATCTGAAAATAATATCACCCACCGGGTGCACTCGGTCCTTGACCAGGAGCTTCATTTCGTCCTTGGTGACATCGAGGATTCTCGCTGCAATCCACAGCTTGTAGAATGTGTAAAGTCCCTCGCATTTGCACACCATCATACGAATATAATCTTCACGCTCCTCAACCGATCGGAAGGCTCTTGTCCGAACATTCTCCGATTGAGAAATCTTCAGCGCTGTTGATGGCAAAAGGATACCTTCCTGATCGTGCTCGGTGATGTTGGGGTATCTCTTGAAATCGTTGTGGTAAGGGCAGCCCGTCCTCCCCTCGAGTGCGGCATTCATCGTTCTCTCCTCACCACCCTCGAACATCCCCCACATCTTGGACATCTGGAGTGCGATGAATCCCGCCATGTACTGAGCCTCGCGTGGCTCATCAAGGCAAATCGCCATCCGCTGGGAATTTATGATATCCCGCGATGCCAGATCAGTGTCGCGGTAATACCAACCGCTGTCTTCTTCATCAGACGCGTAGCCGGATGTGTATCCTTGCGTGTCCACGTCGTCTTCTTCTCCAGGAACTTCCTCCGCCTCGTCATCATCCTCCTGTGCTGCCGCATCATGGTTGGCTTCTTCTTGTGCACGCCTGGCATCACCCGAGACATTGGGCTTTTCGTTGTCCTCCTCGTCATCGGAGTTGATGTGGATGTAGTACCTCCCGGTGGAGATCAGTTGCGCTTCACATTCCAGGCATAAGCAGAAACATGTGGGGATTGCGGTCGCACATGACGGACATATCCGGCACCTCAGTCCTTCCCATGTCTCATCATTCAAGATGACGACCTTGCTGACTTCGTCCCTGACCTCGTTGACCTGTGCGTTAAACTCCTCCATCTTGTTGTTCCGATAGAGCTCGCATGCACGATCAACCATGTCCTTGATGTAGTGCAGATTATCGGCACCTGCCTCGGTCTCAGGCATCCTCTCGTTGATCTTTGCGACGTTTTGGAGGAACATCGCAGCCGACTCTTGGGATGAGTTGACGAAACCAGGACAGATCTCGTTCTCCACACATTTCGAGTACGCTCTCTTGATGTCAACGTACTCCAGGCGTTTCCCTCCGTTGCTTTTGCCAATCCAAATGGACTTGACCTCATAGAACGGGATCACGTCAAAGACCATTCCCATTTGCCGCGACTCCAGCTCCATACCGCGCGAGGGTTGCACTGGGAATGTAGATGATCGCAATCGGGTCCCCCTTCCTTACGTTCCGTAGCGTCACCTTCGTTGCCACGTTCATCTCATCCCATGGAGCAAACGCTCCGAAGTGCAGTGCTAGCCTGTTTCCGCCATCGATTCCGCCGGGGACTAACCCACAGCGTACGATGCCTGGCAGATTTTCCACGTACGTCACATGGAATGCTCCTCCGAGAGAATCACCCATCCTTGCGGAATACCTGTTTGCCAGTGCGGATGAGCTCATGAATCCAAAATCACTGTGACCAGTTGTGACTCGGATGCACCAAGGTCTGTACCATCCATCGCATCTGTTGAACATCCTGTCGATGTCATCCCGATCCAGGTCAGCTTTGGTCATTTCCTCCCTGGCCGCCCTCGTGTCGTTCGGGTTCATGATGCTTGGAAACCTTGCTGCCAGGACCTGAAATCTCGATTTCCTGTGTCCAGATTCCTGCCACTTGATCACCTCCATGATGCCCATGTATCGTTTCGCTCTCGAGGTGTTAGGTGGGACTATGTCGTTGTTCCGGTCGTCAATGACTGCATCAATGTCGACCCATCCACCTTCGTCGCACCTGAAAGCACTTCCTCGGCAATTGCCGATTTTGTGTCGAAGGACTCTGCATAGGTCGTGAGATATTGGTCTTTCGAAGCAAATACCGAGCGATCATCGCCAATCCTGCATAGTGGAGCACCGTCAAAAGGAGTAACGCAAAAATTGACACTCTTGCCAAGCTGCATCACATCCACCTGCTCAAGGATGGCACCTTTGGGAAAGTATCTGGGGTCAACAATAGACGCGTACGCCCATGGCAAATGCACATCACTCATGTCGCCGTACTTCGGGATGTAGCACGGGATGGTGTCACACCCCATCTCTAGCGTCTTCTTGAATGTCCTGTTGTCCCCGCACGGATTGTAGGTGAGGTCCACGCCACCGCACTGCAGCTCTCCTCCCTCAGCCGTGTCAGCCATCTCCACCAAGTTGATGGTATAGCTATACATGTCAATTGTTTCTTTCCCTGCTTGTCCTCCTCTCTTTCGTCCCTTGGATGTTGATGAGGACGGTTCCTCCGTATCCCCCATATCTTCATCCGATGATACAGGATCACTGCTGAGTAGCTCACGGATCTTCTTCATCGCCTTCTCATTCCCAGCAGCCTCCTCAATGTCCTTGCAGTCGCCGTCGTGGGCCAGGTTCGCGCACTTCATGCAGATTCCCATTTCTCCCATGCACTTCTCCATTGATTCCAGGAATCCTAGTGCCGCTCTCCGCCCATCGATCACTCGCTGCTTCTTTTCTTCCTTCTCAGCGTTGGGCTGAGAGCTTCGGCTCGGGTCTGGTGCTTGACCAAGACCGTCACCTTCGCCCTCCGTTGCCTTTCTCTTGGACCCTTGGGCAGCAGGCTCAGTTATCAGGGATCGCGGGTGTCTGGGCTTGACTTTGTTCATGATGTCCAGCACTTCTTTCGTGGGCACCCCGAGTTGTGCAGAAGGTTTGTTCCGCCTCCGGTTCTGGCCCGTCGTGTGGGTCACGTTCCCGGCGAGGTGTCGTACGATCGACTGCTCGAACTCCCTCTTGATCTTCCATGCATCCTTCCACAGCGGTAGTTCGTGCTGAAAGTACGACATCACCTCAAAGAATCCCAATACCATCTCGACGACGTCCCCCAAGGATTCCTCGTTTGAGGTCTGTCCCAGGAGTTCATACATCGTCCCCTGATCGAGCACGCTCTTGATCCAGGATGAATAGGCCACGTTGCCAAGATCCTTGTCTATCATGAAGATGGACATTCTCTCCTCGATCCCCTCGGAATTCTTGCACATGATCACATCCCGGGATGCACATAATTGTTTCCCGTGACCGTTGTTGTAGAACTGTGCCGCCTGATCTACTGTCATGCTCACGAAACCCACGTGGGAAAGCTCCTTCTTCAGCTTAGAATATGCGAGCTCCCGTATAATCGTGATCATGGCCTGGACGTTGTTGACGTCCACCATGAGGTTTTGGAGGTCAGGGACTGCTACCACGCATTCCGCGAAGAGTCGCGTATACAGCTTCTTCCCTTCGATAGATCTCGCAATGCCGTTCGTGTCTGCATTCCAGTTCGCGCAACAGTTCACGCAAGAAGTGGGATTGAACTTCGAGTTTGGCCCGAGCACCTTCGACTTGTTCACCTGCATCTCTCTGACGCAAAGTTCGCAGATAAACCCGCTGATCTCCGTGACCGAATACCATCGAAGACGTTGATCGCCGACATCGGTGTTCCCAAACGCGTCTTGTCCGCCGTCTCCTTCGTCTTGCTGCTCTTGTTTTCGCTTTGATTGCGCAGTGAAGGTCGGCTTGTACTCAAACTTCACCTTCGACTCCTCCATGTTCTTTGGGATGTTGAATCGAAGGTCGGGCTCGTTTATGCACGTCTCCTCCAGCTCACGCACAAACGCGTTGCTTGGTGCGATCACATCGATGGATTTCTCCACCAGCAATCGCTTCAGGAGGAAATGTTGCAGGTTCGAGCTCCCAGGGATCTTGTAGTTCTTACCCGTGAGCGCGTGGACCACGCGCCACAGGCGATCGTTCTCAGTCACCAGCGCGCCTGCCGCCTTGCAGATCTCGCTGACCTTGTTGGCGATCGTCCCCAAGTCCCCTCTTCCTCCATGGAAAGCAACATCGCGATTCACGCACACCACGACCAGGCCCTTGCATGTGTTGACGAGGTCAGATATCGCCTTTTGCAAGGAGTCAATGATGGGATTGGCGGTCACCTGCCACCCACATCCTCTCATGCCCAAATGTGCACCGACACAGGTGAGTCATCCATGTCTCGCCTCCGTCGTTCGATGATGAGCTTATCCAGTTTCTGCAATCGGGAGATAATACTCATTGTGTCATTGGGCGAGGAGACTTGCTCACTCGACCCATAGTATGATCTCTCTTCGATATTTGTCCACCCCTGTTCGTTGACCATCATTTGGAAGGTCTTCGTGCTCCCTTTCGAGTTGACAGCCCTCAGGGGCCAGTCCAGGACCAAGAAGCTCTTCTTCTGGATCATCATATCGCGAATCGTTGCCTCACCAATGGGGCCCCTTTTCTGCTTCTTGATAATCCGGTTCAACTGTCCAGGTGCGTTGTCCGGGTTCATCTCCGCCTGGATCAACGCGTTGATGGCTTTGGCGCCCGGAAGGCGCCCAGTAATCAAACATCCTGTTTGGGCACACAAGAAAGCATATAGCTGAAGCCATGCCGCATTCCCCTTCCCAACGTAGGATAGAATTATCTTCTCCGCGCTGGTCTTCTCCTCAAAATGCAATAGCGAAGAGGTCAGGCATCTCAGCATACACTCCCAATACGTCGCGTTCTTGCCTTCTGCAAGACACGGCCCAAATACAGTTTGTATGATTGGGTACCCTGTATTGTTGTCTATGTTGAACTTCACATTGACAGTCGCGCCGCTCAAAGTAATACCCCCTTCGAATGAGGTGTAGGTGTCATGTCCAGCAGTTGGGTTGATGATTGTCCATCTGTCGTCATCACCACCGGAGTTCATGCGGAATATGGAGTCGATGATCTCGTTGTCGATCTTAACAGCACCGCCAGCATGCGACCCCCCACTTGAGGCTCCCTGCTGGGGGACTGGCCCACCAGAGGTTTGGCTTCTTTGCCCGGAGCTTGACGCCGACTTCTGCTGTCGCTCCGTCTTCTGCGGCGGCTCCGTCTTCGATGAGCCCATCACCCACCACGTCGGCTCCTCCCCGATCACAAAGTCCTCGGGATACTTCTCCAGTTCCCTCTCGACTTCGTGCATCGTGCAGTAGTTATTCTGGTAGAATTCGATCATGACGTCCTTCTCGGCTTTCTTTTCGATCTCCTTCAACCAGCTCACCCACTTGCGCCGATCTTGGTTCTCAGCGGCCCTGTCAGCCGCGTGTGGCGCCAAACTGATGGAGTTGATGTTCATCGCAGGCAGCTTTGACTCGTAGATCATGTCGATGCACCACAGGAAATTCCTGGCGTACTCGACCTCTCGATAGAGTTCGTTCAGCTCTTTCTTGTCTGGACGGAAATAAGCTGTATACGACTGATCCCTAGCGTGCCTTTCACCGAGCAATGGCTGCAACCTCCTCATGATGAAGGAGACGCACATGAGCGAGTTGATCGCCCCGATACACGCGTCAGAGATGTCACTGGGGGTTGACCCACAGATCATCCAGCGCAAGAGATTGTGCTGGCTGGCATCTTCATCTCTTCTCAGCGCATACGCGAGGTTCTTCATCGATGCATGCAGCTCATTCTGGTAGACCAATCCAAGGTCCCAATTCTTCTGGTAGTCGTCCTTTGCACCACGACCGTAGAAGTCGATCTTGGGGGCCTTGATCACGCTCAACGTGAATACTTTCCCCCAGTTTCGATCTCTGAACTTCGATATTCTCCGATCGTGCCTCTCAAACTCTGCAGTCGTCTGGAACTCTTCGGAGCTCCTCCACCTCCTCGACGATGAGGCTCTGGTTGGCTCATCGCTGATGAACTCTTTGTATACCTCCCCGACCGGGGTGTTCTGGTGGAATGCAGCTTTGAACGACCGTTCCTCGTTGTCCTCGGCCACACCTGATGCGAGATCCCAGATGTCTGTGATTGATCTCAGCATATCCGTCCCTTCTATGCAGTACTTGGTGACGTTGAGCAACTCGGGGTTCTTCGCTAGCAGCGATGCCTCACCGCAAAGTTGGTTCAGCGCCGCCACGATCTTCTTCCCCTTGCTGCAGAATTCCCTCCATCCAAGCATACATTCGTCGGCAGATAGTTGTCCGAAAACTTTGCTAATGAACTCTAATGCAACCCTCATGGATTGCCCTTCACCCTTCATCATCCCGCGGCACTTGGCAGAATAATACGCTGAGTAGGCATAGATAGCAGGGACACCGATGTCCTCGATCCACTTTATGCACATGCCCAGGTCGCTGCCCTTCTCCATCCTCTTGGGTATTCTCTTGCCTTCCTCGATGGCGTTCTTCACTAAGTTCCCCAAGAATATCGCCGCTTGTCTGGATTTCCCGACAGGCACGCAGAAGAACTCATTCGTGTTGACGACAGTCGTATTGGCAGTCATCTTGATGATATTCTCCAGAACCAGGAAAACCCAGAATAGGCAGCTGCAAATAAAGCCACGGAATTGTCCCAATACGAATCCAGTTTCTGACTGAGGCGATGATCTGGTCCAACTCCTCTTCGAAACTTGGGGTTCGGGACTGACCCAGCTCCCCGCAGGCACCAGAGGTTCGGGACTAACCCAGCACCTCGGTGGCACAGATGGGGTGGTGCAAATTTCACACGCAGTAGCTTGATGCTTCCGCGATCTCCCTCGCGTAATGCAAGCAAGAGCGAGTTTCAATGGTGCCGGCTTGAGGCACTTTGCTCGAGCACGAAAACGGCGGAGGATCACACCCACAATTATCGACGTGTACAACTGGGTTTCTTTGGTTTCACGACCGGCACAGGGTCCATGCTCATGGTTTCCATTGCATTTCTTAGACAACGAGCTACCAAGATCAAAGTTCCATGAAACAACTCTCCAAGGTTTCTTGATTGGCATGGGTTTCTTGGCATACCTTTGCTTCAAGCCATAGCGACACCCATCAAACTCGTGACTAGTCCCATCATGGACAACCTCGTGCAGTCTCTCGTCTCTCCAATAATCGCAACTTCCAGGCAACTCAAACAAAATCGCAGCTCGTTTTGTCATGGCATGCCGTTTGATTTCAACGAACCGTTCAAATAATCTCCAAAATTCCCTTTGTTTGGCCTCGATTTTCTCTGCGGCGTCAATTCCGCGAGTCTTGTTGAGGCGCGCCCATGATGATCCCCCCGTGCAAGGCCCGGCGAAGAACAACAAATCGGAAGGTTTGGTAAGCACATGTCTGGCGATTCTCCCCCCGTATTCGCTCAGTAAGTCATCGACCACAGTTATGGTGACGACCTGCGGCCCGTTATGGCGGGCGAGGGCAGTGAACCAGTTACGCGGTTCGGAACATGCCATCAGCACAATGGGCCGAGCCAAGTCAACACTGTAGAGAGTGACGACTGTGCGAGTTCTCATACCAGGAAGCGAGACATGCACAGGAGCGCGAAGCACACCACCGTCATGTTTAACCATCGCGAGTTCAATACCCGGCGCTAACTGTGGTTTGTGCTTCACCGCAATGCGATACGGAACAAAACAACGACCAGGGACAAGCTGCTCGTGATTGATATGCAGACAACGCATAAGCAATTTCAATCGGAGCAAAGTTTCCAAAGCAAGGTCGTTGACACACTTTTAATTCTATGCGCTCGTTCGACAGTTCTTCAACGAATGCGGCCAGCACGGACTGCATGTCAACATCCCCGGACCCGACGTGAATTGGTCGTGGTCGTGGAGATCGTTCCCGCGCCGGTACAGCAACCGGTGCGGGATGAAACTGCCAAACTGCGCGTTCAACCCATCCATCAATCCGCACGCACTGCAACCCAGGGTCAACCCTATCCTCGACCTTGAGCCATGACCCGTTCTTCAGAAACCAAGTGGAACGAAGCCACTTGCTCCCGAACGGTGTCATAACCGCGAGTGGAGGTTTCACACGCATCAATCTGGGCCCCTTGGCAACAACAACCGGATCATGTCCTTCATGCTCATGCAATCCCTCTTTGGATGTCAATCCAGACCACCACAGGTCCGGGGGCATGATCGGAATGTGTGTGTACGGAAATGTTGGAACTCCGTCAACTGTTCCCGAAGCAGTCTGCATGGTCCCCTTTTATGGGATCACACGTGGGTGTGAGCGCCTTGAGGGTATCCGGGTCAGACAGCAAGCTCGGGTCAAGTAGACCAATCTGCAAACATGCATGTTTCCATTTGCGCCCATCATTGAACGCCTTGGTGTAGATGTCGGCCGCCATCCTGTCGGTGACCTCATACGCCAAGTACATGTAATCACGTGTGAACATCTCATGCATCCACGAAATGCTAACACCATGGCTTCTCTCAAGGTGGCGCATCGTGGGGTTTCTCCCCGATCGCACGACACCGATCATAGCCTTGTTATCGTCATAGAACACAAAGTTCGGTGACTTCTTGAGAATCCGCTCTAACAACTTTAGAGCAGGCATACCCATCGATCTCATGGCAACATCGGCCGCAACTATTTCGGCCTCAGGAGTGGAGTGACTCACACAACCCTGTCTTTTGAGCTGCCAGACAACGGAAACCGGGTATTAGGTCCTTGTATATTCAAGTGTCCACCAGAGGTGGAACGCAGCGAGTCAATGCATCCTGCAAAGTCAGCGTCCGCATACAAGGCCAAGTGCACATCATCCATAGGGTCTCCAACCCAACCGACCATGCGCCAATGTTTAGTATGATGCACATAGCACATCAAATGATGCAAACCCCGATCATCGGAGTCGGTCCACCTGTGCACATTCCGTGCTAGGCGATTCACTTGCCGCAACAAATCGAAGCGAGCAATCCGCGCACCGTACAGCAACTTCATCAGTACGCTAGCGGCATGCGGAGCAAGGTGTCCACGCACGGGCTCCTTCATGGCCAACTCAGGAGTCCCTCCCCGCTGGTCCGGCACTGTGGCAGAACCGTCGGTGGGCACAAGATTGTTACACCAATTGCACACGACTGACGGCCCCTCTCTGGCAGGCTTCCGCGAGACGTGATTCTTTGTTTCTTCATGCAACTCAGGAGTGACAACCTTATTCAACTTCACGTCGCCCGCCACCTCAAGATAGCGGTTCCCGAGAGTGACATTTCCCTTGCTTTGATTACAACCAAGGTACATGTCAAGTCCAGTCTCGGGCTCGATCTTCAAACGTGTACGCAACATGCTCCACCCTTGGGCAAGGTTCTTCTGTGGCCCTGCCATTTTGAAGTCGTCGACATACACAACCAGAACAAGCTGGAGCTTTTCATGAATGTACACTGAAGGCCATTCTTCGCCGATGGGTTCAAAACCAACGGCACGCACCGATTCATCGCAGTGCTGCTCCCAGAATGTTCCCGCATCTGGGTGTCCGTACAGCGCCTTCCTCAACGGGACGACTGGTCTTCTGTACTTATTCCATTTGCATTCACTTGGCACAGCCTCCGGTGGCAGTTCAATCCAACACGGCGTGCCTCTCAAGGTGGCCTGTATGTACGCTTGAACAGCGTCGGCCATCTGCACATCCCAGCCATCATGACAACCCAAAAAATCAGCCCAACGCGAGGCTTCGAATGAAGCAGGAGAGTTCCCCAAATCTTGAAACATCGCAGCCTCAAAGCTTTGGTTCTTCACTTGGTTCCCCAGCAGCACGCCTCTACCCTTGAACTTCCTCTTAGGATCACCAACAGGCAATTGTGAGTGCTTTTCAACGCAAATGCCATGTGCGCGAGCCATGTGTATCTCTTCCCCTTTCGCTTTTGCTTCCTTGGCTACAGCGTCATATTCACGCACCGCGCCAAGATCGAAGACGCCCTGGTCGATTAATCCCGACCATTCTTTCTTCATCGATGCCAACGCATCAGGGTTGGTCAGCATCTCTTTCCGGCCAACCGGTCTGGACACTAAAGCGTCGAAGAATCGTACAACCTTCACGGCTTTCTCTCTGTGCTGTATTCGCTCAGAAGTCACGCACGGCATCGATGGGTACTTCTTGGCTTCACCGTCTTCGCCTATCGCAGGCATCGCGAGTGGCACTTTTCCAGAAACTACCTCAGCAGACTCCTCCCATTCATACCAGGTAAGATCCGTCGATTCGTCGACCGTTGGATCTGTCCCCGATGTCGTCTCAGCTTCGTCTTTCTGACGCTCCATGACTGATGCAACTGCCTTCGTCCAATTTGGAGTCGACTTTGATTGCTCCTCTGACTTGAACTTCCAGGCATAAATTACTACCAGACACTCAAATTCTTTCTCAAGCTGAACGTTTCGTCTCAAGACGTCTTGGGACTGCTTGGAATCCATGAGAACAACCACTCCGTCAACAGGATTTACAACAATCCTGACCCACTCAAGCTCAGCCAAGTGCTTCCCATCCATTGGGTTCTTGATCTTTGATATGTTCTTCCGCAACCCCCAATTGTACTGCCATTCAACTCCACCCCAGCGGTTTCGAAGCATTGCTCGAATTCTCTTACCACCGGGCATCTGCAATGTCTGTGCCTCTGCCGGCGCAGAAATCTCAGATTCTTTACTCTTGGGATCTTCTTTCTTCTTCTTGCCACCACCCTTCACCTCAGCCTTTTCTTCCTTGGTGTAGTATTTGCTCATCATCTTCCATTCATCAGGAGTGTACTCTGGAGGTCTCGACGTTTTCATTAACCTGAATCCATCTTTCCCGACAGGATATGGTCTTCCGGCCTTATCGATCTTAACCTCCTTGCCATCATCGTTGACGTACGTGATGCCATCCCCAGGTAATCCAACTGACACATGCGGAAGGTCGGACTTCGTAACCTTCTCGTCGCCCTTGGCATGTCCATCTCCTTCCCCTTTCGATGAGCTTGGTCTAGCATCTTCCTCTTCTGCATGGTCCCCCCGATCTCCGACAAGTAGCTCCGGACCATCGTCAAGCAGTAGACCAGCGATCTGATCGACCTCGTCGTCAAGCAGTCGCTTCTCGTCACTCTGCAGCAACTCCGGCTCGTAGTCCTCATCTTCGATCAGGCGGTCACGCGCATCTAGACCGATAGCATCGACGGACATCTCAACCCCCTCCAAAGTCTCGTTGGCAGTCTTATACTTCTGTTGTATTGGGAATGTCAGAGGAGACTTCAGAATCATCCTCTCGGTCTGATGTGGCATTCTCAATCGAGGTGGAACCTTTGCCTTCTTGATGTTCAGCTCTGCACCCGCAAACGCAGTGAGTGCCCAAGCACGATACTTGTTTGCCCAATGCATTCCGGTGCTCAACACATATCCCGCAAATATACCAGTTTCCCCTCTTGGTTCGAACTTCTCCCTCTTCTCCCCTCGTGCTTCACTCGGCTTGAAGTCTACTAGCGCGCCAAAAGGTATCTTCTCGCCTTTGAACTCCTCGCCATGCAGCCTCATCCATGCACTCGATCCATTCACCTCTTCAATGTTCATGAGATGGCATAGAGTGGTGATGGCCTGCACCCAGTAGCACGTGGGTAGACCGGCATGTACAAGACAAGCCGAAGTCTGGTCAATGATGAATTGATTTGTTCTTTCGGCAAGGGAATTATTCTGCGGTCGTCCAGGCAGCGATAGGTCGTGGTTCAGCTTCAGCTCCACGCACGCATTGATCAGTTCCGGGCCATCATCCGAATATACCTGCTTGATTTTCCTCCTCCCGCAGAAGTGCTTGATGGCCCTGACGACGGAGTCAGTGTCTCTTCTCGCGGTTGGGTAAGCCATGATAATTCCGGTATATATGTCCCGGATGATGAGCGCATACCTGCCTTCCACTTCATGATCTCCTGATGCCGTCACGAAGTCGAACGTCACCAGGTCCCCGAACGTCTTTACCTCCCTCTTGAAGGCTCCCGTTCGTGATCTGAAGTGTCTCATCTTTGCCTTGACGCATGATTCGCAGAAAGGATTTCGGTACCTGTGTGTAAGCAAATGAGCGATGGAATTGGCGTCCTTCTTGAGGACTCCCACTTTCCTCTTTATTGATGATCCTTCGTACACATCAACTTCGATTCCGGCATCTGGATCATCTTCATCAACCTCTTCCTCGTGAGCTTCGGCATCACCATGTCGATGCGGGACTGACCCAACATCTACAGGTATTTCCTCAGCTACGGGAGGCGGACGTACCGGACCGGCTCCTCCGGGTGGCCCGAAGTCGAATGCCCCGTCGTGGTGTTCGCCCTCGGCCTCTGCGGACTCACCGACAGCGGCGGGTGTGACGTCGTTCTCATCGTCACCTCCCTGATCTGCCTCGTCGTTCGTTACCATCGCCAATACTTCCGAAAAGTGCTCCTTGAGGTCGTCTATCGTAGGGCGATGCCTGTTACTCCGAAGCTTACCATCACTCACGAGGTATGGGATGTCGTCCTTGACCTGCAAGTGCACGAATCCCTGCTTTGGTGTAACCATGAAAGGTAGTTTACCAGGCATCCAGTGAAATGCATAACCCATCTTCATGCATCTCCTCCCTACTGACAATACCGTGGGTGTCTCATCCAACACGTGCGGCTCGACAGTCTCGTCCAATTCGTCCACGACTATCTTGGCCACGTCGGACGTGGAAGTGGAACCATTCGCGGTCTGGAACACGATCTCGTCATCATCTTTCACGATGTCGACACCCAGGCTTTTCGCCTTGGCTCGTCCGATGAGATCATGACCACATCCGGTATCCATCAACCATTTCACCCGTTTGCTGATGCACGTTGACATGGCGAAAACGTTCTTCGGCAAACCATGCTGCTTCTTCCAGTCGACAGCCGATTCCCTGATTTCGTCCTTGCTCTGATCATATTCGAACATTATGCTGCTCTCCTTGGTCACCGGGAAGTAGTGTTTCTTGTATATGTCATCTACCACCTCTCTCAGTATTTTCGCCCTTATCAATGATCGTTGGACTTGATAGGCTGATAATTCTCGATGATCATTGCTCTTGAACTTCTTCTCGTCGACGTACACGTACCGATAAGGCTCATTCTCATTGTCCTCATAACCGTACCATTCCTCTTTTCGTTCCCATTGCCTTCTCTCGTCTTCGAGATAGGTGATCTCCCCATTCTCGTCGACGTCGAGTACTTCCTTGAACCATACCATTTTCTCGGGGATCTCGGACTCGCCAGACCATCTCGATGATTCGCTCATCGCGTCGTCATCATGCTCGTGGTAGACGGTCTCGGCTTCATCCGGTTCGACCTGGTCGACGTCCTTCTTGAAGCTGACCTTTCCCGCAGGAGCCGATTGCTTCAGGACTATCGCAGGCATCGCGATGGCCCTCCTTGCAATAGCTGGTGCTGCGGCCTTTGCGGCAGCCTTCGACTTGGCTTGCGCCTTGTCGCTTGACGTTGCCGGAGCTGAATTGTTCTTGATGAGCTCGTGCCTGTACTTGCAAGCGCTCCCCCTGTCGCACTTCCCCTTCTGAAATGCGAAGCATGCTCCATCATCCCTCTTTGGTGACGACGATCTGGATTTGGACTTACCCTTTCCTTTCCCCTTGGGCATGTTCTCCAGCTTGTGCTCCGTCTTCTTGCTGTGGGAAAATGTGCATTCATTTCCTTTCACGCATCCCTTCGCCGATTTGAAGTGATACCAACAGGGGTTATCTTTGCCTCCGCCCGGACTCTTGCCTCTATCGCTGGCACCGTCGGACTTGCCGTTCTTGCCAGCGTGGCCCTTTGCCTTGGCTTTTGGGAGTACAGGAGCAGCATCAGGTCCGCCGGGTTTCCCCTTTCTGCCCTTGCCACCCTGGTTCTCCTGTTTGCCAGTGGCTGGAGCCGCATCTCTGCCGCCTGACTTCATCATCGACTTGACCGATCTCTCCTTCATGTCAAGCATCAGGTCCTCCCGATCCGCCTTGATCTGATGGTCGATCAACGCCAATAAGAATTCATACGTCTTCTGAGGATGCTTGTCCGGTAGTCTATGGTAGGCATTGAGGCCGAATTCCATCTTCTTGCTCCCCTTGATTTTCCTGTAAAGGATATCTCTGAGAGCCAATTTACTGGGTCTGTCCTCGCTCCTCATCTTCAGCAGCAAATCATACCATTTGTTCCTGAACATAACCAAGTTCTTGTCTCCAGGAAAGTCAAGGTTGAATAGGTGCTCGATGTGGTAGACAAGATCCGTTCTATCAGATGTTCTGAATGATTGCATAACCAATGCCACCAACTCTCGTCCCTTCACGATCACCCCTTGTTGATGTCGTAGTTCCGAGTGCCGCGTAGCGTCGAGGTACACGTCTTTGGCTTCGTCAGGTGCTTGTTTCAACATATTCTGCATGCCCATGGCCATCTTAATATCTATCGTAGCAAATCTGTCGCCACCTGAATCGCTAAGCATATTCAGGTCTGGGTTTAACCCAAGAGCTTGTTCCAACCATTTTGTCCATGCGTCGGTATCTGGATCTGCGCATGCGCTCAGAACATTCATCAGCAGTTGCATCTTCCAGTTATCAAGTTGGTGGATCTTCGGCCAACCAGGAATAGATACCCTCTCAGCCTCTTTCCTCGAGATCCTCGGTCTATCGTTCTTGATCTCTCGATCATCTCTCGATCTTCTTCGTCTCCTCCGTGTCCGATTGTTATCTTCTTCCTCTTCTTCTTCCTCGTCTTCTTCATCCTCCTCGTCGTTGTCGTCCTCGTCCTCATCATCTGGTGGGTCATCCGGAGGTCCTCCTCCGCCACCTGTGAGGCTCAACTGACGTCGACTTGCTCCCTGCCTGTTTCCATTAGGCGAGAATCCACCGTAATCCAATGGGGGCGTAGTACCGTTGTTTCCCCCTCCATCACCGCCACCAGTCGCAGTAGTGGATTGTGGGACATGTCCAACAACCCCTTGCATCTGGGATAGGTGTACATCGATCATTGGATCACCAAAAGACGGAAAGAGAATCGAACCTGGCATCAGCGACGAATTAGGGGTCATATTTGAAGACGATGACGGGACTAACCCAGCCACCTTCTTGTCTACCCTAGTTGAATTAGCTTGGGGTCCTCCCTCAGCGCGTTTCACTACTGCTCGTTCACGATGTCCATCTTTGCTGCTGGAGGCTTCCTGTGTCTCCAGCTTCTTGTGTGCACGTAGTTCCTCATTGTCAGCATCGAGTTGGCGAACAAAGCTCTCTTCTTGCTTGAGCGTCGCCTCCCTTTCCTTCAGTTGCCCCTGAAGCTCATGCATCTCTTCGAGGTATTCGTCGTACACTCCCTTAGCTGTCAATCTCCAGTACTCAGCCTCCTTTGACTTCTCGTCGATCGTGCACCGTTCTTCTTGTTTTGCTTCTTTGACCTGGGCTAACTCCAAGATCGCATCTTGACGATGACCACCCTCGATAGCAATCATCTGGTCCTTCATCGACACGTCGGATTCATACTGTTTGACGATCTCTTCCTTCTCGCGAAGCAAGCAATCTGCTCTCTTTGATTCTTGTTCCGCAAATACTGTAACGTCATTCAGTCTCGCCATCAGCTGTTCCCTGGAGTCCTCCATAGAGTACGTCTCGGGGCGTTTGACGAGTGCGTGCTCCAACTGTGATTTCAGACTTTGGACCATCTCCTCCTCGTTGAACTTCTCGATAGATGTAGACGATTCGATGCCTCTGATCTGTTGCTGATAAACTGATATCTGCTGCGAAGCTTCACGGTGTATCTGATTTGCATGTATAGCTGACTCCTGCGCGGCCGACTTCTCGCTTGCCATGTAGGATTTCATCACTGCAATCTCCCGCTTCTGCTCCATGATAGTTCCTTCAGCTTGTCTCATCTGTTGCATTATAACATTCGACTCCATGTCTTTCTTCTCCCCGTACTGATATGCGTTCATTTCCACCTTGCGCATCTGTTGGGCTTCTTCCTCAAACTTGCGCCATGCCTCAGCCATGTGGTGTTGGTGGTGACTCACTAGATGTCCCGACTGCTTGCTGGCAATCTCGCATCGTCTTTCCAGCTCCTGGATCCGGATGGTGCTCCCATAGTCTTCTTGATGAAGATTCGCCATCGCTGCCGACATTTCATCAAGTGTCTTTTGATATTCCCCGATCTCCACCTCCATCTTGTTCTTTTCCTTAATCGCGGCGCGAAACTCTGCACTGGTGGGTGATTTTGACCTTCCACCCTTCGATGTCGATCTCACGCCCTTCTGCGACGTCCGTGGTGTCGCAGGCGAAGATGATGATCTTCTCGGTGGGGATTCTCTTTGCTTCGATTCCTGATGAACATCGATCTGCTTCCATGATCTTGTGGGAGTGGATATGTCGCTGAATAGCGCGGATCCTCCGCTTCCAGGTTCATCCTGTGAATCTGCGATCATGTCCATCACCGCAGGAAGAGCCATCAATCCATTGGATCCCTCTGAGCTGCTGTTCCCAAAAGTTGCAGTACTTGGGCTCGCTGAAGACGACATTGTACTGTGTAGGTTATCGTTCCTTTATTGTCCCTGTACCCGCAATAAACCAGCTGTCTCTCTGTCCAGTGTAGAGCTTGTCGATACGGCTGAGAACCTGGGGGAATGGGAGAGACGTTGTCTAGACTGACACGTTCAAAAGGAGCTGCAAAGAAAGCAGGCTCGATTCCTCCCAAACACCTCGACCCTGCAAACAGGAATCAGCAACTAGCCGAATCGGGGGCGGCTGGGTCAGTGGCGGTCGAAGGAGATCGCTCCCCCCGACACGGCTGATAACCTGTCAAGAGACGGCAAGGTGACGTCCCGTGGGACGCTGTACACCGAACCCTCCAGCTGTAATACCAACCACGTAGAAAGGTGTATACGGACGATGCCGTTATAGCCGAACCCGTGTAAACGTTGTAAGGGAGAAGGAATGATAGTTACAACAGTGGTCCTGACAAATGCAGCGCAAGCGAAGTGTTTTCCGCTCTCAATGCCGATCACGTATGAATGCAGCTACACATCAGATCTTGAACCCCAATTGTGTCTTGAGCCAAATGGCGATCAATGGAACTTGGTAAGCAACACTAACACAGACCTCAGAACAGCTTCCCAATTTAGGCACGGGGCCTAGAGGGTTTTAACACATACAGACATACATA
>CAUJNA010000051.1:0-25000 GCA_963377175.1 Effrenium voratum | reverse complement strand
GCCCGGGATTACAGCAGCGCAACATACTGTAAAACGCAGCACGTCGGACATGTGACTTCCACTTCGTCCCATTTTTACCAGGACATTTGGCTGTCGGCAGAGTTGAAGTTATACCTGCGTTCGTTGCCTTGTCATCAGTGCATTGGCAGCCTTGTGACACACGATGCCTTGGCACATACCGCAGCAGATGGGTGCGCGACGTGCTGTAAAACGCAGCAAATATTACACATGTCACTGGGCATTTGCATTTCTTCGCAGATAGTGACTGCGCTTTTGTTTTGCATCTTCATGTCAGCAGGATGATATTAGTCGCACGTCGGGCATCATTTTTACAAACATTGCGCGCGCGACTTGAAAATCACGGGCAAACCCCCCCTGGCCGTTCTTTTTGCAAAAGCCTTCAAGTGCACCCGCTACCAACTGGTAAGCGCACCCGTTCAAGTGCACCCGCTCAGAACTGTATCCAAGCCCACCAACTGGTAAGCACACCCGTTGAAGTGCAACCGCTCAGAACTGTATCCAAGCCCACCAACTGGTAAGCACACCCGTTCAAGTGCACCCGCTCAGAACTGTATCCAAACCCACCAACTGGTAAGCGCACCCGTTCAAGTGCGCCCGCTTAGAACTGTATCAAAGTCCACCAACTGGTAAGCACACCCGTTCAAGCGCACCCGCTCAGAACTGTATCCAAGCCCACCAACTGGTAAGCGCACCCGTTCAAGCGCAGCCGCTCAGAACTGTATCCAAGCCCACCAACTGGTAAGCACACCCGCTCAGAACTGTATCCAAGCCCATCAACTGGTAAGCGCACCCGTTCAAGTGCACCCACTCAGAACTGTATCCAAGCCCACCAACTGGTAAGCACACCCGTTCAAGTGCACCCGCTCAGAACTGTATCCAAGCCCACCAACTGGTAAGCACACCCGTCCAAGTGCACCCGCTCAGAACTGTATACAAGCCAACTGGTAAGCACACCCGTTCAAGTGCACCCGCTCAGAACTGTTTCCAAGCCCACCAACTGGTAAGCGCACCCGTTCAAGTGCACCCGCTCAGAACTGTATCCAAGCCCACCAACTGGTAAGCACACCCGTTCAAGTGCACCCGCTCAGAACTGTATCCAAGCCCACCAACTGGTAAGCGCGTCCAAGCGCACCAACTGGTAAGCACACCCATTCAAGTGCACCCGCTCAGAACTGTATCCAAGCCCATCAACTGGTAAGCACACCCGTTCAAGTGCACCCGCTCAGAACTGTATTGTATCCAAGCCCACCAACTGGTAAGCACACCCGTTCAAGTGCACCCGCTCAGAACTGTATCCAAGCCCACCAACTGGTAAGCACACCCGTTCAAGTGCACCTGCTCAGAACTGTATCCAAGCCCACCAACTGGTAAGCACACCCGTTCAAGCGCACCCGCTCAGAACTGTATCCAAGCCCACCAACTGGTACTGGTAAGCGCACCCGTTCAAGTGCACCCGCTCAGAACTGTATCCAAGCCCACCAATGTTTTGGTTTCCAGTGAACTGGTGTGGAAACCTTGTTTTTTGCAACGAATGTGTGTGTACGAATGCGTGTGTGTCAGTGTGATGTTTGCGCCAATCCTGACCCTGACCGGAAACATTGCCTGCTTAGGGTTGGTTCTAATTTCACAGCTGTGTGCAAAGAGGTTGTGGTGGCCAAACACCACGTCTTGGGAACCACGCAGTGTTGATGACTTGATCGGTGACATTGTTCTTCGGGCAAACCCTCCCCGGCCGTTTCGCATTGTTTTCCCGGGCAAACCCCCCCCGTCCAACCTTGTTGTTGTTGTTGTTCCTGTTGTCGTTGTTGTTGTTGTTGTTGTTGTTGTTGTTATTGTCGTTGTCGTCGTTGTTGTTGTTCGTGTTGGTGGTGGTGGTGTTGTTATTGGTGTTGTTGTTGTTGTTGCTGTTGCTGTTGTTTTTGCTGTTGTTGTTGTTGTTGGTTGTTGGTTGTTGTTGGTTGTTGTTGTTGGTGTTGGTGTTGGTGTCGTTGCCGTTGTCGTTGTCGTTGTCGTTGTCATTGTCGTTGTTGTTGTTGTTCTTGTTCTTGTTCTTGTTCTTGTTGTTGTTGCTGTTACTGTTGCTGTTGCTGTTGCTGTTGCTGTTGCTGTTGCTGTTGCTGTTGCTGTTGTTGTTGTTGTTGTTGTTGTTGTGGTTGTCGGTGTCGTTGTCGTTGTTGTTGCTGCTGCTGCGCTTGTTGCTGACTCTGGCAGCGGCTGCTTTGGCTGTTCTTGCTGCAACTTAGTAACTTTGCCTGTTGCTACTCACAGGAGAACGGACTGCAGCAGCCTGGCGTTGAACAAAATGATGCCTTCCAAAGATTGCCCGAGCCCAGGCAATTGCGGGGCCGTGCTTTCGAAAAGCTGCTGCCGCCTTTGCCCAGAATTAGTGTCACAGCTGACAGGCGCCAAAATTACTTGAAGCACCATGTTGACCACAACACCTTCACACATACTTATTCGCTGGGCAGTGGGGGTACTTGGCAATAACTCCCTGTGTCCAACACTGCTCATTTGTTTGAAGCTCAGATGTTTTGAAGCGACTGACAATATCCGATGTTCAATTAGCACCTGCGTCAAAACCGATATTTCGACAATCTAAGATGGCTGAGCCGTAGGCCAAATTGCGCAAGCACCCTTGGCCATTGGCCATAGCGCAAACATGTATAGAAACTGCGCTGCTGGCCCAGCAAAACCCTTAGCAAAGAAGCCGGCAGCTGGCAGCTGCCAAGCTGGAACCGAACGCCAGTCTGGAACTGGCAGCACAACTGTAGATACAAATATGTGTATATATATATATATAGGAATAGGTTTATGCAGACGCACACGCACACACACACACACACTGACACACGCACGCGCACGCGCCCGCACCCACACACACAAACACACACCACCCGCACACGCGCACACGCGCACGCGCGCGTGCAAGCACTCGCGCTCGCGCACGCAAGATTGCCTCCGAATTTCGGGATGGGATTGGAGAGTCTGCCAACGCAGGAGCAAATGAGGCTCTATCCGGTGTGAAGTAGGGCCCGTACATAAGTGACATCAGGGCAGTAAAAGTCACACAGACTGGAGGCGGCGGCACCACAAAAATTCACTCACGCAACCCCGCGCGCTCCACAAACGCCTGCAAAAACTAGGTACGCACACCTTAATTAAGAACTCCGCAAATAGCTCCCAGCGTTTCATCACGGGGATGACTAGGGAATCGCTGCGACTGGCCACGCCAGCTGTGCAACATTGCGCTGCCCTTGCACGCTTGCGCAGCCATTTTTCCGTCTGCATCCTGGTATGGCGCGCTTCCAAGAGAATATCCACCTGGGCGCAGGACCAACATGTCACTGAAGAGGGTTTCCTTGAGGGCATGGCTGGAAAGCTTTGCAGCGTAGCGCCCAAGAGAATGCGGTAGATGGGGCCCTGGAAGATTTCAGGTTCCTGGACAGGGCAGGGCTCCAAATCACATTGGAAGCGTGGGCTTCATGCCCAACTTGCCAAACATTAACGAAACCCTTCACCAAGCTTCCAGGCCAGTTCTTCCTAGTCCAGGCGAGCCACGCAGTCCAGCGCCGTTTGGGAAGTTTGCGCTGCCTTGATGTGTGGTTTCGCAAATAAACAAAGGCGCATCCGTTGCGCGAAGAGCGGCTGGCTACGATCTTATATCTTAAGAGAACCGGCAAAGCCGGTTGGCGGAAGTGTCAAAAACTAACAAACTATTCCGTCAGTTTCTATTTCAAGGTTTCATTTCTTTCCATCTGTCATTCTTGTGTTCATCTCTCTGTTTTTCCTTCTTTCTTTCTTTCTTTCTGTCTTTCTTTCTTTCTTTCTTTCTGTCTTTCTCTTCTTTCATTCATTCTTTCCGGTTTCTTTCTTTTTTCTTTCTTTCTTTCCCTACCATGAGGTCCAGACTAAGATACGGAACTTATATGTTAACTTGTAACATAACTTATAAGCTGTCTAACTTAGGTTAAATGTTCTCTAAGTTCGTAAGTTCCCCATATGTTGTTGGGTGCATTTATAAGTTAGATATGGTCAAGTTATGGAATATATGGAGTTAGGGCCAGGAGAGATACAAATAACTTAGGGGGAACATACAAGCAACTTACAGGGAACTTACGAATTTGTTTTTTCCAGGTTTGCGCTGCCTGCAGCGCGCGGTGTGTTGCATGTGTCAAAAAAAAACCCGCTTGCGAACACTCGCTTTGTCATGTGAAATCAGGCGCGGAAGGTTCTCGCAGCCAAGCTGGCTCCATATATATAGCGCCGTCACAGCCTTATAAGCGCCCATGGCCGAGACACTGGTGGCTTCCATGGCTCAGCTCCTGCAGAGATCTGCAGACAGCAGTGGCGCTGACAGGAAGCAGCTCGTCTCCAATCTTTTGTCCGAGCTCCAAGCCACCCCTGTCACACAGGGCGAGGAGGATCAGCTGCGTGCTATACTCTCAGGTGCCAACTCGCCATTCACTGACCCTAAGTCTCGGGTATTGGTTTTTACCAATATCGCTCGGTTTTCAAAAAGGAAACCAATCCTCGCTCGGTAATTTACAAATATTGGTTTTTCCCATCTTGCTCGCTCGAAAAAAATGATATTAAGATTTCCAAGAAAATATTGATATTTAAATATTGATATTTTTACATGTTTTCATGTGATGAAGAAGTTGCATTGTGTTTGTTCTTGGGGTTCCTATACTTGGGACTGCAAAGTCCAAGGAAGGACTGCAAAGTCCAAGGAAGGACTGCAAAGTCCAACGAAGGACTGCAAAGTCCAACGGGGTCAGGGGTGGACTGAAAAGTCCACGCAGGATTGCAAAAAAGGCTAGAGCAAGACAAGCTTGAGCTTAAGGATAGGATTGCAGATTGTCAACTGCAATGGCAGCACACACAGGCACCAAACATGGAGCAAGACAGGCAGAATTTGTTGATTGACACGCTATTGTGCGATGTTCCTTCCAACAGGTTTTGCAGATGCTGCACAATTGAAATTGAGGACTCATCAGGTTGTGTGCTTGCGGTTTGTTTGCTGCAGCATATATTTTGGCAGTGCTGCCAACTGTTTTGTTTCATCCTTCTGGTGAGTGAGCCATGGCCAGCAGATCCCTCAAGCTTGCCAGGGATGCTTCAAGGAAGGCAACCATCAAGGGTGCTGTGAAGAAGTATGACTCAGGAGACCTTGAAGACAAACTGGGGGCCTACATCAGGCACACAGGGGTGGAGCACTGTTTCGACTTTGGCCCCTACAAGTCTATGCCTGCAACTTTTGCAGTGAGGGGGAGGGCTGTGGTGGCTCTGGAACCTTTGGTGCGGACCATTTTGGAAGTGACACCTGCCTTACAGTACTTGATACAAGTTTATTGCATTTTATGGTTCTAGCATCTAGTTGCTGTGAAAATGGGTGTGCTTGCAGCACACAACCCAGGAACCCACAAGGAAGGCTGCTACAGGTGGAAACTGAGAAGACCTTGGCTAACTTGGCCATCAAGTATGAGTTGTGCCAAAAGCAGCAGCTGAAGAACTACTCCCATGAGCTGTATGAAAGGATGGTGGTGATCCTTAGCCATGTGAGGCGCCTGAAAAACCCTGTCAAGTGGCAACAGTGCAAGAGGGGCTTGACAGACAAAGAAATTTCTGTGCTGGAAAACCTGGTCAGCAAACTGGTGGAGCCTCAGTTGCAGCTATAGCAGTTTTACAAACCTGGTTGTTAGTTTTGCATTTTTATTTGGTGAAGCCTGCAATGCCTTGCCCAGGTAACCTGCCTTTTCATGATTGGCTGATTCAAGCTGGCAGTGCAGCAGCTGTTTTTCAGCAAGATGATGAGATGTCCTCCATCAGGAATGTGGTCATTGACGTGATGAGCGACTACCAGAGGCAGCAGCAACAGCAGCAACAGCAGCAAGCACAGCCAGCAAACATGCCACAGGCAATGCCAATGCAGCCCCCCGCACCACCAAGCCTTGGGCAGCATGTGCTGCCACCACCCCAGCCAGCACCCGGCCCCTCCAATATGCTGCCCCTTCAGCCCAAGCAGCCAGCCATGCCACCACCCCAGCCAGCCATGCCACCACCCATGCCCCATGCAATGCTGCACGAGCAGAAGCAGCAACACCAATTGGAGCTGCATCAATTGCAGCTGGAGCATGACAGTGCCCTTGAGGAGCTGAAGGCTGAGCTTGCCAGCAAAGACACTTAACTGTAAATTTGTAAAATGTTCTTAACATATGCCAGCACCAAGCTCTTTACCATGTGCTGCTGGTGTTGCCATGTCTTGTTGGTGAAATTGAGCACATCAGGAAGCCCAGCTGCTGCATGAGTCCACTGAGGTGCAAGCCACTTGTCACACAAACTATTGGGTGCTGGGGGGGGGGTAGTGGCAACTGTTTGTGGTGGAGACTGGCTTTGGAATCATTGTGGTAGCACATGAAAAACACATGGTCAGGGTGGACATGTGGAGAAACCTGTGACCTGAGGCTGCCACAGCCAAAACCTCTGCTTTGCTAGCAACAGAGCATGAGATGGCCAGTGAGATGAAGGAGCTGAAGGCTAAGGCTGAGCACTGGATGGGCATGGACCATGGAGAGAAAAAGGCGTTCGAAGCCTGGAAAACGGAGAAAGAGTTCAAGAAGATACATGCTGCTGGACAAGACGCTCCCAGGAAGCACAATGCATGGTGGTGCAAAAGCTGTGGCATGAAGTCCTACCTCTACAAGACCTGCTATAACCATGCCCTCGAATAGTTTGTGCAGCCAAGTGGAGCTACAGTTGCAAACCTGATGCAGTAATGCTGGGTGGCTTATGCAGTCATGTTGGGACAGTCATGCTGCCATGTTGGGTGGCCTTGTGCAATCATGCTGGGTGAATTTGCAGCCACCTGTTGGTGGTGGCCTTTGTGCGCCATGTGTTTCTGGACAGCTGCACTTATGTTTCATCACCTTTGCATTTGGCATGAATGACTTTGCAGTCATGAGTGGCTTTGCAGCCATGGGTGGCTTTGCAGTCATGGGTGGCTTCGCAGTCATGGGTGGCTTTGCAGCCATAGGTGACCTTGCAGTCATTCTTTGTTGGCTGGGCTGTAAGTGTGGTGATTTGTAGGTGGCTGTTCACTCATGCTGGGAGGCTTTTCTAGTGGCTTTGCAGCCATTGGGTTGACTTTGCAGTCAGTTTCAAGTGGCTTTGCAGCCACTCTCAGTGGGCTTTGCAGCCATTTTCAAGATAGCAGTTGCAACTTTGCAGCCATTTGTAGCATTGCACCAGCACTACAACAGACATACATGTATTTGTCAGACTGGTAGGACCTGTGCATGCTTCAGTTGCAAAACCCCATATGTTTTATGCATTTCCATTGTTCTGGCAGCTGCTGGCAGGTTGCAGACTTGGCTGCTGCTGCTATTGGGTGGGCCCAGTCCTTGTCCCCACTGGCCCATTGCTTGCTGACCAAATGGGCCTGGGGCAAGATATCAGCAGTTGATGTTCAGGCTATTGCTCACTCTGCCAGGCTGTCAGGGTGCCTGCAAGATGACATCCATGGGCTGGCTTTGCTTGGCAACTACGGAATGGCTTCAAACAATTGTCATAGAGATTTGCTCCAGAAGGTCTCCTCCAGCCTTGCCCCAACAAGTGTGCCACTCAAGTGCCCTAGGTTGGACCCCAAGGCTGTGGGGCTGCACCATGATCAGGGCTGCACCATGATCAGGGGGAAGTTCCTGTGAAGCTGCCATGCATGTGGATGCACCACCTGTCCTCAAGCTCTGCATCAAATCTTGTTTTCGAAAGCATCTTTGGCACCAGCAACCTGGAGAACTTTTGGGAAGCAATGCCCATGGAAGACAAAAGGCTGAAGGGCCACCCCGTGCTGAAGAAACACAACTGGAAGAGAAGGTGCATTCCTTTGCTACTGCATGCAGATGCAGCAGAGTTTCAGTCCACTGACAGCCTGATGACTGTGAGTTTCAGGGGCCTGCTGAGCTCTGAGCCCGGCATGGAAGAGCATTTGTGGATCTTTTCCTACCCCAAGAGCTGCACTGCCCATGGGGAAAATGGTACAGAACACACATTGTATTCATGGGTGGCATGGAGCTTGAAAGCCCTTCTGGAGAACAAATGGCCTGACACAGATCCTTTTGGATATGAACTCCAGCCCCCCACCCACTTTTTCCACGTGTTGGGAAGGAGATACTGCCAAACAATTATTTTGCAGTCCTATTTGGCTTCATGGGTGACATGGAATTTTTCCAAAATGGCTTGGGCATGAGGCACCAGGGCAGCAACACCCCTTGCTACCTTTGTGGTGCCAACAGGGATCCAAAGGACAAGCCTTGGAATGATTTTGTCAGCAATGCCATGTGGAGAACTTCAAGAAGTCTCAGGCAGAGAAACCCAGCACACCCTATTTTCAAAGCCCCTGGTGTGTCCATCTACACCTTGTGCCTCGACATCCTCCATGTGCTGGACTTGGGCTTCAGCAGCCATTGCATTGGCAATGTTTGCTTTGACTTTGTTGTTTGCAAGGTTCCAGCTGCGCAAAGACAGCTTGCCCTGAAAAAACTTTGGGCCTACATACAAGAACACCAAGGAGAAGCTGGCCATGGCAAGCCACTGTCCAAGTTTACCCTGAACAACTTTACCAAACCCAAGGCACTGAGTACCACCTACCCTTGCCTGGCACACCTGAAGGCTGCCCAGGACCCTTGGCATCATAAAGGGTCTTTGTTTCCACCAAGTTTGCGGAACTCTTGTGTCAAAGTTGGCTCTAAGGTGAGGACTTTGGTGCCAGTGTTTTCCAAGCTCTGCAGAGACTGGTGTGATGGAAGCACTTACTCCTTGAAAAGGAAGGACCTCCTGGCACACTTGGACATGTACTACAACCATGTGTATGACTCTGGCCTGGTTCCTGAGAAACAAGAAGCAAGGGCAGCCTTGGGTCACATGGAAGCTGCTTTGCAAACATACCAGTTCCTGGCTGCAAAAGCAGTGAAAGAAAAAACCTGCCAATGGTCAATGGTTCCAAAATTGCATTACTGCAATGAGCTAGCCATTCAAGGCTTGACTCTGAACCCTCGCTATGTGTGGTGTTATGGAAGTGAAGATTTTGTTGGAAGGCTGTCTGAGCTTGGCTCCAGCTGCCTGAGGGGGGTGTCAACTTGCGACATGCCATTTTTGCTGTCAGAGAAACTTGATGTAGCAATGACTTTGCAGCTGGGCCAATCTGCCTAAGGAAAAAAGTGCTTTTGCCAGCAGCTCTTGTCTGGGGCCAGGAGTGGTTAATTGTGATGTGGGTGCGAAGTTGTGGCAATCCTAAATTTAAGGTTCGTGGTGAGGAGGGCATTTGCCAACAGCTTTCAGATGGGGCTGGGGGTGGTGGGAAGGTGGGGCATAACTGCAAAGTCATGTTCTCTGGGGGTGGTGGGAGGGTGGGAAATGACTGCAAAGTCATAAATGTGACTGCAAAGTCAGAAGGTTCCTAATTGCAAAGTCAAAGCAATTTAGGAAGGAAACCTTCAAAATAGCTAGTTGCTAGGGAAGGTCAAATATTGATATTTTTGACAAACCAATCTTGCAATATTGATATTACACCACTTACCAATCCACGATGGGAAATACCAATCTCGATTGGTTTTTTCCATCTCGCGCGAAACAAACCAATACCGGAGACTTAGGGGAGTCCGAGCGACGGGAGATCGCGTCAGCGCTGACCCGGGCGCACGCGGACGCAGACGACTCGAAAGCTGGCCGTGCTAGCCGCCGACCAAGCCAAGACTATCTTCGCTTCCCGCACTTTCTGAGCAAGCAGCAGTGGCAGCTTCTCCAGAACAGCCGCACCGCACGGGACAGGGCCGAGGCGCTGTCTGAGTGCTTGCACTATTCTTTGAAGCTGGAGCTTCCATCGGAGCAAACGCTGCCTCATGGAGGGGGGAACTCACTCCCAGTTTCAGTTGCACTCAGTTTTGCAGGTGGTGCGAACCGCATGGAAGTCGTGCACGAAGCGCTTTTCTAAGCAGGGCACCATGGGCCACGGGGACCTCCTTCAGGTCCTGCCGCCCTCAGTGGCGGATCTGCCTTCTGCGCTCAGAGAGAGGCTCGGCCAAAGTCCTCCGGTTTTGACGGAGAACATGCCTTTGTCCGACATGGGCATTCGAGCGCTGGCTGCGAAGGTGCCTTTGAGGCAGACCCATGCGTCGGTCTCGCAAGGGAGCGCCGGAAATGCGGGCGGCGCGCCCGCCGCGCTGTTGCAGCTGTTGGCTGATCACGCCCTCAGAGGCCAACAGGATCCACGCAGTCCACGCATTGACTTTTTGCCCATGCCGGCTTCTGGCCCCTCTGTGCCGGAAATGAAGGCCATCAAAGATGCACCCAGCAGAAATCCGAGCAGCGACAGCCTTGGCTTTGCCGACAAGGAGCAGGCTTTGGAAATTGTTTTTCCAAAGGCCGGCGATGCCTCTGGGACAGACCCCGCCAAGTCGGAGGCTGTTCCGCTCCAACAATCTGCGGAGGGGAAGCTGCAGGAAGTTGCGGACGAGCTCCAAAATCGCCGCAGCGAACTGGCTATGCCATGGCCAGGTCCCCCCGCGACCACGGCAGGAGCGCGAAAGGTGCTCAAGCGGCCAGCGGCAGACAGCAGCATGTCGACGCCCCAGCCCACAAGCAGAGGTATGTTTCTTCCTCGGAAGCGCCCATCATGAAGCGCCCGGCTGCACACAAGCAGGGCAACCGAAAGATGAAGCGTCCGAGCGCCAGCAGAGCAAGCCAGGGCACAGGTTTGGCCAACACTCAAGCTGCGGCAGGTGGCTGGAGCATCTGCACCTACGTCCGTGCCGCTGGCTTGCAGCAAGGGGCTTCATATCACGAGTACATTAGTCCCGCCGGAGAGCGCTTTCGTAGCAAGTCGTCAGCTGTTCAGCATGGCTTCCAGCCATGATGCGTTCGCGAAATTTTTGGACCCACGCGCCGGCACGCACCATCCTTCGACAAAAAGAGTTGCGCTATCATATCTGGCTTTTGGCCGATTTGCGGAGTTTATATACCTTTCGCAGCTTATGCTGCGCCAGCCGATGTCGATTTTTTGTTTCAAGATCGTATAGGCAGAGCAGGCATGGCCAAGTTTTGGGTAAGCCGCGCCGCATTCATGTCGCCGCGTTGTGTGGGCTCCCCTGTGAATCCGTCAAGACAATTAGCGGGGGCAAGACAATTTTTACCGTGAAAGTTAATTTTTACCGTGGGCAGTATTTTTTACCGTTGCCGTTGCCGTTGCCGTTGCCGTGAAAAGTTATTTTTTCAGCGGGGGAATTGCCGTGACTGTTGCCGTGAAAAGTTGCCGTTGCCGTTGCCGTTGCCGTTGCCGTGAAATATTGCCGTTGCCGTTGCCTCGTTTTGTGGGTTTCAGCTGGCGAAGTGAGCAACGCAAACGCAAAAGCAAATGCTGCGCCGGCACCAAATGCATGCACGAGCTTGTCCGCGAGATGCCGCCTAAAGCGCTTCTTTTCAGCTCATGCAGCCCGCGCTTAGTCTGGTCATCTGCATCTCAAGAGCGAAAGAATACCGCAGCATGGCCTTGTTGACTGCGCCAACAGGCGTGTTGCCGCGGCAGCCTGGGCTGCAACTAGGGCGGCTGACCGCAGAGCAATAAACGCAAACAAGCAAATGCAAGTCGGAGCGACAAGCGGCACGCAGCTAGCACGACCTTTGCCTTTTGCATGAGGTCCTCCCCGCTGTAGCACCAGGACAGCCTCGGACTGCAGTGCTTGCTCAGAAGCGCCCCGTGGATGGCGTAGTGCATCTTGATTGTGACGTTGAACACGCGTTCGCCTTGCTCCCAGTGGCGCTTATGAAGGGCTGTCTGCATGGCAGCGTAGTGGTAGTGCAGCTCGACATACCGCTCGTGCGTTTGGTCGTGAAAGAAGAGCTCACCACGAGCTTCGTCGAGAATTACGTCGATGTCCTGGCGGGCTGGCAAGGACGGTGGGCTTGCGCAAACGCAAACGCAACTGCGCAACCACGAGCGGGGCTGCTTTGGTGGGTGTCCTTGCTGCGCTGCAAGCCAAGTTCGATCTGCTCAGCGTAAGTGCTGCGGAGGCCGTGCGCTTCTCGCAGGCGGCGCCATGCAACCAGCAAGCGAGCCTCTGCGGCTTTGCCTTTAAGTTTGGGGTAATCGCCCCGCTTGCCCAGAAACATGGTTTCCCGCAGCTGGCCGAAGTGGTTGCCATCCCTGGCTTCTCTCCAGTGGGCTTTGCACTGCTCGAAGATTTGTGGCAGGGGAGCGTACTGAAGCATTACTTTCAGAACGCCGCCGAGGAAGTACGCATCCATGCCTAAGTGCTTGTTGCGCATCACGTCCGGGTAGTAGCACATCGCCGTGATGCCGGGCGCGCGCCACAGTGGGTTTTGGCTGGCGCTGCCAAAGCGGCGCTGCCAGACCGGCGTGGTGTGAACGGAGGACTGCCAGCGGGCACCTGGCCGGCAGTCCAGGAAGTTCAAGCCCGCGCTGCGGTCGGCGAGGCAGAGGCAGCAAGGCTGCGAGGCGGAAGCGTGCTGCAATTCCAAGGATTTGGATAAGTAGTCAAGGTCGCCGCGCAGCAGGAATACCACGCCGCGGTAGCCGTCTGCCAGCGGGCTGCCTGCGAGGCGCGCTGCGGTGGTGCCAGCTTCGTGAGGACGCCCTCTGTCATCAACATCAGGCCAGACCTCAGTCAGCTGCAACACAGAATGCAGCGCAGTGCCAGCGAGTCGCGCAGCTGCAAACGCAAACAGCAAAGGCAAAGGCAAAAAAAAGCTACGGCTGGCGCCGGCTCAGCGCGACAGACATGGGCGACAACTTAGCGGCCGGCGCCGTTGAAGAGAGCTGTGAGGGACCACGTCAGTTTGCGCCAGAAGGCGCGTGTTGTGTGCCCGCCGCTGGCCTGCGATCGGGCGAAGAGCATGGCCACAATGAAGTTGGTTTCCTTGGTGGATCCCTGGGCCACAAGGCTGCAGAAGGAGTAGATGTCAGCAGACTGCTGGTAGCTCTTTCCTGCGCCAACAATCGGAACGCCATCCCCATGCAAGCTGAACGGGATGGTTTTGTCCAGCGCGCAGTGTTGGTCGCGTAGCAGAGGGTGGCTAGCCATTTGCGGCGCGCCGGCAACTCGTCGCCAGAAATCGCCGAGGTCAGCTACGCCGCGGATGCGGGCGATCCACTCCTTGGGGAAATGCTTGTAGACTGCGCTGAAGAGTTCATGTGGCCACCTCACAGAAGCGCGCATGTTTGCAAGACAGCTCGCAGCTGCGTAAACGGCTTTGAACAACTACCTTTGCTGGGGCACAGCATATGCAGGGTCGCATACTGAAAGGCCCCTTGCAGGGTTGTAGACACTGCGCGACACGGCATGCGGTACAAACCAGGCGCCAGCACTGGCTGCGGCAACCGCCGCTTGAGATCTAGGGCAGCCTGAGGCGAGCGCAGGCTGGCCACCTTTCAACTCAAGGCCCGGAAGAAAGAACTGATACTGCAAAACTAAAATAGCCCGGCTGCGAGACGTTGGACGTCGCTGGGGCAGTTGGCTCCAGCGCGCTCAAAGTCTTCTTCTGCAGCCGCAGCTATGGCTTGCAGCTGCGGAGCGGACATGAAGCCCCAGGACCAGCTTTCAAGCAGCAGCCGCGCAAGGCTGCTTTCGCAGGCGTGGCCATCGGCTGCTTGGGCGGCGCTCAGCCGCTTTCTACACCCTTGCCTTGTGGCCATGGCTGCAGCGAGCAGTTTGGCAGTACTCAGCACCAAGGCGCCCAACACGCACACAGCTGCCCATGTTCGCCGCATCTTCAAAAGATGCAAAAGCAATCCAAAAGAAGCAAGCGCAAAATCACAAGCAATGACTGCGCGCCCTTTTCTTTTGACAAGATGATCGGGCGTCACGCCGCAGTTCGCGCGGCAAGCGGGGACATCAGTCGACAGGCTTGAGCGCTTTGCACATCTGGCAAGCTTGCTGCAAGTGGAGCACCTTGGCGGCGCAGGACCTCAGCAAGGTCTTGCAGGACTCGGGACCAGCGGCTTCGCCGCCAATGCGGCCAAACGTGTTCAGCTCTTGCAAAGACTGCAGGCACTGGAGCACTGCCTGCATTGCTGCCTCCAGCTGTTCCCGGCACGTGGCAACCATGGGCGACTGCGGCATGCCGCTCAATGCCTGCAGCGCCTTCTGGGACTCGCCGAAGATCTTTTGGGTGGCCGCCTTCAGCTTCGGGCGGCCCCATCGGCAAGGACTCGGCCAAGAGCGCGAAGAGTCCGCTGGCGTCCTGCAAACTTAGCAGCCGACAAGGTGCAGGCAGGGATGCCGGGACAAAAGCAAACGCAATGAAGGCAAACGCAAAAGCGACCAGCAAGGCTTCCTTCAAAGCTAGCGGCCGACACGGCACAAGCAAGGATGCCCGAACAAAAGCAAACGCAAGACAAAAGCAATAAGCGAACTGTGCAGACGCAGGCAACATAGCATCAAGTCCTGCGAGCCGGACGCGACTTCAGCCGTGGCGTCCATGGAGTCGGACTGGCCGGTGGTGTGGGCGACGGAGGCCTCGCGCCACGTGTAGTAGTCCACGCCGTCTACCTTGACGCAGCGAGCTTCGCCGCGCTGCACGGCAGCTTTCAGCTTGTCCGAGCCACCGGCTTGCTGTTCCGCGATGAACCGCGGCACAGACTTCGCCTCGTTGGTGGTTTTGGCTTCCTTGTAGAGGCGGCGCTTCTGGGCGACGACAGGGTCGTTGGCGGCCAGCTGAAACTGACCACGGGCGTCTTTGACCACAAGCCTGTTGACCAGCTCTGTGAGGTCGGTCCTCTTGGCAGAGTCCAGCAAGGCCTTGAGGTCGGCTGGCAACGAGTCCCGGTTGCGCTTTAGCCACTGGCTTTTGTTTTTGTCGCGGCCAGCAGGCTCGTCGACCACTGCCAAGGCGTCGGGCTGCTCTGTCTCTTGGTCCTCTTCCACGGCTTGCGCCCACACGCTGACCTTGCCCTTCGCCTTCGCCTTGGCCTTCTTCTTGACGCCAGACTCGGTCTTCGGCTCGGGCTTCGGCTTGGCAGAAGCTTTGCTTTTGGCGGCCGTCTTGGGCGCGGCCGCCGCGGGCCGCTTCTTCACCGGGCTTGCAGCTGCTGGGCGCTTCAGCGCCGTTGGCGAGAGCGCAGAGCTCTGCGGACCTGGTGACTGACCTGGTGACTGACCCGGCGACTTGCGCGGGGCTGAAGGGCTGCTGGGCGATTGCTTGCGCGGCGTGGTGACCGGCTCCATGGCGGGGCGCGAAAACTTGCTAAGTGGCAAAAGTAAAAAGCCCAAAGGCTCCAGAGCAACTATAGCCGCAGGCATGCGGTCATGGGGAAATGCATGACCAGCAGACGCAAGGGGCATGACCAGCAAACGCAAGGGATGAAACGGAAATGCATACGCAAAAGCAAACGGAGCGCCTTCTACTTTGCCTACTTAACTGCAAGCTGTCACTGCGTTCCAGCGCTGGTTTCGCCATCCCCAAAATAGTCCCATCCTATGAGCTGACGCGCGCAAAGAATTCCGGCAAATACGACCTCGCGTCATGCGGGGGGGGGGGGCGGTAAGTATTCCCTTTGAACATGGGTATTGGGGCGCAGCTTGGGCTTGTCAATGGCCATAATTGCCGCATAAAAAAAAAAAAAAAAAAATAAAAAAACAAAAAAAAAAAAAAAAAATAAAAAAAATAAAAAAAAAAAAAAAAAAAAAAAAAAAAAAAAAAAAAAAAAAAAAAAAAAAAAAAAAAAAAAAAAAAAAAAAAAAAAAAAAAAAAAAAAAAAAAAATACAAAAAAAAAAAAAAAAACAAAAAAAAAAAAATAAAAAAACAAAAAAAAAAAAAAAAAAACTAAGAAAAAAAAAAAATAAAAAAACAAAAAAACGAATAATTGTTGGGACCACGGTTGTGTAGATGTGATAGGTGCTGAATATCCATATTTATGCTAGGTTGTGAAACAAACGACCAATGTGTGTGTATGCATATGCTTCCGAGTTTGTGTGCGCGTACGTGTCCCCTATTACAGGCTGCTTTTACTGGCAGGCGTCAGCCCCAATTTCTTGGCGCCAGATCTTTGGGGCAGATTTTGTTTTACCAGGGTGTCAGCCTCGAACTCTTGTTGCCGCAGCTCTGGGTCCAATTGTTTTGGAAGGTGTCAGCCCCAAACTCTGGCTGCCAGATCTCTGGGGCCAGTTTGTTTTTGGAAGGTGTCAGCCCCAAACTCTTGCTGCAGGATCTCTGGGGCCAGGAAGGTGTCAGCCCCAAACTCTTGCTGCCGGATCTCTGGGGCCAGTTTGTTTTTTGGACGGTGTCCGCCACAAACTCCTGCTGCCGGATCTCTGGGGCCAGTTTGCTTTTTGGGTGTCACAGTGTCCGCCCCAAAACTCTTGCTGCAGGATCTCTGGGGCCAGTTTGTTTTTGAAAGGTGTCAGCCCCAAACTCTTGCTGCAGGATCTGTGGGGCCAGTTTGTTTTTTGGAAGGTGTCAGCCCCAAACTCTTGCTGCAGGGTCTCTGGGGCCAGCTTGTGCTTTGGAAGGTGTCAGCCCCAAACTCTTGCTGCAGGATCTCTGGGGCCAGCTTGCCTTTTTGGAAGGTGCAGCTGCAGGATGATTGGTGTCAGCTGTGTTTTTTGGAAGGGGTCAGCCCCAAACGCAGCAAATTTTGAGTCATCAGTAGCTTCCGTGGCAGCTGATGGCCTCTTTGTTTTCCTGGCCCATCAGCATTTGCAACTGCTGGTTTCCGAATTGCCGCAGTAGTTTAGAAGTCAGTACTGCCAAAGTGCGGCTAAATTCCTCCAAACTTTGTTTGCCAAAGTGCAGTAGTTTCGCAGTAATTACTACCAAACTACTACCAAACTACTGTGAAATTATCTCCAGCGCAGTAGTTTCACAGTAGTTACTTCCAAACTACTGCCAAACTACTGCGGCATTAGCTCCAGCGCAGTAGTTTTCGCAGTAGTTACTTCCAAACTACTGCCAAACTACTGCGGACACATGTGTCCATTAGCAATACATTTGAAGCATTTCCGAAAAAAAGTTTTAATGCGTCAGCGCCAAACCTCTTGCTGCCAGACCTCGGGGCCCATTTTTAGGTTAAAACAACAACAGCCGCAACGATCTGGCAGCAAGAGTTTGGGGCTGACACCTTCCAAAAAAAAACAACCCCAGAGATGCGGCAGCAAGAGTTTGGGGCTGACACCTTCCAAAGCACAAGCTGTCCCCAGAGATCTGGCAACAGGAGCTTGGGGCTGCAAGAGTTTGGCGCTGACACCTCCCCCAAAACATGGACCGAAAGATCTGGCAGCAAGAGTTTGGGGCTGAACCCTTCCAAAAAAAACTGACCCGGGCTGACACCTTCCAACGCACAAGCTGGCCCCAGAGATCTGGCAGCAAGAGTTTGGGGCTGAGCCCTTCCAAAAAAAAGCTGACCCCAGAGATCCGGCAGCAAGAGTTTGGGGCTGACACCTTCCAAAGCACAAGCTGGGCCCAGAGATCTGGCAGCAAGAGTTTAGGACTGACACCTTCCAAAAAAAAGCTGACCCCAGAGATCCGGCAGCAAGAGTTTGGGGCTGACACCTTCCAAAGCACAAGCTGGCCCCAGAGATCTGGCAGCAAGAGTTTGAGGCTGACACCTTCCAAAAACAAACTGGCCCCAGAGATTCTGCAGCAAGAGTTTGGGGCTGACACCTCCCCCAAAAAATGGACCCAAAGATCTGGCAGCAAGTGTTTGGGGCTGACGCCTCCAAAAAAACTGGCCCCAGAGATCTGGCAGCAAGAGTTTGGGGCTGACACCTCCCAAAAACATGGACCCAACGATCTGGCAGATTGGGGCTGACACCTTCCAACAAAAACAACAGGAGTTTGGCCGCAAAAGTTTGGGGCTGACCCCTGCCGAAAAAAAACAGATGCAAGAGTTTGGGGCTGACGCCTTCCAAAAGAAACGGGATGGCCCTACAATTTGTTTGCTCTCAAGTGTCAAGGCCTCTACGGACTCAAGGTCTTTAATTGCTAGGGGGTTAATGTTGAGCATATCATGCCTGACGCTTTAAAGGATAAACAGTGCTTGGTGCTGGATGTGTGCCGGGTTTTTGGGCTGACGGCTTTCCGAGACAAATGGACCTACAGAGTGAGTTAAAACCAAAAGCAAACAAATGGCAACGGCCGATTGAAGCCCCAAAACTCTCGCAAGGCCACAGGCGCCAGCAAGCAAACGCAAGCACCAGGAGCTGCCGCTTTTTCGTGCGCAAAAACAAAAGTCTGTGGCCAGCGGCTGGCGGCTTCAGCGGCGTGGATCTCGCCTCGCACATGTGAGCGGGCACGCTGCGCGCAACTGCAAACGCAAAAGCAAAAAACGAGCAAACGCAAAAGCAAAGACCTGCAGCCGAGACACCGGCGGATGGGCAGGTAGACGGCCCTTCACGCCTCGGTCAAACAGACATATCCACGTGCTGCAAACGCAAAAGCAAATTGTGGCTTGGCCCCTTGCCAGCTACGTGCCGCTGAGCAAAAGCAAAACGCCGCTGGCGGGCTCGGAGGCTTGCTAGATCTCCGGGTCGCTGCCTGCGCGGGCGATCGCAGCGCGCGCGAAAGCGGCGCACGCGTGGCCTCCCCAGGTGTGGCGAGCGCGCCAGGCAGCCCACTCCTCCTCGGACCACTGGCGCGCAGGTCCTGCGCAAAAACGGAAAATACACACACACACACAAGCAAATGGGCTGCATCGCAAAAGCAAACGCAAGCGCGCAGAAGGCGGTCCTGACCCGGCCGCTGGCAGGCCAGGGCCGGGCTGCAGCGAGCGGAAGACAGCCCCAGCTGCCACGGCTGCCTCTGCGAACCCTTGCGGGTTGCGGGCCAGGACCTCCGCGGCGGCTCTGTCGGCCTCCCGGTCTGCCTCGCGCCAGCGGGCGGCCGGGTGCGTCACGCTCTTTGGGCGCGCCCCAGCAGAGCCGCGGAGCGGTCGGCTCCCTTGGCCGGCGAGGCTGGCGGCCGGGGCTGGCGTGTGGCCGAGGCGCCGGGGCCGGGGCTGGTGCTGCAGCTGGTGCCGAAGCTGCTGGGGCTGCTGGGGCTGGGGCTGGGGCTGGGGCTGGCGCCGGCGCTGGCGCTGTTGGTGCCTTGGCTGGTGCCTTGGCTGGTGCCTCGGCTGGCGCCTTGGCTGCCTCGGCTGCCGGTGCTGCTGGGGCGGCTGGGGCTGAGGCGCTTTTGGCGCCTCGGCTGCCTTGGCTGGTGCCGCAACCGGCCGCCTTGGCTGGCGCCTCGGCTGCCTTGGCTGGCGCCGCAGCCAGCGCCTTGGCTGCCTTGGCTGGCGCCGGGGTGGCTGGCGCCAAGACTGACGGGGCGGCGGTTCCTGCTGCGGCCCGAGCGAGCCGCTGGCGCTGCCGCGCTGCCTCCAGCTCACCTTCCGGGAAATGAAGCTGCGAACGCACGCAGCAAAAACAAAAGTTGGTACTGCTGCTGCAAACGCAAAAGCAAAAGTTGGTAATGATGTTGCAAACGCAAAAGCAAAAGTTGGCACTGCTGCCTGCTGCAAACGCAAAAAGCAAAAGTTGGTAATGATGTTGCAAACGCTAAAGCAAAAGTTGGTCATGACGGTGCAAACGCAAAAGCAAATTGGACAAGCGCAGACCCACATGCGGCCTGCGCTGGCGCCGCCCGGGGTGGGCAACACGCCGAACTCCGCCAAGTCGGTGAAGACATCCAGCACCCGCTTCCGCGACTGGTGCAGCGCGGCCTCCAGCAAGCGGCAGCGCTGGCAGTCCCCGGCAGGCCACGTGGCTGGCAGTGCGCCGGGCTCGGCGGGGGCGGCCGGCGGAGCGCCAGGAGGGGGGGCTGCCACCGGCGCGCGGCCCGACATGACGCGCGCGTCATAGCCGGCCGCGCGCAGCCACTGGACGGCGGCGTCTCGCGCCTGCGCGGTGTCGAAGAACACCAGGCAGGCGCCCGGGCCGGTCGTCGCCCTGCGCACCGAGAAGTGGTGCGGAGCGGCTGCCTCCGGCCAGCGCAGACCTCGGAGCTGGAGATCTCCGAAGGGAGACCGCCAACCCAGGCGCCATGGTCCCTGTAGGACGCGGCCATGGCGAGCGTCACGGCTAGCGCGCCTAAAGCCGGCGGAGCTTACGAGCCGTAAAGCGGCTGCGCTCATGCATGTACATGTGCAACACTGTGCAACGACCAAGCGTGGCAAACGCAAAAGCGAAGGCTGCAAATGCAAATGCAACTGCGTGGCCGCAACGCGACACAAAGAAAAAAGCAATCTGCAAAAGCAATCTGCAAAAGCAATCCGCAAAAGCAATCTGCAAAAGCAACACGCTGACAACCAAAGCGAGCGCATGCAATCTGCGTTGCTTTCTCACCAACGCAGGCCCAGAATACCATCACAGAAACACTACAGGCTGCGAGCAATCAGCCGGAAAGGCCTCCTGCTTCGTATGAATCTGCAGCAGGCAGATCGCCGTGCAAAACTGGCAAAGACTGCGGCTCCGCGACTGCAAGTGCAGACGGGCGTGGCACTGGAATTCGCTGCACGCTTCACACAAGTGATCCAGCTGCGAACTACCCCGCAGGCGCTTCAAGGGGCGCGGCTCTTCCTCTGGCTCAGGGCCGGCCGGCGCCACAGGGGCGGGCAAACGCCTCGCGCGCTCTCCTGCGAGAAGGCATCCGTAGTTCAGGCCGCAGAAGATGCGAGCCGCGCAACTGGCGCAAACCTTCTCGTCTGTGGTGCGGCCCATGACTTCCACACCAAAGGCGAGCAAAGCTTCTGAATCTTCGCAGTGCGCGCAGCGGCCGTCGGGCTGGCTGCCTGTCAGCTCCGGGCTGTCGGAAAGCTCTGGGCTGTCGACAACATCCATGTCACCGCGGCTGGCGCCAGGCAGGGGCAACGTGGCTTGCGAGTCTGAGGACATGGCAGCTGCGGCGCTCAAGCAGCGAGTAAAGCAAAAAGCAAAAGGGACACGCAGCAATGTCGAACATGCGTGTTTTCCCGCGTTCGATCAAGCACTGCTGCGTGGGCCGCCTGAACTAAAGCAAAGGAATGCCCTTCGCCCTGCACTCTTCCAGGGCTTGGGCGTGCGCTGCCCGTGCCGCCTCTTTGCCGCCAGTTTTGAGAGCCTTGGCGTAGGCCCGGCTGGCGATGCACTTGCCCGTCATCTTCAGCTGCTTCTTTCCAGGAGCACTTGAAGTGGCCGCCTGCTGTTTCGCGGCTGGCTTCTTTGCCGGCCTCGATGTCCGGGGCGGCGGCTGTGTCCTGGCCTGGGCGTCCTTGTCCGGGCTGGCGGGCTCGCGGTCGTCGGCGTCCTTGCCTTGCAGCTTCTGCTCATAGGTGACAGGCTCCACCGACAGCGCGGCCTGCGCAGAGCGAGCAGAGATGCGAGCCGAGGTCATGCGCAAAGAAAAGCAAAAAGAAAATGCTGAGCGCCTGCAAAGCCTTGCTGGCGCTCCGCGGCTTAGCTGATGGCCGCCCAAGCATGGCCATGAAGTCCTGCCAGCCGTCGTCGCCCAAGGCAGTTGCGGCATCTGCGCCCGCCGCTGGCGCGAGCACCTGCGCCGCCAGGGCGAGCGGCAAGGCCGACGAGGTCGGCCCTTTGTCATCCCAGCGGCGAACCATGGCGGCCAGGCCCTGCAAGGCAGACGCCTGCTGCACTGTGGCCTTCCGCAGCGTCCTTTCTTGCAAGGTGGGGTCGTAGGCGCACTCGCGGAGCTTGGCCAGGCAGGCGCGGACGCTGGCGCTCACCAGGTCTGCCCATGCCCGCATGGGCTGGCGGGTGAAGTTGCAGGGCTTGTCGTCGTGCAAGGAGACCAAGGCCAGCAGGGTCTTCTGGTTGCTGAGCACAGGCCCGCATCGCTGCAAGACGTTGGCGAAGAGCTCGTAGCCTGCGGCTGGGAAAGGTAGAGAGCAAAAGAAAGCACGACGCAAAAACAAAATGCAAGGCCGAGAGCGGCTGAGATGTGTCGCACAAGCGGCCTTCCACAAAGGCGGGAAGGGCTGTGGATGGCGCCGACTTCCAGCTGACTTGCAGCGCCCGTTCTAAGAGAGCAGTGAGGTCGCGGTCTTTCTTCGCCGCGAGGAAGGCTTGAAAGCACTGCATGATCTCATCCACGCTGACCTCCTGCACTGTCGTGCGCGCCCGCTTGTTGAGAAGCGCGGCCACGGCGGGCAGGGAAAATCAGGGTCGAAACAACTTGAGCAAACGCAAAACTCCCCGGAAGCGCGCAGTTTCAGAGCCGCCAAACGGACGCAAGCCAGCAAAAGCAAATGAGGCCAAGTCGTGCTTGAACTGAACAATTGCCGTTGCCGTTGCCGTTGCCGTTGCCGTTTGTGTTGCCGCGTTTTTTTGCCGTTGCCGTTGCCGTTGCCGTGAAAAGTTTATTTTGCAAGTCAATTAAGAAGTCACTAATTGCCGCGAAATGGGAATTGCCGTGAAAGTTAATTTTTACCGTGGGGCTCTCTAACTGTCTTGACGGATTCGTTGGGTCAAGGGCGCGCGGGCTCGCAGCATGGCGAGCGACCAGGAGGAGACGAATCGGGGCGTCACATTTGGCGCGGGGGCATGCGTATATATATTATATATATATATATATATTAATAAATGTGTATATATATACATATATTAGTACACTTGACACGTACGTGTATATATGTGTGTGTGTGTGCGTGTCTGTGCGTGCGTTACCAGGTTTGTGCGTGTGTGTTTGTGTGCTCAGTAGTTGGAAACTTAAAATGCTCTGAGGTTTCGAGGTCTCCAACAAAGAAACAAGCGGGCGCGCAAACGGCCAAGCTAAAGGTTCGCACTTTGCAGGGTCACCTTTTCGTCTTATGCCCCTTGCCTGCGCAGCGTCCCTTCGCGGTTGCGGCCCGGAGGACGCAGACGCCCGAGCCATAGGTCGACCTAGTTGCGGCTAGGATCGCCTCGGTGCTCCTTCGTGATTGCGGCCCGGAGGACACAGGCTCGACCTATAGTTGCGGCTATAGGTTCGCCTCGGTGCTCCTTCGCGGTTGCGGCCCGGAGGACACAGACGCTCGAGCTTCACAGGTCGATCTAGCTGCGGCTATAGGTTCGCCTCGGTGCTCCTTCGCGGTTGCGGCCCGGAGGACACAGACGCTCGAGCTACAGGATCTAGCTGCGGCTAGGTTCGCCTCGGTGCTCCTTCGCGGTTGCGGCCCGGAGGGCGCAAAAGCTTGCAAGAGCCTTATATATAATACGCCCCTATATAAACGCAGTGGTTTGCAAACAGTACCCACGCACGCGCCTTCGCCTTTGCCGCAGGACAAGCAGCAGGAGGAGCCGGCCGAGGAGTCAACCTCCGACAGCACTAAAAAAACTCACATGGGGACACACGTCGGCAGAATGTCGGCAGTCATGTTACAAGCTAGCTCTTGCTCTATAAACCGTACGCTGCAGAAAACGAACGTCGGCGGAACGTCGGCGGGGGCGGACATAAATTTTGCCCATTTTCAAGGTTTGCAATGCTATACTCGCGCGCGTAACAATGGCTCAAGCAAGATTTTGCTAGCGCCGTCTCAGGCTTCTAGACCCGCGGTGACCATCAGCGGCCACGCAGACGTGCTTCCTCTGCGGAGAAGACCACAGCCAGGATGCTGCCGGGCGAAGCTGGGGCCGCAAGTTTGAGTGTCGTCAGTGCCAAACGCTGCACACACTGGTGCATCGGCGTGTTGGCGCTGACACCATCCAGCACTTCTCTGCCGAGGAGCGCAACCGCTTCTTTGCTAAGGCAAAGAGCACTGCCTCCAACGGCCGCTACAGCTGGGAGACGGTCCGGTCCGTCATAATTGACCGAGCCACCAGCCAGCGCATCACGGAGAAGGGCAACAATGTTTTCTCTGAGAGCAAGCCTGTTAGCGTGTGGCTGACCCAAGGCTACACCTCTGAGCAGCTAGAGAAGTGTCCTCGCTGGACCTGCCCAGCTTTGGGCGAGGTTGTGAAGGTGCCGGTCCATCAGGACTGGGTCAAGCAGCTGCACCGCGAGATCCAAGAACAAATCGTGGAGAAAGAGCGCGCCCTCGAGGAAGCGCAGCAGTCAAAAAAACGCAAAAGTGCGCCAGCGTCTGCGGACGGCGGGCCTCCCAGCGCGCAGGACGCAGAGGCGGAGCTGGACGTTCGCAAGGCGGCCCCTGCGCATGCGTCCACACCGAGCGCTAGGAAGGCTGCGAAGACACAGTCGTCTGGGCCTTCCGGACCCTCTGGGCGGCAGCTGCAGCAGCAGAAAAAAAAAAGCCGAGGTCTTCAACAGCAGGCAAAAGGCTCTGGCTGCCAAGGCAATCTCTGTGCTGCACGCGCTGCAGCAAAGCGCGGGGAATGTTACCAACGGTCTGCGCAAGCTAGGCCAAACGGAGTGTGAGCTGCTCCCCAGTCTCGATGAGGCTGACAAGAAGCTCACGGAGTGGCTGCGCGCAGCCTCTGATATGGTGCAGCTCCTCGAGGCTGGCAAGCTGCCAGACGGCGTCTGCGCGCAGCCGCTGCCTTTCAGCTCGACCGACCTCGGCGACACCAGCAAGGCCGTCAAGGCGCTGGTGAAATCCGCCCGCATCCATCTCAGCAACGCCCGGGCGGAGGCGGCAAATCGCAAAGCAGCCGAGGCTGCCGCCCGTGGCGAGCCACCGGCTACGGCCCGAGAGAACAAGACGACGCGCAGGCGTCGCGCCACGTAGCTGCCCGGCTGCGTGGCTCAAAGCTCGTGCGGGCTTGCAGTCTGACAGCATGCGTCTGTATACCTTAATTCGTGTGAGGATTGCGCCGTCGATCTTCGCTGCAGAGCAGTCGTCCTGTCAGTGCTCTTCAGCACTGCCGCTCAGAACTTGCATGGGGTCCGGCTTCGGATGAGCAACGGGTGGAAGTCGTGAAAAAAAAGGCGCTATACCGTGGTCGCTTGGAAATGTTTGTTTGCACGCATGCTCGTGTAGCCGTCTTTTTCTATAGGGTCGAATAGCCGTCAAGGTCGAATAGCCATCTTTTTCTATAGGGGGATTGCTGTGCCGTGCGTATA
>CAUJNA010000050.1:332500-345000 GCA_963377175.1 Effrenium voratum | reverse complement strand
GGAGCTAGCTGCTGGGCCACGAAATCTAAACACTTGCAGCGTGTGCTGGAAGCGAGGCCTCCCAGCAGCCTCCAAAAGCAGATCATGGTTGGAGTTCACTGGGCTCCCAGACAAGCAGGCATGAAGTCCCCAAAACCCGTACACAGGTGCGTACAAGAAAACTGTGGGTCCTTGAGCACAGCTGCGGTTTGCCGGTTTGGCTTTAGCTTCAAATTGCAGGAGCAGTTTTGTGCTTTCAGTGTTTTCGGCTAACAGACGTCTACTTCGAACTCTTACGTTACAAAAAGGTAGTGAAAACCCTGAAAACCGATGGGGGCCTACCCAATTTTGCGATGACGTATTCGGGGAGTATGTATTATTGTCCGACACTTATGTATACACATACGGCTATGGATCAAAATTAAAACATCAGAAAAACCGCGGGTCTTAGTCCTTGGTTCCATTTACCAGGGCAAGCCATTTTGAGTACGGGTTTTTGACAACCACGGCCATATATAGGTACCCAAAATATAGGCGCCCAATATTGCCGCACGGATCGATCCATTTCTTCTCGAGGTGCTGCCGGAAGAGCTGGAAGAGGGCAGGGCGCTGGAGACCGAGCACCCCGCGCCCACCATCCTCACGGAGCGGTGAACAATCGGTTGGCAAACATTGGGGGCGATCGATTGGGGAGGTCCTTCCATGTGCTGAAGTGAGGATTGTTCCCCCTTCCCGTTCATGCCCAACAACACCGGAAGGTCATTCCCTACCTCCTGAGTTTCTGGAAGTCAAGCTTTTTGGGAAGACCATTCTGGTAGCAAATAACAAGTTCAAACTACCTTTGAACAGCCACTTCCTAATCAGATTGGCAAAAAACAGGAGCTGATTTTGGCCAATCTACTTAGGAGGTCTCCCTTGTAATAGGGATTCTGGATTAGGATGGGCCAACGCTCCATTTTGAACAGTCCAGCACTTTTCAAACCCCTTGAAAGAATCGAGGGACGCCGTTTCTCTTGCTGTGTGAATGTTACTTCTGTTGTTTTTGCTTTTCTTGGTTGTCTGTTTTTTTTTTTTCTTCTGCTTGGTTTGCTGCTTGAACCCTTGTTCGTCGTCGTCAGTGGCTGGGCACTGCTCCAGATGCGCTTCAGAAGATCAGAGCGGAAGGTGGCCTTGCCCCAATCCAAGGATGCGTGAGCCTGTTTTCTGTTGAAGACCAACGACTCCCCCCATTTAAACCGTCCCTGTAGGGCAACCAAAATGGTGGGCCTTGGAACCTTCACATCCTGGGTCTCTTGGCTGCCACACATGGCGAGGACAGCAAGGACAGCGCGGCCTTGCGGGCGGTGGCCGATGCGAAGAGTGGGGACAACCCCTACCTGGCCATGGCCAAGAAAAACCCCAAGAAGCAGGCGATGGCAAAATGCAGCTCTCAAATTCCCATATGGGTGTGGCTCAAAATTAAACAGGAGGGGCAAACCGCAGGTTTTGGCCCATGCTTCCACTTATCAGGGCAACCCATTTTGGAAAATTCCCCGGTTTTTCGAGGCACGGCCATATTCTTTTCGAAGGGTCACGCCAGATTTGGACCTTTGGGGGGGCCAAAAAGGGAGTTCCCTTTCGTGAGGCTAGGTTCTTAGGGAGCCCCTCAAGAGGGGGATCTACAAGGAAAGCCCTGCGATGGTTTCCAAGGAGCAAAGGTCGAAAAAAAAAAAAAAAAGGTTCACAATGCCAACCGACCCCCGAATTGAAGGGGAGACTGTGCGCAGCTTCAGCTCTGGATTGGGGGGTTCAAGCATTCCTATGGGATCCCCTTCAAAAAATAGGGGGCGCCCGAAAATCCTTCTGGCTGGCACGTGGTATAGGGTGGGAACGTCTTGAGTCGCCTTGCCTTGACCCGAAAAGAAGGCACAAGCAAGTCCCACCAGAAAGCGGATCCTTCACGCAAGACTCCCCTTGACACAGCATGGTTTCAGGGCGCCCCCTGTTTTTCTTGCCGGTGCTCAGTAGGGAATAACCTTCCTTCCGGGTGTTGGGAATGAACCTAGGGATTCCCTTAAAGGAAGCCATTGCTGGGGATTCCCTCAGTCTCTGAGAACCAGCAAGTGTTTTTGAAGAGATCCCATCGGTTGCATTCGTTGTCGCTTTTGTCCGAATTTGCGGTGAGGCGTCTCGCAAGGGCAGCAGCTGGGAGGTGAACGACACCCCGCGGGAAGGAGACGATGAGGATACCTGGAGCGAGGCGTCCACACCAGAGAACTCCGACGGCGAGAGCAGCAGCCCGGCTTTCTGGGGCAGATGGGTGTGTCGCATTCTTTTGCTGCCGATGTTCCCAGGTGTTTGGCCCGTTTTATGAACAGTATGTATATATGCATACATATATACATGTTTCTATGTAATATATAGATATGTGTGCGTGTGTTTTCCGACATTATGCAGGTTCGATCCTTCATTATCTTCCTCGTTCTCTTGAGAAGTCACCCATTTTGCAGGGTGTTTGGGCCATGTCAAGAGAAGACCCCCCAAGATTGTGGTTTGCCTTTTCGGTTTTCCCTGAAGCCACGATGAGAAGGGTACCCTCCAAAAACACGCCTGTGTGGTTTCTTGTACTTGGAGTTGGTAGTAGGCATGGTCACCACTGCAACATTTCTTGTACAAGAAGGCATGGCACAAGTACTGAGTCTCCTGGTCAATTGAGTGAGTTCCCCCATGTTCATCCCAAGAAGGGCTATAGACCACTGGTGCTGTCTAATAGTGCTTTTGCACAACCAATACGTCAGTTAATGCGGAGAAGCCTCCGGCCAACTGTCATGGTATCAAGGGGAGTGATTTTGGATTGGTGCGGATTTTTTGTAGGGGACACTTTGGTGAACATCTAGGTCCCCCAGTAGTGCCCTTTTACCGTTTCTTTTTTGGGGGAGGGTTCCCCTACTAAAATAGACTACAGGAAAAAACATAAACTACTCTCCTCTCTCTACTGGAGGACCTAGACATCATTCATGGGGATTCATGTGGTGGTCTTCATTGAACTTCGCCACAGGCGCCAGCGGCAGCTCGGAGGAGCCCATGGTGTCGCCCCGCACGGCACTGGCGGCCAATGCGCTGCAGCAGCACGCGCAGCAGCTTCTCGGATGGCACAGCAAAAAAAGTTGGGAACATGGTTGTTGTTGGGAAGCATTTTGTGGTTGAAATCCCCACTCAACTGCTAAAATTTAAGATGTTTGCTCCCCTTCCAACGTCAACCAAGGGAAGGGCCAAGTGGTTGAATTGCAGTGGTTGAGTGGGGGTATGCTGCAAAACTTGGGTTGGCTCTACGTTTACTCCCATTACTTCCATTACTTCCATTTGCTGAAATGAATATGCTCTTTTGATGTTCCCTTGATGGTTTTAAAGGGAATCGATTTCACTGGTTGGTTCATGGGGTACAACCTGGTGACAGATGGGCTTTGTATCATACCTGGTTACCTACAAAAGGTTAGACCATGTTAGACCTTTTTGCTCAGGGAACCCAACGGAAGGATTCGATTCCCCAACGCAACTACCAACAAACGTTATGGTTTCAACCACGGTTCCATTTCGTGGTGCGAAATGGATGACTCGGTTCCCATCCGCATAGGAACTCTCCCTCTGGCAGTTCTTGTTGCCAGGTGTATTATGAGCAATGCGTAGTAATGAACACATGACTTACTATAGTCTTTGGAGCAGTCCCGCGTCCGGAAAAAAAAGAAAGAGGACAAAAAAAAAAAAGGCAAAAACCGGGGGGAAGAATCAAGTTGTGCCAGTACAAACCCCTAAACCCACCCCCCCCATTTGGGGGGTGGACCACCCTAGGAATGGCAGTTGGGGTCCGCTGAGTCCAAATTGTGCCCGAGGTTCTCGCCGGACCTGGTAGCCGCCAAGGCCTTAAGCGCGCACGCCGCGGGGAAGAAGCGGCAGGCCCTGGGGATTTGGGGGGGATTTGCGGGAGGGAGGGGTTGGGCGGACAACGTGCGATGCAAGAAGGCGGCGTGTCTGAAGTGGTAGTTTTGAGGGTGAGAGAACACCCAAGCGCGGCAAATACTTGAGATGACCTGTCCAGCTGCACGCCCCTGCTGGGCAGACGGTTTGGGGTATTGCCAAGCTTGACACCCTGGCGCTGACAGTTCTGGATTGCGCAGGAACGTCAGCGGCAACGTCCCCCATTTTGAGACAAGCCCCGCACCCTCGTCTGAGTACTCAAGCGACAAGCTTTTGGCATCAGGAGAGCGACGACAGCGCGGCTTCGGGCGCGCTTCAGGCCAGCAGTTCGGGGAAGGGAAAGATCCGTTGACCTCGGGAAGAGCTAAGATATATATGTGAATTACATTTTACTGGTGACTGAAAGTGAAACAAGTAACACAACTACGTATATCTTGCAACAAGGCCTGGCAGCAAAAAGCTGTTTGGCGCATGTTCGGCTTCGACTACCTTCGGCGGACGATGCTATTAAATTATTCTGATCATCTTCCTTCATTTCTTGTTTGATCTTGTATTTGTTTTGTTCAGACAGAAGGGACAATGCACGCTTAGACTTGGTGAATCATATGACAATCCGCAGGCAAGCCTTTGACAAAACACTCAAAGAGTAGTCTCATTTCTTCAGTTGAGTGCATGGTGCTTGCGACCAAGCTGGTCCGCGCTGAGTATTTCTGAAAGGTTGGCTGGCCGAACTATGCCCTGGTGATCCTTCCACTTCGTTTCAAGTCATGATAGTCATGGAACCTGACGTGTGCTTCACATGAAGTCAGTTTTTGCTAAACGGAAACGGCATTTGGCCTTTCCATTTGGCCTTTCTACGTCGTTTTCCTCAAAGGAAGCTCCGCCGGTTGCATCAGTGATTCAGGCAACAGTTGCTGCCTAATGTTGAGTCGTTAAGTCTTGACAACACAATTAGCAGTGCAGGTAGCGGTGCAACCATTTTAGCGCTGCGCAATCGACTTTAAGATTTGGTTTGTTTGTCTAGTTTCTGAATTTTGCAGGACTTTGGGATCCGTAGAATCACGTTAGAAAGCTTCGACATTCTGCTGACTTTCATGTTCCAATTGAATCTTCTGTCCATCAGTCACCGAATCTGAAGCGCAAACATCTATAGCTGGGTACTAGAGATATACGTGCACGAAGGCAATGCAATGCAGCTTTCTGGCGTATTGTATCAACACACACACACATTGACCCATGGGTTTAGCAACCTCGCCCTCGGTTTAGGTCGTTGACGTATTTCAGTTCCAGACATTCGACTGTGCTACAGGCACACGCTGGGCTCTTTGCCGAGCGGGGTGGCTCAAAGTCTTCAAAGGCTCGGGAGGCACGGCAGTTGACGGGAAGGGGTTGGGCGGGCAGCGTGCGGCGAGAAGGCGGCGCGTCAGAGAACATCCAGGCATACCAAATACAAGAAACGACGTGTCCAGCTGCATGCCCTTGGTAGGTAGACGTTTTTTTGGGTATTGCCAAGCTTGCAACCCCCACGCTGTTTTGGACTGCGCAGGAACGTCAGCCAACGCATCTTCGTTTGGAGTGCTCAAGCGACAAGCTTTTGGCATCAGGAGAGCGACGACGGCACGGCTTCGGGCGCGCTTCAGGCCAGCATTTCAAAGGGAAACGTCCTTTGATCGGGAGAAGAGCTAAGATGCACGTTACATCTTTCTGGTGAATGGAAGTGCAACAAGCAACAAAACACACACACACACACAAAAAAAAACAAAAACACGACAAGGCCCGTGTTCGGCTGCCACTACTTACCTTCGGCTGACGATGAGACTGGTTTCTTCTGCATGTGTTCCTTCATTTCTTGTGTGACCTTGCGAGACCTGGCGCATCGTATGACAATGCGCAGGCAAGCCTTTGACAAAACACTCAAAGAGTAAAGAGTAGTCTCATTTCTCAGTTGAGTGCATGGTGCTTGCGACCAAGCTGGTCCGCGCTGAGTATTTCTGAAAGGTTGGCTGGCCGAACTATGCCCTGGTGATCCTTCCACTTCGTTTCAAGTCATGATAGTCATGGAACCTGACGTGTGCTTCACATGAAGTCAGTTTTTGCTAAACGGAAGCGGCATTTGGCCTTTCCATTTGGCCTTTCTACGTCGTTTTCCTCAAAGGAAGCTCCGCCGGTTGCATCAGTGATTCAGGCAACAGTTGCTGCCTAATGTTGAGTCGTTAAGTCTTGACAACACAATTAGCAGTGCAGGTAGCGGTGCAACCATTTTAGCGCTGCGCAATCGACTTTAAGATTTGGTTTGTTTGTCTAGTTTCTGAATTTTGCAGGACTTTGGGATCCGTAGAATCACGTTAGAAAGCTTCGACATTCTGCTGACTTTCATGTTCCAATTGAATCTTCTATCCATCAGTCACCGAATCTGAAGCGCAAACATCTATAGCTGGGTACTAGACATATACGTGCACGAAGGCAATGCAATGCAGCTTTCTGGCGTATTGTATCAACACACACACACACACATTGACCCATGGGTTTAGCAACCTCGCCCTCGGTTTAGGTCGTTGACGTATTTCAGTTCCAGACATTCGACTGTGCTACAGGCACACGCTGGGCTCTTTGCCGAGCGGGGTGGCTCAAAGTCTTCAAAGGCTCGGGAGGCACGGCAGTTGACGGGAAGGGGTTGGGCGGGCAGCGTGCGGCGAGAAGGCGGCGCGTCAGAGAACATCCAGGCATACCAAATACAAGAAACGACGTGTCCAGCTGCATGCCCTTGGTAGGTAGACGTTTTTTTGGGTATTGCCAAGCTTGCAACCCCCACGCTGTTTTGGACTGCGCAGGAACGTCAGCCAACGCATCTTCGTTTGGAGTGCTCAAGCGACAAGCTTTTGGCATCAGGAGAGCGACGACGGCACGGCTTCGGGCGCGCTTCAGGCCAGCATTTCAAAGGGAAACGTCCTTTGATCGGGAGAAGAGCTAAGATGCACGTTACATCTTTCTGGTGAATGGAAGTGCAACAAGCAACAAAACACGCACACACACACACAAAAAAACAAAAACACGACAAGGCCCGTGTTCGGCTGCCGCTACTTACCTTTGGCTGACGATGAGACTGGTTTCTTCTGCATGTGTTCCTTCATTTCTTGTGTGACCTTGCGAGACCTGGCGCATCGTATGACAATGCGCAGGCAAGCCTTTGACAAAACACTCAAAGAGTAAAGAGTAGTCTCATTTCTCAGCTGAGTGCATGGTGCTTGCGACCAAGCTGGTCCGCGCTGAGTATTTCTGAAAGGTTGGCTGGCCGAACTATGCCCTGGTGATCCTTCCATTTTGTTTCAAGTCATGATAGTCATGGAACCTGACGTGTGCTTCACATGAAGTCAGTTTTTGCTAAACAGAAACGGCATTTGGCCTTTCCATTTGGCCTTTCTACGTCGTTCTCCTCAAAGGAAGCTCCGCCAGTTGCATCAGTGATTCAGGCAACAGTTGCTGCCTAATTTTGAGTCGTTAAGTCTTGACAACACAATTAGCAGTGCAGGTAGCGGTGCAACCATTTTAGTGCGACTTGTGTGCGTGTGTGTGTGCGTGTGTGTGCGTGTGTGCGCGCGTGTGTGCGTGTGTGCGTCTGTGCGTCTGTGCGTTTGTGCGTCTGTGCGTCTGTGCGTCTGTGCGTCTGTGCGTCTGTGCGTCTGTGCGTCTGTGCGGCTGTGCGGCTGTGCGGCTGTGCGGCTGTGCGTCTGTGCGTCTGTGCGTCTGTGCGTCTGTGCGTCTGTGCGTCTGTGCATCTGTGCGTCTGTGCGTCTGTGCGTCTGTGCGTCTGTGCGTCTGTGCGTCTGTGCGTCTGTGCGTCTCTGTGTCTCTGTGTCTCTGTGTCTCTGTGTCTCTGTGTCTCTGTGTCTCTGTGTCTCTGTGTCTCTGTGTCTCTGCTGTGTCTCTGTGTCTCTGCTGTGTCTCTGTGTCTCTGTGTCTCTGTGTCTCTGTGTCTCTGTGTCTCTGTGTCTCTGTGTCTCTGTGTCTCTGTGTCTCTGTGTCTCTGTGTCTCTGTGTCTCTGTGTCTCTGGGTCTCTGGGTCTCTGTGTCTCTGTGTCTCTCTCTGTGTGTCTCTCTCTGTGTGTCTCTCTCTGTGTGTCTCTGTGTGTGTGTCTGTGTGTGTCTGTGTGTCTGTGTGTGTCTGTGTGTGTCTGTGTGTGTCTGTGTGTGTCTGTGTGTGTTTGTGTGTGTCTGTGTGTGTCTGTGTGTGTCTGTGTGTGTCTGTGTGTGTCTGTGTGTGTGGGTGCGTGCGTGCGTGCGTGCGTGCGTGCGTGCGTGCGTGCGTGCGTGCGTGCGTGCGTGCGTGCTGCGTGCGTGCGTGCGTGCGTGCGTGCGTGCGTGCGTGCGTGCGTGCGTCGCGTGCGCTCCCACCCGACAGGAAGGGTTGTTAGATTTTAGGGTTGTTAGATTTTGTGTTGGAATCTGCGTTGCGATGCTTCTACACCATGCCCCCACCCAGTATCCCGCCAGAGCAGCTCGCCAGTGGATCCCGCCTAGTATCCCGCCAGTATCCCGCCAGAGCAGCTCGCCAGTGGATCCCGCCCAGTATCCCGCCAGAGCAGCTCGCCAGTGGATCCCGCCGGGTATCCCGCCAGAGCTGCTCGCCAGTGGATCCCGCCCGGTATCCCGCCAGAGCTGCTCGCCAGTGGATCCCGCCGAGTATCCCGCCAGAGTTGCTCGCCAGTGGATCCCGCCCGGTATCCCGCCAGAGCTGCTCGCCAGTGGATCCCGTTGAGTATCCCGTCAGAGTGGCTCGCCAGTGCATCCCGCCAAGTATCCCGCCAGAGTGGAGAGCCGCCAGTGGATCCCGCCGAGTATCCCACCAGCGCTGAGTATCCCAGAGTAGCTCGCCAGTGGATCCCGCCGATTCCGCCAGCCAGAGGATCCCGCCGAGTATCCCACCAGAGCAGCTGGCCAGTGGATCCCGACGAGTATCCCGCTCAGTATCCCAGACAAGCTCGCCAGTGGATCCCGCCGAGTATCCCGCCAGAGTAGCTTAGCAGCCCGGCAGTGGATCCCGCCAAATATCCCGCTGATCCCGCTGAGTATCCCTTGCCGGTGGATCCCGCCGAGTATCCGGCCAGTATCGAGCCGGAGCGGCTTGGCAGTATTCGCCAGTGGATCCCGCCAGCATCCCGCAGAGCAGCTCGCCGATGGGAATTTCGAAGCGAAGTCTTTTTCCCGTTTTGTTTGGCTAGTTTCTCGGTTGTGCAGGGCTTTGGGATCCGTTGAATCACGGTAGAAAGCATCGACATTCTGCTGACTTTCATGTTCCGATTGATCTTCAGTCACCGAAACTGACGTACAAAGATCCATGCCTGGGTACTAGAAAGTACGTTCACGCAGGCCATGCAATGCTTGCTTCTTCGCCAAATTGTATCAACACACACACACACATTGACCCATCAACGGGTTTAGCAACCACGCCCTCAGTTTAGGTCGTTGACGTATTTCAGTTCCAGACATTCGCCTGTGCGGATGCAGGCACACGCTGGGCTCTTTGCCGAGCGGGGTGGCTCAAAGTCCTCCAAGGCACGGGAGGCACGGCCCTTGGGGAAGGGTTGGGCGGACAGCGTCCCCTTGGGGGAAGGGTTGGGCGGACAGCGTGCGGCAAGAAGGCGGCATGTCTTTGCATGGTGTTGAGGTCAGAGCACACCCAAGCGCGGCAAATACTTAAGCTGACCTGTCCAGCTGCATGCCCCTGCTAGGTAGACGGTTTGGGGTATTGCCAACCAACGATCCTCCATCTTGAGACAAGCCCCTGCACACCCTCGTTTGAGTACTCAACCGACAAGCTTTAATTTTGGAGTCGCCAGGAGAGCGACGACGGCACGGCTTCGGGCGCGCTTCAGGCCAGCAGTTCGGCGAAGGGAACATCCTTTGATCTGGGGAAGAGCTAAGTTTCGTGTTACATTTTTCTGGTGACTGCAAGTGCAACAAGTAGCAATGCGCATATTCTTGACAAGGTCTGGCTCCAAAACGCTGTTTGGCGCATGTTCAGGTGACACTACCTTCGGCGGACGATGAGATTGATTCCTTCTGCATCTTCCTTCATTTCTTGCCGGACCATGTTTTTCCTTTGTTGAGGCAGTGGGAACGACGTAGGTTGAGACCTGGTGCATAGTATGACAATCCGCAGGCAAGCCTTTGACAAACACTCAAAGAGTACATTTCTGCATGGTTTTTGCAATTCCAATGCAGTTTGGATGCTACGTAGATATTTGGCAACCTGCTTGTGCAATTCCAAAGGGAGCATCCATTTTGTTGCATGTGCAAATGACTTCATGCGTGGTTGTTTTACTAGTTTCTACGGGGCTTGGGTGGGATCCGTAGAATCGCATGGTAGCACCAGAAAGCATTGCGCCTCCGCCTGCAAGTGGCGGCATCTTAGACTTGAACCCTGATTCCCATGGTCATAGATCGTACAGGAAGCCCCCCTCCCCCACCACTGTGGTCCGGTGGATTAGGGTTGGCTTAGGATTGGTTGGGGTTTTGGTCGGGTTGTGTTTGCAGGGTTGGCTTAGGAATGATTTAGAATGGGTTTAGGGCTGGTTACGTGGGTTAGACGGCTGGTTTTGAGTTAGGCTTGATTCAGCTTGGACGTGGGTTTAGGGTTCCTTCTCAAGTTGGGATGTGGTTTGGGCAGGCTTGGATTGCTCGGGTTGCTGAGGGCGGCCATCCAGGGCCGCGGGGTCCCAGGAGGGGGGTTCATGGTCTCGGGGGACCATGCCACGTGTGTGTGTGTGTGTGTGTGTGTGGGAACACGGGACACGGTACTATATTACATATTATATATATATATGTACTATATATATATATATATATATGTTATATGTATGTATAATCATGCGGGCAATGCAGCAGGTGTTTCTGACGGCAAATTTCATTGACCTCACCTTGGGTTTGTGACCTCACCTTGGGTTTGTGACCTCACCCAAAGGAATTCCTTTGCGGATGCTCCGCCAGGCACACGCCCGGCTTTTTGCCGGGGGCCCAAAGTCTTCGGCGCGGGGAGGGCTCGGGATGTGTGCTGCTTGGTCCTACCTGGCGACCAAAAAGTGAGCACAGATTGATCTGGGTGTGGGTTTCAAATTTTAAGCCACCAAATCGGACCGCAGAAAGTTTGTGTCCATGTTTCAATTTACCAGGGTTCCCCTATTATGGGAACCTATTTTTGACCAACACCCATTCGTACAAACATATTGCGTGTGAATGGTGTGTGAAAGCTCATCCCTCTATCCCTCTATCCCTCTAGTTGGCGCTTGGTACGTGTTTTATGGGCATGGACACCGGGCGGGGGGACAGCACTACAAACAGATAGAAGTAAAATGGCAAAATCAATGAAGAACTCGCATGCTCACTCATCGGCAAAAAGCTTTAGACAGACACGATCGCTCGCCGAATGACCAAAGGCTGCACGAAACAATGCAATCAGTTGCTTCAGTGATTTGTTCAGATTGCGAGATCATATAGACCGCATGGGTTCATCCACATCCAGCAACATCAACCCGACTTTCTTTTTCCAGCAGTTATCTAGTCAATCTGCATTCTGGAAAGTGGGTTGGTCCGAAGTGACGAGCCGAATCTCTTGTTTTGGACGATGTGACTTTCATCTCCAGATCTTGTGATCAATTGCCCTTTAGTCCTTGCTGGTGCTCAGCAGGGAATGAGGGAATGACCCCTATAAACCATTTCTTGTGGTTTCCTTTGAGGAAATCCCTGGTTCATTCCCACATTCCCTACCTATCGCACCAGCAAGAGTCGTTCTTTGTTGCTAGCGTGTAGTGTTGGTTCGGAGGGCGGGCCTCCCGAAAGGGTGAAGGCATTCTCTTACCTCCAGACGTTGAGCAAAAAGACATGGGAAATTGGTGGGGCAGGTTTCTTTGTCATCTCAGCCTAAGCTCTGGGGCGTTGCTTCTGATTCTTGATGGTCAAATCCACTTCTTGTTTGCCGTGCTGCCCCCATGCCCGAAGAAAAAAAAACTGGCCATGGCCATGGGCTTTTCAAAACCCAAATCGTAGCTTCAGTGAACATCCGATTCAATCCAACCACTAAAATGGACTAAAATGGGTGGTGAATTCACCTACCAACCAAAATGGGATCCCATTGGTTTTGACCCACGGCCATATCGATTCCCACTGACAAAAACACAAGGATTTCGGTACCTTCGCGCTTTCGCCAGGAGGGCGAAGAGCGCGAGAGCGAGGCGCACTCCCTTTTCGGCGGGGAGTCTTGAGGGAACGCTCCAATAAAGTCAATGCACAAAACTCGGGCATTGCCAGCCATCTGGTTCCTTGAGTCTTAGTTGTTTTTGTGGGTTTAGTGGCAGTTTCCACACCACTAATTAAAAGTTCAGCTTTTAGCAGGGGAGATGGAACCGCCCAGACAATCATGCAGAGCGGGTTCAGCGAGCATCGCCCATCAAACGTCCTTGCATCTTAGAGACCAGCGACCGGAACTTCGACCGGGTGCAGATTCCTGGCTTCTGCGAACTCTCACTGGTTCTTTCCAGGTAGAAATGTCATAGTCGTTTAGTTGTTGCAGG
>CAUJNA010000050.1:292500-325000 GCA_963377175.1 Effrenium voratum | reverse complement strand
GTTCTCCGTTTCCAGACAGGTGGTTTCCAGCAAAACCGCCTTGTTGAATGAAAGCTGCTTCTTCTTAGACGCAGGTGTATTCAAGTCTCTACAAACATCGTGTGAAACAAGTTCGCCACAAAACGTTGTTTTGGCTGCACGACGGGCGCCACTCGGCCACAAGCAAGGCCCGGTGGTTTTGCAGATGCTTGGCGTCCCAGCCCGCTCGTCCAGCATGGCCAGGCAGAGTCCTCCGAGTCCTCAGAGAGGCGGAGAAAGGGCCGAGGGGGAGGGGTGTTTGTGTATGTTTTCTGTTTGTTGTTTTTTGGTGTAGTTGTTTTTTGTTTTGTTTTTGTAGTTGGTGTAGTAACGGGAAACTACAGGGGAAGTGAAATTGCAGTCTTGCAATCACACTAGCCATTCAGAATTCACCACATGTGGCGTTTCTTGGGACACGCGTTTCTACTTGGTTTCAGCGGTGTTTTTGTTGCCTTTGCTATGTAGCAGTTACTCCACGGACGTCTGCCGTTTCAAGCTGGGTCCCTTCAGTTCACGTTTACGCCAGAAGATCGTCGAATATGGCACTTGGAACGGTGGACATGCGATCCGCGCGGCCGCCACGGTCTTAAGCGCGTTGAAACCACGGATGGTTCAAGCTTGTGGCAAGCTTGATGCCAAGAGTCCAGCACGGGTGTTTCCTCACCTCATAAACTATGCCCTCTCGTACCAATCTCAAAGTGGGAGAGTTTACCCATAAGCCCTTGCCAGCATGCTTGGGTGCCTCCCAGCCATCCGGTTCCTTAGGTGTTTACTCGTTCTTGGCGGTTTCAGTGGCAGCTTCCACTAAGCCACGAACAGTTCTCAACTGTTCGCAGGGGATCGCATGGGGAAGAGAGGGAGCCAAGGGCCCTGGCAGAAAAGCTTTCGCCAGGGACGGAGACGCAGCGCGGTGGCCAAGCCAAGTAGCCCCCCCGGGCACATCGCCATACGCGTGGCGTGGTATCTTTCTGGTTGCAACTAGACCCTTTCAGAGGCTGCGACCTACTCGAAAAGAGCTTGGAAAAACCGCTGTCTAGCAATCTAGCATACACCTTTGCAAAAGGGGCACTTGATTCACCTACAGCGTTGCCACTTGGGCGGCCGTGAATTCAGAAGCCTCGATCTTTAGTTGAATTATTGGATGTAACCCAGATATTTGGACTGAAGACGTACGCTAGGGGAGCCATGGGCAAATATTCAATGCCAATGTCACACAATGCAGAAGCAACGGCACTTTTTGCAGCGCTGTCAGTTCTTTCTGTGGCTTACGGTGGGGTGAAAGTTGTCATTGATGGTGATCCTCTTATTATTGGTGCCATCTCCTCCCGGTGTGCCCCTAGCTTGTTCGGCAAGGACAGGACCAATCGGCTCAACTTGTCCGGCGTTAGCCTTTGGTTCTGAGTAGGTAGACCCTGTCTTTGCACTTCGTGTTGGCTAGGGACTGCCCAAGGCACCTCAAACTTGTACTGCAAGTAGTTGAGACTCAGCACGTGAAGGAGGTCCCCTTGAGGGCGCCAAAGTTTTGCTGCCAAAGTTTTGCGGTGCAGCAAACCTTTGAAGCAAGTTTTCACAGGCCAATTCTGTGCATCATCTATGAACAAGTCTATCAGAACAGCTTGTGTCATAACCCACATGAGCAAAGTGTTGCCACCTCCAATTGCGCCAATGGTTGAAGGGCCACACTATTTGTGACATATGATATGTACATATATATATAATATTCTATGTGTCTCTTTATTCATCGTGCGTTGAGCCAACTGTCAGGTCGGCAGCAAGCAGAGCAGCAAGCAAAGCAGCAAACACAGCAAGCAGAGCAGTAAGCACAGCAGCGCAGCTGATGGTGCGGACGAGGCGCGGCGGGAGCTACACCCAGGTAAGTGAAGTTGAGTAAGGAACAGTAGTCCAAGCCACTTGTTGGAGTGCGGTTTGATTCCTTCATAATTTTCGGTAGATCCCTTTAGTACCAGGTTGTGATTTGTGACTTGGCTTGGACCAATGAAACCTCTCCCTGCCAAGCAGCCACCATTGGACAATCAGCTGGCTGCTCTTGTTTAGTAAACCTAGAGACCCTAGTTGATTCAATTTGGAAGACGAAGTCAATCACTGAGAAGGCTGAAGGGGGCTGGGTTTCATAATGTACTCAAGAGCTGAGGCCCAAGTTTTCAGCTACACTTCCACTGGGTCCACCCTGAAAACTGACATGGAGCCAGCGAAGTAACATGGAGCCCGCTTCTTGGGAGTTTCGCAAAGATCCTTCTGGCAGTGAATGTTGATAGGGACGGGCCACAAATGCCTATGTAAGTGATGTCCGCGAAATTGAACGGTCCCAATTAGGATTCGACCCATTTTTTTCCAAGTTGATTTGCATGCCTTCCACATGATATCGCACTGGAGGAATCGTCAAAGTTTAAGGCTAGCCTTGTGGATCTCCTTTTCCAGATTAGCGGACTATCCCACGCAATTCATGTAGGTAACAATATACATCTATACAAATAATTCATAATACATGTATATACATGTGTTGTATGTATACATACATATATTCATATATATATATATATACATGTGTATAAATACATGAATGAGTAAATCATACATATATATATATATATGTATGGATACCATATATGTATTATACAGCAACATGTTGGGATCTATTTGGAGGGCTGTGGGTGAATCTTTTCCGTAAGTTTGGTATGTCTTGGGACTCGAGTCACGCCAGGTGCGGTGAGCTCCCTGAGAGAGAGCTCCTGCCATCAGCGCTCCGTGGGTTTTCTGCAAGTCCCGTGGGGTTTTTGTCAGGGAAGCCACGCATTTTGGGGGCGGGTCCCAGCCATCCTTTTGGTCCCTGAGCTTGTTTTTTTTTTGGGGGGGTTCTTTCTCTCATTTTTGTTTGTGTTTGTTCTTTTCTCTCATTTTTTTGGTTTTCCGTTGCCTTTGCGATAGCGCGCGGTGTCTGTCCGACGCGATTTATTGGGGGGAGGGGGAGCAAGGCAGTGTGTTTGTACAAACACCGTTCTTAGTTGGTTTAGTGGTTGGATTTCATCATGTCACCCACTTAGAGTTCTTTTATGAGTTTTAGCAAGGGATCAGAAAACAGACAGCCCAGTGGCCCAGTGAAGCTTCATGTTTTTTCCATGGGTTTTTGAGCGGGGGAAGGAGCTTTGTCGTGTTTTGATGGGCCTCAGGATTTCCTGGTAATGGAGTTCGGCCAATGCTAAGATCAATATCAAGCCAATACACAAAAATATCTAGTCCAATTCTGGACCAATTTGAGACGAAATGGCGGAACACAAGTGCTTGAATTCTGCTTGAGATTGTTCCTTTGGGGATACGTTTTTGTTTGAAAAAGCTGCCATCCCAAAGCAACACTTGCAGCCACCACTTTGCGCCATGGGAATTCAGTCGAGCGTTTCACCTACCGGCCCAGTGCAAAGCACACTTTGCGCGAAAGGCCTCGGCTTTAACGCCGTTTTCCTTTTCACATCTGTGGCTGAGCGGAGCCGCCGCTTTCTGCGAACTTGCCACGGGTTGGGAAAATGGTCCTCGCATAGTACTATTCATGGGGTAGTACTGTGGATGGACGAAATCCATGTCGCACCACCAAAGAAACCCTCCAGGCTGGTTTCTGATGATTTCCTACCAACAAAGCATGGATTCCCTTGGTTTCAAAGCGGAAAGCGCAAGATTTCGTCCACCAGGTGGCTGGTCCCGGTTTTCGTGTTTCATCCATTCCAACATTCCGTCATATGGCTGTGGGTCAACACCATTGCATCCATTTTGGTTGGGATTGGTGAGTTCACCGCCCACTTTAGAGCCTATTTTGGTTGGATTTTTCATCGGAGGTTCACTGGGGGCTAACCGATTTGGGTCTTGAAAAGCCCATGGCATGTGGTCATTTCCCGGTCTGCGGCCTTGTGGCTCGCTGAACCACAAGGCCTCTCAGTTGCCAGGCTGGAACAGAAGTCGGAGATTTCTTGGGGGGTTGTCCGGACCTGGAGTCTCCTTCTGAGCCTTAAAAAATGGTTGGTCATTACCCTAAACAATGGGGTCATGGACCTATTTTTCAAGGGTCATGGTGACTCGGAGTTCTTCGTTCAGAGCACCCGTCGGCCCTCGATTTACCTTCTCAGAAAGGTCCCAGATCGAAGGCTTGGCAAATGGGAGGCATCATTGCAAGAGCTGCGCTAATGGTCTTAGAGCTGGCCTGCTCAGTGCTCCTGTCACCGGTTCATGTACCGCCTGGTGTCCCATCCAATGCCAGTGATTGGTCAGTTTTTCCTCCAAGCTCCGAAAACGAGCCTTTCAGTTTCTTGCCAGGCAGCAAAGTTCACGGTTTTTTGTTGGCTGGGACGACCCGTGAGAATTTAGCCTTGATGGCGACTGCCTTTAAGAGGAGGGCCCAAAGAAGTGCTTGCAGCGGTGAAAAGGACTCCGCTAGAAGCCGAAGGCCTGGAGTGAATCCCCTCGGACGTCGCGAGAACGCATTGGTTGAACCATGTGGGCGAAGGTTGAACACCGAGCCAGATCAATAGTTAGTTGATTTGCAACACCCAACCAAATCAATAGTTGCTGGGGACTGGCTGATGGGTTTTGAGTTGATTTGCACCTGGGCACTTGCTGCTTGGTTTGTTTCCTTACTGAGACCTCCTTTTCCTGCCTGACAGTTTGTCCGGGTTCGTGGCTCATTGACTCATCTCCGTGGTCTGCCAGACTCAATGACTCATCTCCGCAGCTACCGAGGTATGTTTGTGGTTGGCTCCCGGTCCAGTTGTGAAGGGGTGCCAATGCCCAAAGATGCTGCGTTTCGGCCGCTGGCTCAAGGCCCGACGGGCAATGCCGACGACGGCCTAGGCTTTCAGACTGGGTCGCCTTCTGCTTTTTTCACCCAAAGCGGGGTCCCCGGCTGATCTCAGGCCCCTCTCAGGGGATCTGCTTTAGCCTGCAAGCTTCCCTACTGCGAGCGACTCCTCAGCATTCTTTCCTTGAATACTCGGCTTGACGACTCCGGAGCTGTGCCGGGTCTTCTCTAGTGCCTGTGGTGTGTGTGTATGCTCAGCTGCTTGGAGCTTTGCTCATTCCGTTCGCAAGGTACAGAAGTTGATGCCTAGAGTCTCCTTCTGACCCTTTAAAAATGGGTCCATGACCAACCATTATTTTGGGTAATGACCAACCATTTTTAAAGGGTTGTCCAAGCAAAACGGCCTGGGATAAGCATTTTATGACATGTTCGGCACAAGCTTGAGGCCCTTGGACCACGCAAGCACCCGCTTTTCCGGGCACCGGGCGAGTTGCGAGTTGGGTGAAGCTGAAGACTCACGACTGATATGGCCACGGGCTTTTCAAAACCCAAATCGGTTAGCCCCCAGTGAACATCCGATTCAATCCCCCACTAAAATAGGTTCTACAATGGGTGATGAATTCACCTACCAACCAAAAATGGATCCCACTGGTGACCCACAACCATATGGGTGTGGCTAAAATTTAAGAGTTTGGGTACAGGTTTGAGTCTACTTTTCCATGTACCAGGGTTCCATTTTGGGCCCCTATTTTTCAGCCACACCCATATGCTGAACTAGTTGAAGTTGAAGTGTGTTTCATTTCTCAGACGTTGAAGCGAACTACACATCCAGTTCTAAAGCCACGGTTTTTGCACACCCATGTGCACAAGTAGCGCGCGTCATGTTCCTTTGTTGAACACGTGAATTTCGAATGCGGGTGCATAAGCGAGGTGGCTGCGGGAACCACGAGATGTCCAAGGGCTTGGGTTATGGACCCCATTAATGGCAACGGTTTCTGTTGGTTTTCCTTGAAATACCAACCAAAAGGGCCCCCCAAAAATAAGGCACCCGTGTGACGAAACTTAGGGATGGGATGGAGTACGTCACTGTCAATGCGGCTTATTCAGTTCCAAACTAATACAGCGCTTCAATTCTATTGTTTGATTCCCCATTCTCTTCACCCATCATTCTCTTTAGAAACCACCTATTTTCCAGGCGAGCGGCGGTTTTTTTACCCGGAAGCTAATTTAGTGGGGAGAGGGACATTATTATTGAAAATGTGCGCCGCGCCACACGCGCGGAAGCATGCGGAAGGCTCGCGGAAGAGATTTGTTCGCGGAAGGTTTGCGGAAGCTTGGTGGCTGATATACAACTAAGTGTTTCAGTGCATGCATGGAAAAGCTCGGAGAAACAATTCCAGTAGAAGAAAAGGTGTTGCTGCGTACAAGAAACGTAACGCTTACTCGAAGAGCAGATGCCAACAGCAGCCAAGAAGGCCAAAACAGCCGGCGTACTTCGCGGAAGGTTTGCGGAAGCTTCGCGGAAGCTTCGCGGAAGCTCCGCGGAAGGGTGGCCCCGTGTTTGCAGGCAAGCGGCCAAGTAGCATGGGTAGCCCAATGGAGCCCAAGCCTACACAAGCTGCGGCGGAACACTACCTCACTTAAAATGACTTTCCTTCCTGCGCCAATGCTCGCGGAAGCGAAACTTGTATACCATGCCCCGCGGAAGGTTTGCGGAAGCAAACAATGAAACACATGTGCCGCGGAAGTTCGCGGAAGGGACCTCTTGGCCCGCGGCAAGGATGCGGAAGGGCCCGCGGAAGCTTGAATAATGTCCAAGCAAGTTTGTAGGGAATAAAAACCAACGCTCAGGTGTTTGGTCCATTTTTTGAAGAGAAGTGAGAATGGAGAGGACAACTAGATCAATTGATGTTCCATCACTGGCTGTAGATCGCGGCCTTTGGAATCGCCGCGTGCGACCAGCGGTTGGCATAAAACACGAGCCACGCAAGACACTCACCCGGAAAACTTCGACAAGGCAGAGTCGTTTGAGGTTTGGAATTCTCCCGTGTCAGGATCGGCCCATATGTTTGCTTTCCTTCTGGTTGTTTGTTTTTCTCTTCCTAAATTGATTGCCCCAAGCTGGTTTTGACACATTCTCTTGTCTTGTATTTGAGGCCCCCTTCCGGTGCCAAGCAAAAACCACATCTACCAGGAGTCTCCTTCTGACCCTTTAAAATCGGTCCATGACCAACCATAATTTAGGGTAGTCTGACCAACCATTTTTAAAGGGTCAGAAGGAGACTCCAGCTATGCCACAGGTCCTTTGGCTTCCTGAATTGATGTTGGTTTTGACACATTCCCCTTGCTGTGTCTTGTATTTGAGGCCCCCCTTCCGGTGGTGCCAAGAAAACAAACACATCTATTAGTCTATGCCTCACACGCCTTGCCCCGGCGCAAGCCGCACGTTTGCTGAGGAATTCTGAGGGCGCTGAGCCATCTCCGAACGGAGATCTCCGGCCGGGGGGGCCAAGCTTTTTGGACTACCCCGGCCGATCGTTGAAAAGGAAGAAACCTGGAGCTTCTCAATTTGCGTTTCAGAAAAAAAACAAAAAAAAATCCCCGGTGGGTTTTAAAGGGAATTGATTTCGCTACTCTTTTTTCCCAGGGGTCTTAACCAAAGAGGTTCTCAATTCTGCAGATTGGGCCTCCAAGAACCTGGAAGCTGACAGAATGATTACCCTCCCTCCCACCAACATAGCACCTCGCAGAGGTTCCTTTAAAAGGAAGCTGATCTTCCAAGTACCGTCCCACAGGTGCTATGTTTTGTTGGAGGAAGGGTACTACCTGCAGGCAGAATAATTACTACCTGCAGACTCTTTGCTCGAGTATCAGCGGGCACCCAGAGACCCCTGGCAATTCCATCACATGCACTTGACAAACACCAGAGCGCAACCTAAATTGCTTGCTTGTGATTTCACAACTTCCATTTGCTTAAGTTATTAATAAGATTGTTGATTTTCCCTTGTTGGTTTTAAAGGGAATGTATCGCTATGGGATTTTTTTTTCAGGGGGCTGAAGCAACTGGAGGATAAACGCCGACTCTTAGGCGCAGACTAGTACCTTAATCCTCCTGCCCAGTGCCCCAACATGCCTGCTGGGTTTGCCCACGAAATGAGAGATCTCAAAAAGAGGGGGGGTTCGTTTTCGGGGGAATCCTTCTTGAGGTCGTTTGTTTTTCTTCACAAACCGGAAAAGGCAACGAGCAGGGGGGTCTTTTTGCTACCTTTTGTGAGAACATGGCCAACCCCCTCAAAAAGGAATCCTTCACTACGAGGGGGTCGATCAATTGTCCACCAAAGGTGGTTCAAAAAGACCAGCTGGCGTGTTTTTCAGGGGACTCCCTTTTTGAGGTCGTGTGTCTGTTTTCTCCCCCGGGAAAAAAGGCCGCGATGTTTCTGGCCATGCGTTCGGTTCGGTTCCATGCGCTTGCGCTTGAGGCCAGCCGCCGCGCGACTTCGGGTTCCGAAGGGTACCCGAATGCAGGCGCCTTTTCCCGGCCGAAGCGCAGACTCGGATGCCGAAGACGAGGGGCAAACCGTCAAACACCAAAGCAAGAAAGACCTAGGAGTCTCCCTAAGGACCCTTTAAAAAAGCGGGTCATATGCCCAAAATACTGGTTGGTCATGGTCCTATTTTTGAAGGGTCAGAAGGAGACTCCAGGTACATATACTACATATGTATATGTATATATGTGGATATTCACATGTTACACATATATTTATTTCACGTTCTGCCCTCAAAGAAGACGGACCCACATGAAGATGACAGACCAAGCAAAGAAATACGTGACAAGCCAGTTGTTGGCCGGCTTGCGTTGTGTGGCAAGCAAGCTGGCATCGCGATTCCATCACAGCAGGAAACGGGAAGGCTGCACCATTTGTTTGGAACAAGAAGAACCATGTGACAACCCTAACAGCTTGGAACACGTCGCTTTGCTCCCCACAATTCCCTTGCGAAAACCTAAAAAGGAGATCTCTATTGGAAGGAGCGTAGGCTTTCAGCCTGTCCTCGGTTGGAGCAACTTACAGCTTCAAACGGCGACGCCCGACTCGCCCCTCACTCGCCCGGGCGGCGACCGCTCGCTCGACCGCTCCGTGGTTTGCTTGGGGTCGCTCTCTGGCGCTCCAAAGAACTCCGTTTCCGCCACCAGGGCGCGTAGCTTCCACTCAGCGTGGGCTTTCTCCTTCCCATGGCAATCCGACCGAAAGAAAGTGACCTAAGTCAGCCTAGTCAACTGGCACGAGATGACCACCCAGTTCAGAGGACAAAAACATTGGACGACGGAACATTAAAAAGGCACCGAGCTTGTGCTTGCTTGTAGTGCATTTGAGGGAGCAGAGTCAACTTCTCATCCGTTGCCCACAGGTTGTACTGCCTATCACCATCATGAAACCTGGACTTCTTGAGTCGACTCAACAACATGCCAATCCTTTCCCCCGACAGTCCTGCAATTGAGAGAGCGCGTTCTGAGCGATCAATTTGCGCACGTGCAGCCCGGCCAGGAATTCTATATGCACACCGGGTGGACATTGACCGTTCCACACACACACACACACGCAACCTTGAATCCGATCAAATCGGCCGAGTAGCGTGTTGTGACCGAAGAGGACAAATTGCTTTGTCCTCTTGAAGTATGTCTAACGGGGACCCACTCTTGGATGATTCACACGGTAAACCAAGAGAACCCCATGCATTTAGATGGGCTCCGTCTCTCTTTCTCATTTTCAGATTCAGCCAAAGGTGCCTTGGTCAAACCACCTGCTTTGGCACGGATGGCCATGGACCCCTTTCAAAATTTGAGACCATTGCCATAACTAGGTCCCCCCAGTGCCCTTGTACCAACTTTTTTGGGGGAGGGTTCCCCTACTACAATAGACTACAAGCAAAAAGTTGGTGCCAACTTCTTCTAACCTCTCAAATCTGGAGGGTTGTTTCTTGACTTTTTATCTCTTTCTCTCTTTCCCTCTTTCCCTCTTTCTCTTTTTCTCTCTGACAGTTGGAGCTGATCAAAAAAAATCGCACCTCTCGGTGGTTTCCCTTGAGCCCTGCCACTTGGGGTGACAAAACAAGATGAGGTCCAGAAGCCCATTGCTCCAGGCTGTTCCCGTGGAGATGAGTGTCTCCCCATACTCCAAGGCCGGTTGATGGGGTTGTCGGACACCTCGAAGCGCAGAGAGAGACCGGATCTGACCTTTTGGTGTTTCCCCTTTCGCAGTTTGACAGCATGTAATGACTCAGGTGGTTTGCAAGCCTCAGGCACCACACATGTCGGCGAACCTGTTTTGCCGTGGTTCTAAAAGGTGAACCTTTTGTTGCCAGGTCCCACAAAATGTGATTTGTCGCTGCAATTCCTTGAAGTTTCGATTCATAGGGGACCCCTGTTTCATGCTTGTGAATCACGGCAATGTGCACAGATCCATTGGAATCACCGCGCTAGTCCGAGGAATCCCCGTTCAAGCGTGGAATACCTCTGGCCAATATGAAGTGGAATGTCAGTGGAAAGTGGGTGTCCATGCTTCGTGCCAGTCTGGCTACTTGTCACTGTGTACATATTTTCCAAACACAAAAAACTCACTAAGATAATAGTTTGACTGCTTTTATTGGTTAGACATGTTTCTTCATTGATGGTGCTGCCGCTATCCAACATACCAAGTCATTCGAAGCACACACACACAACGCATAAACTACATGGGTGCAGAACACAAGCAATACAACAGCCAAGCAACAACAAAGCAGTAAATTTCTTTGGACCGCACTGAGATTCCTATCAGTTGCTGTGTCCCATTTCAAATTTGGTTGGCTGGACTTTTATCGGCTGTTATACTCTCAGCAACCTCAACACAGCCTGAGGCACAGACACACATTACTACTGTGGATGGACGAAATCCTGCACCAAGTTGAACCACACCAAACCATTATTTGTTGGCATTTACAGGGGAATCATAATTCCAGGGTTTCTTAGGTGGTGCAGGATTTCGTCCATACAGTATGTTTTGCCATCGAGCTCCAGAAACACATCCAACTTCGACTTATTGTTGCTTGGCTTGTGATGCTTCCCAGGTTGGAGCTGCTAGTTGTCTCCATTGGTAGCTTCAGGAAGCTTCAGTGACCAACAAACTCAGCGGACCTCGGACCCAGGGACTAACATCGGGTACATGTTCAAGGATTGAGGTATTTACTTATGCAATGTGAGTGAGCCCTGTGCTATGTGTAAGTGTGGATTTGTAGAATGTGTGGTACATGTGCGAAGTATTAGGTGTGTGTAGGGTGCTTGTCACAGGAAGTCTATGCAGGTGCCAGGTGCAATTGTTTTCACTATCAGGATTGGAAGGCACCAGCCGAGCTTAAGTGGAGAGAGATGATTGCGCATGCTCATGTGATTACCACGCATGGGCGAAGCGGCCATAGGCCAGTGAGGATAGATCATTGTGGGGGAGGCGGTCATGTCAATGCATGTTTACATTTGAGACATGACTATGGCGGGTATGCGCCCACAACCACATGCAAGTATCATTTATGTACATATATATATATATATATTATTCTGTATATATGGAGTATTTTCGGATAGCGGGCACCATTCTCCCAGTGTGCCGTTGGCAGGTACAGGATCTTGATGACTTTGCCAGTGTCTACGAGCCCTTGTCCAAGGACCGGCCTTTTCTTCGGTCATTGTTCAATTTCGTCTGGAAGCTCTGTAAGTGCAAGTGGAAGCCGAACAGTTGCCTGGGGCCCCAGCTTTTGTTGACCCTGGTGATGCCAAAAAGGGTGCCAAATTTTGAGGCACACTCCCACATGCAAGTGCACACGCACAGGCTACTTTGGATTTGGTTGAAGGTGACATCAGTCAGGCGTTGGACGCTGAAGTGAGCATGCGGCTAGGATTTCGCTTGCGCACTCAACGTTTCTCAAAAGTCAGGAAGGTGTTTACCGCGACAACGTGCTATGGTAGCGCTGATCCCTAGGGCAGTGACGTCAATGAGTGAGACCTTCTATAAAGTGTACGTTCAACAAGAGCAGCACACGTCAGCATGAAACTTCCTCAGTCCCTGAGTAAAAAGATGTAGCGTGGCACATGTCCGCAATGTCCCCTTTTGGGGGTAGGTTGATTTGGCTGTGAATTTTAATCGGCGGCCTGTGTTAAACTTTATTAAGGCTGGGATTTGTGTCCACCAACCACCCTCCAAAGGGGTTCCCTATAACAGGGCTCCTTAAAAGATACATGTTGCAACCATTTGAAACATGGCTTTTTCCACCAAAACAAAGGGAAACCACCATTTACAAAGCAATGCTCAGGTGTATAATGTAAGGATCCCGGTATAACCATTTCTTGGTGCCCATCCCCGCCCATCCCGACTCCCCGACCCTTTGGGCACTGCACCGTGCGACAGGATGGCGCCTTTGTGCCCTTCCGGCCCCGCGCCGTTGAGGACTTGCAAGAGCCATACAGCAACGAAAGGTGCGGAGGGCGATGAGTCGATTTTTTTCAGGATCCGGATCGAGTGGCTCTTGCTTTGCGAAAGAGACAGCATTCAGCTTGGGACATGCTTCGACAGGAAGCATATCTATCTATATATATATATAGAATGTGTAATTATATACATATATTATCTATACATGGCAAATCAGCAGAACACCAGTCAGGAGCAGGCATGAGTCGCCTATGTTTCGATCTCGCCATTGCGCCAACAAGTAGAGCAAGAAGTGGCGTGCCGTCAACGTTCGGGCCTTCGGAGCCTGCGTTAGAGTTCTACAAAAAGAGTGGTTTCCTTTGGGTTTTCCCTATAAATCCCAAGCAAAGGGAGTCCCCCGCCCCCCCCAATATTTTCAGAAAATGAGACAAATTTGGGAGACGCGCGACTGAACAACTCTGTAAGCCCTAGCCATGTTTGTTGTTCGATGCCCGTTTCGGTCAAGTTTGGTTCGCAGAACATCGTGAGTTCATTGAAATGCCCAAGGAGTTGTTGCAACCAGTTGCAATTCCGCGGACAGAAGCTCCAGGTGTCGCCTTCGTTGAGCGCCAGAGGTTTTTCCAAATCTCTGGAAATAATACCTTCGTCCAGCACTCACTTGGAAATTGAAGACGATTTCGATCACTGCTCTTTGGTGTCTTCGGACCTGCTCAGACGAATTGTGGAGCTTTGCACCCGAGCCCCACTGCTCGCCAGGTCAAGTGCCCGTGTTCGGTATACGGCCGTCACGGGGCATCGTGTGCGAAGGCTCGTGTCAGTAGCAAAGGGCAGGGGACCCAGCGACAGAGGGTTGTCACCCGAGACGTCACTTGGCTGACTGTCTCAGTTCAAGGCGAATCGACCTTGTGACCTGAATTCATTTGGTTCTCCAATTTTGGTGCATAGATTCTGTTGGTTCCCCAATGTTGGTCCATATTTAGTGACCCCCAAAGGTTAACCTTTTATTTCTGGGTTAAGGGGCTGAGAGCTTGTGCCAGGGACGCGTTTCCGATGTCGCCAGTTATGAAAAGTGAACCGGCTTCGACTTGGGTCTAAGGGCTCGAATGTCCAGTGAGGGCCGTGTTTTTGTTCTTCTTTTTTTCTTTTTCTACATGTGTCGCAAGTTCTTTCACGACAGCCCAATAGAAACCTCTGTTGCCCAGTGGTGCCTTTTGTTTTCTTCCTTTTTTCGGGTAAGGGAATTGCCTTTTAACCTCAACCAACAAAAAAGGATGCCCTTTTTCCCATGGAAATCCACAGGGCATCTGAGAAACGGGGCTGGCGGGTTCCCCGCTGAAGGCCGCGAAGCCATGCGGCAGAGGGCCGCAGAAGTTCTCCTGGCCGTTCCCCCGGTGAAGAACAAGGCCGGAGAGAGACGCGCGCAGGTTCCAAGAGGGGACTCTTCCATTTGCTGAAAGGAATAGGTGTTTTTTTCCCCCTTGGCGCTTGTTGGTTTCAAAAGGAATTTATCACCACTGGAAATATCAATTTTTTATATTTTTTTCCAGGGGTCTTAGCCAAATTTCAAGGGACGAGACCCAGGAGCTGAAAGCGGCCCGGAGAAAATGGTTGTCCTTCAGTGGAATCGCAGATTCTCTGGTTGTTGGGTACGTTTCATGGGCTAAACTTTTCAAGCATCCAGCTCAGGCTGCGGTTGAAATCATGAAATCATGAAATCTTGCCAACATAAAAGGAAACCCTTTCCATTTGCCTTGGCTTGTTGGTTTGCTGGCAATATTGAGGAATCCACTGCATCGCCGTGTTGAAGAAAAGACAAGAACATACTGAAGGATCCCGAGGTACCATGTTTGTGAAAGACTTCCTTAAGCTCACTTCCTGAGTTCATGAACTTTAAACTTTTTGGGAAGACCATTTTAGTGGTAAATATAAAGTTTGGACTTTTTTTGGGCCCTCCACTCGGCAAGTGAGTAAGAGTGGAAGCCTTTGAATGCTGGCTGCCTGATAAAGGGGTCAACCACTGGGTTCCCCCCAAAGGGACACCCGCACTGCCGGTGGAGAGGCTTGACCGGCTCAAGTTGGCCATTCCGTCCAGGAAGACAAAGACTGAACCTGGTCTGCCAGGCCCCATTCAAAGGAAAATGGCCCATTCTTTGGCGGGTAGCCTTTAGGAGCTGTTGCAGCCAGGCGTGCCACTTGGTTTGAGCCAGATCGGTTGATAATTCCCATGTACTGCTAAAATCAGTTCTTGGGCACAACAAACACCAATGTTGAACACCTTGCTTTGGAGTGTTCAGGCTCAAACCAAGTGGCACGCCTGGCTGCAACAGCTCCTAAAGGCTACCCGCCAAAGAATGGGCCATTTTCCTTTGAAGGGGGCCTGGCAGACCAGGTTCAGTCTTTGTCTTCCTGGACGGAATGGCCAACTTGAGCCGGTCAAGCCTCTCCACCGGCAGTGCGGGTGTCCCTTTGGGGGGAACCTAGTGGTTGACCCGTTTATCAGGCCAGCATTCAAAGGCTTCCACTCTTAAGGGTGTTTAAAAAACCAACAAAAAATAGGGTCCTTCTTGATTTTACTCTGGTTGTAAATGGAGGATCAGCCAAAGGCCCGCTTTTTCAGGGTCCTGCAAGATCACGGCTTCCTGCAGATCAGCACGGCTCGGGATGCATTTGCTCTAAATGAGCTTCGGCAGTTCTCCCCTGCAAGCGCAGAACAACCTGAGCCGTGTCGACACGCAGCCATCAAGCCATCACGTGTTGGCTGTGCCATTTTGCCGAAAGCACCAAGGTCTTTGGGCGAATCTTCGTTGAAGGACCCCTTGTCATAGGTGTCCTTCTTGGTTGCTTTGGTGGAAATATGGATGGTCCTCATTTGCCTGGTGGTTTAATCATCTACCAGGGAAACCCATCTACTTGCCCTAGGACGCATATATGCCCCGTGTGTTCTTCGATTTTCTCCGGCCTCGGGGCTTTTTCAAAAAGTTCGGCCAGTCAAAGCTCAGACCTTGCGCAGGAAGAAGAGACCGTCCATTCCCTGCGCGTTGGCCTGCGCCTCGGAGACCAGCTGAGCTTTGCTGCAAGGGACGCTGAGCTATGCTTTGCTTGCAACCGGCGCTAAATAGAAAGCGGCTTTGACAGGGCTCCTTAAAAGATCTCCATGTTGCAACCAGTTGAAACATGTGGCTTTTTCAACACCAAGATAAAGGGAAACCACCATTTACAAGGCAATGTTCAGGTGTATAATGTAAGGATCCCTGTTATACATCCTTTCCCAAACTGATGATTGGAGTAACAATTTAAATCCTAGGTTTGGGCTTAGACATGTGTTTAGTAGAGTGTGTTTTGGTTTAAAAAGGAAAGAAACAAAAGCAAATCACAGGGGGAATGATCATTGCAGATAACTGTGGACACAGTAGTCTACCAGCCACTCTGACATAAGCGACGGCATCCACTTGTCGGTCACTGTTGACATGACTTACTTGCTTTGCATGCCTTTCTTGCAGGTCTCCACGCCGTATCCACCGGAAGAGTCCTCAAGTCCAGATAACACGGCTATGGCCATCATTATCTGAGTTGTTCAAAGCGGATCGACCCGATCTGACCTTTCAGTTTTTCCCATGTTTGCTCATATATAGTCAGGGTCCGGAAAGGTCAACCGTGAAAAATCTGGGTCCCTAAGGGGCAACTGAGTGGGTGTGAGCACCAAGCTGAAGGATGTTCCGACAGGAAAGGATGGGCAAGGTGTAGGTCGGGTCACCTGAGCCCGGCCAGTGAAACCTCCTCCTGAAGAGTCGCTTTTTTGGGGATGTCAATTTGCCGAGTTGCCAGAAAAAAAATGGGCTAACAATCTGGCTAGAACTGAGCAGAAACGCAGAAGCGGGAAAATGGGTCTGCTCACCGCAGAGTTGCAGGGTCTTGTGTGTGCGTGAGATCGTAACTTGGACCTGTGCTTTTTGATAGGCTGCAAATCACCCTGCGTCTGGTGTTTAGGAAGCTTTCAGGCAATCAGCTACCTTTGCGGCCGAGAGCTGCTTGATGCACAAAGATGACGAGCTTGTTCCAAGACTCGCACTTGACGGTGGCCAATTCAGCGGAACTCCTAGCTGAGCCGGTGTACGGAACCCTCTTTCTTCCGAGGTCTGGCCGGGCTCGATCTGCCCATGGTTCAAACCGGCGCCCCAAACCCACGTCCCACTTCCCCGTTTTTGCGAGGCCTAGCCGGGCTGGAAGTGAAGCAGGACGTGGACACCGAGGCGGAAGACTCGGAAGAGGCCAGCGAGCAGGGCCGACGTCGACGGCTGTTTGGGTCGCGCGAGAGGGAGGGGTCGGGTCGCTTTTGTCCGAAGCCGCAAAGACGTGGCGGGTGCAAGCGTGTGTCGTCTCGTTAAAACTACCCGAAAGAGGGGTACCACACGAAGGATGTGCTTTCTTCATGAGGGAAACCACCGGAGGCTAAGTTTCAAGCAGTTCTCAAAGTCCGTATTTGCCTCCCAGAGAGGTGTGTGCGTGTGCCAATGTCAAAAGACCATCTGAGGGTTGCATGGGGCTGTTTTGGGATGTGCATTTGCCCATTGAAATGACCACTCCACCGTAACATGTGTGGACCACCATTGTCTCAAGCAAAGCGAGCCAGCTCTTCCAGAGGGCTGGGTCTGATTTGCCCTTGTCGAATCTGATGGCGCACCGACGGCATCTTTCTTGCAGAGGGTCATGCCTTGAGTCCTGTCCATTGATGTGAAGTCGTGGTACTGGCGTATTCGCATGGAATCTGTAGGGACCCTCCAGGGTTGACACAGCGACTCAGGGAACTCGAAGCTGAGCTTGCAACCACCGAGCATTCCAGCGCGAGCCAGCTTTTGGCGAACGGGGTTTTCCAATTTGGTGCGAACATCAACTTGGAGTTGGGATTATGGCTTGCAGGAGAGAATGCTCCAAAGGCTTACCGCTAAAAATCACAACTTTTCAACTTTTTGGGTATCATGGGCTATATGTCTGTAAATGATTAACTTCCCCAGGGCTTGGAGTTTTAAGGGGTAAGAAGGTGTTCAAGGGGGCTTGAAGTGAACAGATCGGAGAGGCAATTTCACCGAAAGGAAGCCTCGCTGGGATGATTTGAAAACCCCAGACTCCCCCACTGTGAAAGAGCATCAGAGGCCGCTGCTACATTTCTCTGATTCAATGTGTTTCCTGATGTCCATCAACATGGAATCCACCAGGGTCCATTTCAAAGGAATACTAAGTCTAGGACTCCTCAGTCAGGTTCCATGTTAGTGGACAGGAGGGTACTCATCCGATTCTAGTTGAGGCTTCCACGCTGATCTGCAGGATTTTCCTTAGTTGTTTGGTTCTGTTCATTTTAGCAGGGTGCCGCAAAAATAACAGGGTTGCCTACCATAGCAAGGGTCGTGAAGAACAGCACCCTCCAGTCTTCCAGTGGTTAGCAAAGGACTAGCGACGAGTTACGTAACTAGGTCCCCCAGAGCGCCCTTTTACCCTTTTTTGGGGGGGGAGGGTTCCCCTACTGAAATAGACCAGAGAAAGAAAAAAACGGGTACCAACTTATTCTAGCCTCTCTACTGGAGGACCTGGGTAACGTGGTCCGGAAGGTTTCCCGGCACTGCCAGGTGACTGTGGGTCAAAACCGTTTTGGTATCCACTTTGGGGTAGGTGAATTCACCGCCCATTTTAGAACCTATTCTAGTGGTTGCTTTGGTGCATTTTGCTTGGCTGTTAGGACTTTAACTTTTTGCCAACTAATGGGTTTTCCACCAAACCACCAAAAGTTAGTCACTTTGAGCAGGGGAGAAAGCAATTGAGGTTGGATTGAATCGGATGTTCACCGGGGGATTTCGACCAGGTGACTGATGCTGGTGATCCAGGAAGGCCCACGTTCTTCGGCGACAGCCACCAGGCGGAGTGGGCGGGTGGCGGGCTGCCGTGGCTGCCTGCCGCTGGCATCCGCTTCGTAGCTTATCTCGGTTGCTCAGTGGCACCATTTGTTTCCTTTTTTTTTGTGACTGCCCCCACTAAAAATGGTGTTCCCAAAAAAGAGATCCCTTTTTGTCAGGGTCACTGAACAACTGAGTTGTGCATGCGATTTGGGTGTGGCTCAAAATAGGGCATGGAGAAAACGGAGAAAACGGTTGGTTTCCATTTGGTTTCCCTTTCGATCCAACGCAAAGGGAGACCGCCAAGAAAGACACCTTAGCTTTTGGAGGGGCTTGTCATGGGTCGTTGAGATTTCGACTAGGGGCGCCGTCACACCCTGTAGTGTAAGTGATGATTGCAAACATGGATGAATATAGGTTCAAAATAGGGATCAAAAAAGGGATTTGGACCCCCCAAACTCATGATTCGTTTTGTTGGTCCTTTGTAGGACCTCCGAAAGTGGCAATGGAACACACCAGTAGATTAAACTTGAGGGGAAATCGAGTGACCCCTGTTGGTCATGGGAGTTGATTCCAGTTGCAAGTGAAGCAACCACATCTTCACTTTTGTTGGCGGGGTTTTAGTTTTTTTTGTTGGTTTTTGTGTTCTGTTCATTTTTATTAGGGCGGCTGCGGGTCAAAATTGGGTACCCAAAATGGAGTCCTCTTAAATGGCAACAAAGACTACAATCATGAATTTTGAGCCACACCCAGGTTTTTTGCTGCCACGTGTCAAGACATCCAACTCTTTGCTGGGTTTGTTCCCCCTTGCGCCAGGCACCTGATGGCTGTCATCACCTCCTGGTGCAGTCAAAAGGACAGGGTTACCGCTCAGCTTTTGCCAGGTCTCAGACGTTGCCTTTTGGGAATTAAAGGGCTAGAAAAATTGTCGAAACCCCTTGCTTCTTGTTGGTTCCCAGCCGTCCGGTTCCTTAGCATTTGAGCTTAGTTTAGTGCTTGGATTTCCATTTAACCCACCCAAAGGTTAAACTTTTAGCGGCTGATCTGAGGACAGCCCAGTCTTGATTGTTTTTTGTTTTTCTTCCGATCGCAAATTGAGTCAAACAAAGCTTGCTTACTTTACTCCCTTTGTACTCCTGGGAGCCTCCGGAAGTTTGACCACGCACGCTTGTGCAACTCAACAGGGCCGGGCAATTGCATCGTTCGCTGCCCGGGTCCTGGTTGCGCCGGTCAGTTTTTTTTGGTACGCATGGGCTCACGATTGCAGGCAGTTGTACATGCCGGTCATTCGGTATTTTCATGTCCCACACGAGTTCTGACCACACATTTTGCCAGGCTTCTTTCATTTGTCCAAGGGATACTTTAACTTGGAACCCCCCTCAAAGGTTTTTGTGTCCACCACCCAAAGGGTGTCCACCAACCGATCCCCCACTGGTTTGCATTGGTTTGGGGATTTGAACCCCTGGTTCTTGAGGATAAAAGGGCAACCTCCCCACCTCCAAACCGCCACTCCATCCACACCAGTTGAAGGGAGGCTGAAGTCAGATTCCTTCCCCTGGCTTGCTGGAATGAACCTGAAGGGATTCCCAGGAAACGTCACAAGGGATGGAATTTGGGTCATTCCATTTCTCATTCCCCGCACCGATCGATCAAGTTCTTTGAGCGAGGACCGCTTCACCTCGATGAGCCCCCGGACTTCCTGCAACTTCCGGAGCCCATCAAGCAGCGCCGCGCAGCCCAGAAACCAGAGACATCCACGGAGGTTTCTTCGGACAAATGACTTGCTGGTGAAAACCCGATAGGAAATGAGAAATGGAACGATCCTGGGGATTCCCTTCAAGGAAACCATAGGATGGATTGTTTATAGGGGTCATTCCATTGCTCGTTCCCTGCTGAGCACCAGCAAGATGAGCAGAGCTTTTTGTGTGACAAGTATTTGCTCAGTATTCGGGGGGAACTTCTTTCATGTTGCGTAGGCACTAACTTCGGGAGGAGCTCCTTTTCGTTTCATGTCCCCTTTCTCTCAGAATCCCCCCCCCCCCCCAACAAGTCTGCGTTTATCAAGCAGTGGTAGGGGGTGCTGGTAGCGGTGTAGGTTTGTTGGTCCCAGGAACTCAGCATGTGGCGTGATTTCCCGAGTAGGTGGCCGCAACGCTAGCCCAGAGAGCCGCAAGGCGTTGCGTCATGAATCAGCACGGGGTGTGATTTGAGGCCACCCTTTCACCGTGCTTGAAACAGGACATTTGACACCCTGAAGGTTGACAATATAAAAAATGGGCCAGGCTTGAGTTGAAATGACAGCAAGTCAAACTCCTTCTGTAAGTAGATACCAGTACTGTCCGGCAGAGTCTGGAGGGCGGGAGTCTCAAAATATGTAGTTTGAAGCACGCTTTTCTTTTTCACTTTGCCTTTCTTTTTTTCTTTCTCTGTTCCTCTGTTCCTCGCTTTCTCTCCTTCTCGCTTTCTCTTTTTATCTTTCTCGCTTTCTCGCTTACTCGCTTACTCGCTTTCTCGCTTTCTCTTGTTATCTCTCTTTCTCTCTTTCTCTCTTTCTCGCTCTTTCTCTCTTTGTGTCTGTCTCCCTTTCTCTTTCTTTTTCTCTGAAGCTTACGCTGTATCTGTCTCTTTAATTCTCTTTATCTTTATTTGTCTGAAGTGAAATTCGTAAATACACGTTTTCCACTTTTCTAAAAGTGGATGTCGCGATAGTTTGGAGATAAAGTGGTCAAGACCCCAATCATCACCAGTATTGTATTAGGAAAGGACATGTTTTTCGCCTAGATGTCGCGATAGCTTCTAGATAAACTGGTCAGCACACTCAGCTTCGCCAGTCAGTGCTTTAGACAAACAGTTAGGACATGCTTTTTCGTACACGGACAAGTTGCAAACCTAGGACGATTCAGCGTCCGCAAGTGCGAATTAGCAGTCGGGACAGGAATCGCCTGGAGATTGAATGCTTCTTTGCGAAGAGGACGGGAAGAGCGCAAAGAGCCAAGGAGAAGAAAGCAAGAGGGACCCTGAACCTATACATGCCTCGCCCAGGCACGGCCGGTGCAGCCCGCGTGGCTGCGGCGGCCAGGCCGGTCTGCCTCAAAATACCCAAACCTCTTTGATTGCTGAAAGCTATGGGGTCTCCGGCCAGAAATCGGCTCGTTCGGGGTGGTTTGGGGCAGCTCTCAGGGAGCGGAGGGGTTGAGGGGTTGAGGGCATGTTGGTGACACGCCTGCTCTTGTCATGTTGTAGAGGGGGTTACTTTTTTCAAGCTCAACTCTTCCCCCGTTCTCTGTTCTCATCGCCACTGGGGAACGGGTTCTTCCTCAGGGAGCTTTAGGGAGCACCCTCCCCTCAGGGACTCCATAACAAGTGCTTCGCTGCAACCATTGTGCAGTGGTTATGAGTTGTGTTGGATGCAACTGTTTCAGATGTGCAAACCGTTTCAAGCATCGATAAACTCGCCGGAAGGATCATGGTGGGCATGAATCTCCAGTATCCACAAACGGTTCTCCGGTGCCCTCAGTGAGTGAGTGAGTGAGTGAGTGAGTGAGTGAGTGAGTGAGTGAGTGAGTGAGTGAGTGAGTGAGTGAGTGAGTGAGTGAGTGAGTGAGTGAGTGAGTGAGTGAGTGAGTGAGTGAGTGAGTGAGTGAGTGAGTGAGTGAGTGAGTGAGTGAGTGAGTGAGTGAGTGAGTGAGTGAGTGAGTGAGTGAGTGAGTGAGTGAGTGAGTGAGTGAGTGAGTGAGTGAGTGAGTGAGTGAGTGAGTGAGTGAGTGAGTGAGTGAGTGAGTGAGTGAGTGAGTGAGTGAGTGAGTGAGTGAGTGAGTGAGTGAGTGAGTGAGTGAGTGAGTGAGTGAGTGAGTGAGTGAGTGAGTGAGTGAGTGAGTGAGTGAGTGAGTGAGTGAGTGGTGAGTGAGTGAGTGAGTGAGTGAGTGAGTGAGTGAGTGAGTGAGTGAGTGAGTGAGTGAGTGAGTGAGTGAGTGAGTGAGTGAGTGAGTGAGTGAGTGAGTGAGTGAGTGAGTGAGTGAGTGAGTGAGTGAGTGTGTGGTTTCAAAGGGAACCCGAAAGGCAACCAGCAGTTGGGGTTGTCAACTTTTGCAGCAAAGCCATACAACCCCCTTTGGGTGATTCTTCCAGATCCATTTTGTCACTTTGTTGTTAGTCTAAGGTCCCCCAGTAGTGCCCTTTCGCCCCTTTTTGTTGGGGAAGGTTCCCTTATTCTAACCTCTCTACTGGAGGACCTAGGAGTTTATCCCGTGGTGCCGATCGGAGATCGAGTTTCTCTTTGGTTTCCCTTTCACACGCAGCAAAATGGCACGCTGAAACAAGGACTGTTATTCACCCAACCTTAGGCTACATGACGGGGGGGTGGTGTCGGGGCTGGTGTCAGTCTTGGAGCAATGATGTTGGCTGACTGTTGGCTAGTTCGGAGGAATGTCGGGTTTGAAACTACCACTAAAACAATGGGGTTCGTACAACCACCAGTTTTTACCTAAAAATTGTCATCCGAACTGGATCCTTGCCATTCTTTCAATGGGGGTTGATTTGTAGGGATATGTCTTCCAATTCTCGGGACGGGCTCCCCCCGGAAAAGCCTGGGTGCTTTTCAGCGTGGGCAGCTCTCGGCCTGCGGCACTGGGGCAGGTTTGACCACACTCCCCGGTGGGTTTTGATATTATGACGCAGGTGAGCTCACCCGAAAAAAATGTCTGGTACCCTCCCAGCGACTAACATGGGTTGGTGCACAGACCCCTACAGAAAGACGAGTTTCCTCTTAAGGGGCTTTGTGCACTTCCATGTTAGTGGGTGGGAGGGTAAATGAAGGCGCGGGGGAACTCGGCGCCACTTGCTCAAAACCCGAAACCGGTTGGGGTAGATAAAGGTTAGTAAGCTCGATCATCCCAACCATCGCTGGGAGCCTTCGCCGCCTTTTCTAATCTCAGTTGCCCAAAGCGAATCGACCTTTTGACCTTTTGGTTTCTCCTGTTTGGTCTAGGTTTAGTCATGGCCCCAAAAGGTGATCACCTTTTATTTCTGGGTCCTTTGGGCAAGTGAGTAATTCTTTACGTACTTCTGGGTAGACCATGTGAATACCAGCGTTTTGATTGCGACACCTGTGGTTTCTTTGCTTTCCTTTTGAAACACTTCCAAAAGGGGTTCTCTTTGGCATTCTGCCCTGGCTGAAACCCACATATGTGTCAAAATAGGGGCACCCTGGAAACGATGCTTTCCTCTTGGCCTCCCTTCAAAGCAAGAAGTCCCTCCAAAAGCACACCCAGATGGCGTGAAGAATCTGTTCTCGCCTTTCTGCGGGGTTGGGACCCACGGTCCGTTCTGAACGTTGGGTCCCGTAAAGGAGCCTCAACATCACCGGCATGCAGAAACCCGACATGTTGCTTGGGGCCACGTGAATCTCACCGTTTGTGAAAGCCACGGGTGCGCACTTGCCAGCATCCAACCACCGCCTTTCCACTTGGGAAGTGCTAAAAAGATCCTTTGCCTTTGACCTGAGGTTCCAACAGTTTGCCCAAACCATCCCTCGCATCATGCACGAAGCCAACCAGTCTTGGTTGGTAGGGCGTGGGCGGCAGCATCTGCCCCTGGTTCCCGACAGGCAGGGCCCTAAATAGGGGAGGACCTCAAAACCCCGAGTGGGAGGAATTGGTCGCCTCTGTGGTGTTGGTACTCGACATTGGATTGACAACAGGGATCCCTCAATGTCCAAAAAGATCGAGCCTCCAACTAGGGTTGCTTAAAAGATACATTTTGCCCATTTGAAACATGGCTTTTTCCGCGAAAATAAAGGGAACCACCATTTACATGGCAATGTTCAGGTCCAGGTGTAGAATGTAAGAATCCCCGCCAAAACTGGCAATTTCAGGTCACTTGGAACTTTTCAACGGGACATCTACTGCCCCCTGATGATGTCCGCCCTGGCTGGTTAACTTTGGCAGGTGAGCCACCGTGACTTGCGGGAACGAGCTTACTCCAATTGACAGGGTCGGGGTTTAGGGACCCATTCAAAGCCATCCCATGGTTGTTCTTGGGAAACATGTTACATTTTTGCTCGTTGTGGTTTAGTGGGAAATCCCCACTTAACTGCTAAACAATATATGTTTTGCTCCCCTTCCAACGTCAACCAGGATCCAAGAAGGGCTCCGATTCCGGTTTTGAGAAGCCCTCATATGCTCAACATTGATGTGGTTGAGCTTGACTCTAGGTTCCTTGGTAATCAGCTCCCGACAAAAGGGCACAAGGAAACTGGGCGGAAGCATGGCACAATCTCCGGTTTGGTTCCTTTTTGGGATTGGCTTCAGTCCTTGGGCCGGCCCAGGAAATCATTCAAAGTTACCGTCTTTTCAACGTCCAAAACCCCAAGCCCAAAACGCAGTGGTTGGTGGTGGTAGGAATTTCCGAGTTCTTGGATTTTAAACATATGAATCTCTACGAGCTACCGCGATTGAGTTGCACTGGGTATACGTTAAGTGCCGGCGTAGTCTTGGAGGAAGACCACTACGACTGGGCAATGTGGATGGATGGGAAACCGTGTTTTTTCTTTGTCTTCTGGACCTTTTTTAGGGGAAGGGAATCATGGTCCCGATTGCTTGCCTTTCGAAAGCACTATCGCCTTTGAGTGTCCCAGGTGTTCAGAGTGGCCTTTCTTTTGCGAAATCATCGGTTTTTGCTTGATGCCCCTTCTTGTTCCGCTTTGTGTGTTGTGGACCCCACTAGTGAGTATCATGACGCGGCTTTCTGCTCCGTGCAAATGTCTTGCAAGTACTCTGCAAATTGACAATGGCACAACATATAGGTTCCCCAAAGGGAGATTCCTTTGAAACATGAGGTTTTGGTGTTGAATTGTGCCTTAGTCAAAGCGCAGAATTGCTCTGTGGTCCTAGGAGTTATTTTTGCTTTCATCAGCCTTTTGCGAAGGACTTGAGCAGCTGCTATTTGATGGTATATGGATCCTATCAAAGGAACACTTGCCTCCTACAACGATCATTTTGATCATGGCACACGCGTTGTGAAACTCATGAGGCGTTTGGGGAGCTTGCGCTCGTGTATGCCTGTCCACAGGTCCAAGGTGCGCTGCCATTTCGACATATGTCAACCACTTCGCAGTGGAATGAGGTGCTGTTTGGCCTTGTCATGTTCACATTTCCTGCAGCATTGCACGGTGCAAACGGGTTGAAACAAGTGGAGAAGCTCGCTCGCACCTTTAAACAAAAATGGATCGTTGTTGCGTACGTGTGTGGCGCGCGCACGGGTGCATGTGTGTGTGTGTGTGTGTGCGCGTGCGCATTTTGCAGGCACCAGTGGCGAATACTTTGCTTTGCGGGGTATGGATCTTTGCGTGTGCAGCTCGCGCCGATGTCAGGTGGCAAGTGGTACCGCAATGCTCATCCAATACCAAGCGGCTGGGTCCTTGAGCGTTGGGAATGTCGCCTGCTTGCACAGGGCTCCTTAAAACAAAATCCATTTTGCCCATTTGAAACATGGCTTTTTCCACCGAAATAAAGGGAACCCACCATTTACAAGGCAATGTTCAGGTGTAGAATGTAAGGATCCCTCTTGCACTTCATCGTCTATGGTCATCCACGGGTGTCATGCGGAACTTGCCGGGAGAGTCTGACATGCTGGAAGCCTTCCTGTGCACATGTTCGCTGCAGGGCTGTGCTGTCCCTTTCAAAGGACTCTCTGTCAGGAAGCCAATTACAGAAGGATCAGCCGGGAAGGTCAGCAGACCCAACCGGAAATCGGTGCGGCCGCACCCTTTGCTTCGGTACATGGTGCATAATTACTCCGCATATAATTCCCAGACTTTGAATGCGCATGTGTGTTACCATACTCGAAGCACAGACACATACGCATGTTAGGTTTATCATCCCTGAAAGGGTGGTTATCGCTTGCAATTACGCAGTAGGCGACATGAATCGATATGGCCGGGATGTTTTGTTTGCTGAAATCTCATTTTGGTACAGGCGATTCATTCCTTGTGGTGACGCAGGGCAATTCGAGCTTCAGCTCAAGCAACTGTGTTTTCGGAAAGACACAAGAACACTCCCGAAACCGGCGCGCTTTGCCTTTCGCAACGCGAGATGATTGAGCATTGATTGTATTGGCACAACTGACACTAGGACACTAGGTACTAGGACACTCCTTGGCCTCGTCAGCTGGCACGTCCATCTAGGGTTGTTTTTATAATAAGACCCTGATGCAAGCAAGTTGCTTTGGCGAGTCTTTGCGGACACATGCGATGGACATGTTTGCTTGAGAGGAACGCAGTCACAGGAGTCGCGAATGGCATGGCCTCCCGAAAGACTCACGGAGTTTTTTTTCAGACAAGAGGCATCGCTCGCATCGTTACACAAGGGGCCCCGGCTGGGATCACGCTTTATCCACTTAAGCTGTTTGGGTTTGAGGGAAGCATTGGTTGCCATTGCAGACCTGTATTCTCACTGGGATTGCTACCACTGTGGCTTTCACTGTCGCTACCACTACCGCCACCACCACTACTTTGTTTTCATTACTGGAACCACTACTGCTGCTGCCGTGGCTATACTATGCATTCCTAGATATTGATATATGGGCCTGAATATTAATTGGGGACCCTTTGGAGGATATGCTTCAATTGGCGATTCATGTCCGCCAACCACTTTCGAGGTGGTTCGCTACACGTGTACATGTATGCAAATGCCTTTCTATCAGAAGACTACAACAATTGCCGGGTGGAACATTTTTTTGGGAAAGCATGCCGAATTAGGTGCAAACGAGGTAGGAACACCCCCAACACGAGGCTGAGGCATGACATATAGGTGTTTGGGCTCACAAACGCATGCGGCGTTGGAAAATAAGATCACTGAGTCCAAACGGGTGCAGGGTGGGAGAAGGTGGGTAAACCGGACCATCCAACGTAGCAAGCTGCTGTCGCTATATTTCTGAGGGTGCCTGCTTTAGTCCACCAAGTGCTGTAGCTCATATACACCCCAGTGTCTTTTTCTGAGGGTGCGGCTGCTTTGTTTCTCTTCTGAGTGCTTTAAAGGGAAGCCATGGTCACGATCTGTTGTCCACAAAGCGCCGTGGCTCATTACAGTAGGCAACCAGGGAAAATCATCATGTAAAACCAAGAGGTAGCCATAGGTTACCTACTGTGGATGGACGACATCCTGCACCACTTAAGAAACCCCTGGAAGGATGATTCCTCTCTAAATACCAATCAACAATGGTCTCCCATGGTTTCAAAATGGTGCGAAAGGATTTCGCAACTCAGGGAGATGTGGCTCCGCCCACTGCGCGGGGCGTGCCTGAGCAACAGCCGCGCCGGGCGCCTAAAGGAGCCTAGGAGGTGACCAGGTCGGGGGGTTGGTGCGTGCGCTGGATCGGGGGTATCCTTCCAGGGAAACCAACTACATGGTTGTTGTGAAACATTTTACATGTTTGCTTAATGTGGTTTAGTGGGCAATCCCCACTTAACTGCTAGCATTGAATTTGTTGCTCCCCTTCCAACGTCAACCAAGACTAGCAGGGATACGGGAGGATTCCCCCTAAGTGCACCTTGACTAAGTTTGACATGGGAAATGGCGCCAAGGGAATTCCCTGTATCCCCGCTCGCTCCGTATCCCCGCTTGTTCGTTTGTTCAAATCCTTCTCGAAGGGCGGTTTGAAGGCGGCCTAAAGGACAGCCGCCCGTTTTTTGTCTTCCCCCGTTTTTCTGTTTTCTTTTTTTCCCCTTTCTTTTTTTTTTTTCTCGGGGGTCGTCATAGGGGTGTTGTTACAGAAAATCCCTAGTCTCCCCCCGCTTCCTGGCTCACCCTATTTGAGACATCAGGTCAAATTCTCGAGATGGAAGACATGGGCAATGAGGATCGATGATTTTAGCTATCTGGTTGGCTGGTTGGTTGGTCGGTTGGTTGGCTGGCGAGTCGGCTGTTGGTTGATTGGTGATTTTAGTGATCTGCGATTTGGACATTCGGACATGCCTGTGTTTGATGTTTGCAGAGTTCCGGATTTTCATTTTGCATAGAGTTGTGTTGCGCTCGTGGTGCTAGTAATGCGGCAGCCGGCGGGTTCTTGGTTGGATTTGTTTGCTGGAACACCTCAATCAACCACAAAGATTCATGCGGGTTTAACAATATACTGCACTCACGCCCAAGTATCTTGCGACCTTGCCACATCATTATTTAGTTTTTGCAGTGACATCAACACCACAACTAGCGCTTGGCGGGGCAGGGTATGGCAATCCATCGTTGTTTAGGGATCTAAGAACTCGGACAGATGGACAGATGTACACCTTGTTGCCTGCGAGGAAAACACGGGCACGATCAGTGCTACATGATGCGCTGACGTGTTGCCGCAAGTTGAGCATGCGTGCCGAACAAGATGATGCGAAAGCAGGCTCTTTTCGGAGCAGCTCTAATTGCCCAGCTGGACCCAAGAACAATTCTACGGTGCGACTTGAGGATCTTGTTGATGGATTTGATTTTTCTTTGGTGCATTTTGCTTGGATGTTAGGACTTTAACTTTTTGCCAACTAATGGGTTTTCCAGTAAACGACTAGAAGTTAAACTTTTAGCAGGGGAACAGACAGCAACAGAGTTTTGCATCGGCTCACGACCCGTCTCTTCGTTGTTTCGTGTCGCGAAACGAGGCCAAGAGCATCGAGCCGCTGGACCGCAGGGACAAAAGCAAAGCAGGAATCCAATGGGATCCCTTGGGTTTAAAGTTTAAACCCAAAGAATCCGATTTGGGGGCGGGGTCAGCAAAAGACGGGGTTCTCCAGTGCGCAAAAGAAATCCTGAGAATAGATTCTCTGAGTTGCATGCAGTTGTCAGGCAAAAAAGCCGGATTCCAGAACTTCCCATCCCTCTGTGCATTTCTCTGCGGAATGGGTGAGGTTGACCTCCCCAGACACGGTTTAAGTTATAGTCAATGAAGGTTGGTCTAGGGCCCTCAAGGTGTAGAAAGCCATTTTCGCAGCGTTGCAGCCTCCCGAATTACTATGAAATGGGTTCAGACATAAAAGTAGCATCATTCTGTAGAGGTGTAGCCTGTCTCTTGTTCCCGTGGCCATGTTGAGGAAAATTAGGTTTTGGTTGGCAAAGGGATTGGGCTGAAGCTCTTTGGCACCTCGGTCCCAAGACTTGTGGCAGGGATGGTCATGCACCTGGTAGTAGGAACCTTGAAAACCTCTCCCTCTCTCTCTCTCTCTCTCTCTCTCTCTCTCTTTGGCGTTCAGCGGGAGCATGGCTTGTATGTTCTCATGTATCCCTACAGAAAGGGTGTGGCCGTTTGGACCATACTCAGATCCGCGCCTGCGAAATGACTCTTGGATTTCAGGGTAGCCCAAATGACATAGATCCTAAGTCTCGCGAAGCTACCGCCTTTTGTTTTGTAGTGTCTACTTTGAAAGTCACAATGCCTCCTTGAGGTACGGACGCCTTTTGTCAGGTGCCCAATCGCCCATGGAAAGGCTGTGAATACCCCACCCCATGAATGCACAGAAACATGCATGCCCCGCGACGTTTTTCACGGATCACTTTTCTTCTCACTCCCCTTTTTTTCCTCGACTTCCGCCGCCTTGATTTCCCCAGCGGCAAAGGACCACTTTGGCATCCACTCAGGGAATTGAGTTTTGAATCGCCACTTTGTTTGGAGTCTCCTGGGGGTGATTTTGGGCACGTACGGGGCAAGCCCTCCGGTGGCCGGCTTCTTGGGCTTGGGAATGGGGAAAGCTCTCTGGAAGTTCTATGCCCTGGCTTCGAATTCAACCGCGCCCCATGTTAAGGACTTTTCGATCAACTCCCATTTGTTGTCACATCTCTTGGTTCCATTTTGTTTTCCTGGGACATCATTTAGTTGAAAGGGTTTAGGGTTTAGGGTGCTGGTGTCCCAGAAGGATTCATGGAAATAGGTTTCGGCCCTGAGTCTCAGCAACGTATTCAATGGAACAGGCACACTACTTTCTGCACTGCAGAACTTGGGTCACGGACACATTTGCCGACACATTTGCTATTTGCTGAAAGAGGATGTCTCCCCCACTCTCACAGCCAAGTCGCACAAAACGCATATTGAATTTAAATATGCGATCATGCTTTGTATGGGAGGCTGCAACCATTGCCAGCGTACTGAGTTTGGATCAGGCGCAAGTGCAGTCGGAATGGTAGACTTGGCCATGGGCATTGATTTGGGCACTGCGGCCTGTTCTGCAACAGCAGGTTATGCTTCACAACCACTTACATGCTTGTTGTTGGGAAACCATTTTTGCTTATTGTGGTTTAGTGGGAAATCCCCACTTAACAGTTACAGCTAAAGTTTAAATTGTTGCTCCCCTTCCAACGTCAACCAAGCTTACCACAGGCTGGTCACTGCAAAGTTTGACTCGAGAATTGTCCCGTCACCGGTTGAGATCGGTCGGCCGAATGCTTGAAACCCTGAGCGGCCCTCTATGGCATTCTATGGCAATTCTCAGCATTTGATTTGCATTGCAAATGCGCGCTGTTCAAACAAATGCGGAACTGCAGCCCATTTGCCATGCATTGACGCATATTGACGCTCACAGCAGAAGCAGTTTCAGCCGGTGTCACAGGGTTCAGCTCGTAACTGGGCACACACACACACATGCGCATAACTCAGCTTTGGCTCCCGCTTAGACTTGTAAATCGGCGGGCGAATGTGTGCGCAGCGTGCAGTTTTTGGGAAAGCAGCGCTGATGTGTGGATATTGCAAGACAATGTAGTTTTGTTGTTGAGGAGATATTGGGGTTACTGTCGTGCAAGTATGGCAATCAATTCAAACGGGGTGAAAGCAACAGTCTTGTTGGCGTTAGCCACCAATTTGTTCGCGTCAACACGTCTGAGCACGGTGAGAGTTCGCAGCCTGCCCACGATCAAACGGCGTGCAAGGATGACTGTCAAGTTATTGTTTTGCCTCTTGGGCCTTCCGAGCAGAAGACTGAGGCGGTTCAAGTGATGAGGGCCACCCCGCCAGAACGGGAGGCAGGGCACTGCAGCTGAGACGGTTTCGTTAGAGAATGGTACACCCAGACATTTCTGCTCCCGTTCTGGGAAAACCAATCACAACGTGCTGGCTTTGCAATGCGGCTTGCGGCTTGCAGCACTCGCAGCCTCTGAGTCGGTGTCAAATGAGGATGAACACAACGTCTTTTGCGGGATACCTGATTTTCAGCTTGGCGCGTGGCAGGAAGCAGCGTCATGGGATTTCATGTATCATTCCGGGCGCCTTTTTCGGGGGAAGGTTGTCCAGGCCCTTTGTTTCCCCTTGCGGTCGTGTTCATGAGACTCCGGCGAGCTAAGGCCACCTGCCTTTGATTTGTTTAAGCTCATCGCCTCTTGGATCGGTTGGGACCCGGGAGCAGCTTGAGGGGTTCTCGGCGTGGAGAATCCAGGCCCCAGCCTTTGAGAGATTTCTTGGGCTTGAACCTCCCATGTCTGAAACGGTTTTCCAGCTGTGATGGACATGTTTAGTCAGGGTTCCCAAGATCATTACAGGTTGAGTCCTGGGTCCTGCGGTTTGTTTTTGTGGGCAGCAGGAGTTTGCACCCTGGAAACAGAAAATATTATCCTGGGCTTGAAGCATCACCGCGGCCAACCCACGATGTTTGCCGTTTCTTTGGGGGGCATACTGGAGGGAATTCTAGCCCCTTGGCTATTTGGTGGGGTACCTCCCGCGTTTCAAAAAGAACCAGGGCATCAAATCCCACAAATCCCAGCATGGTGAGGTGAGTGGTTTCGATCTGGGCTTCGATCTGGGCTTCTCCAAAGTGAGGACATTTTTTTGGTTTCCCTGTGCCCCATGTTTGGTGGTCCCAAAGGCGCACTTTGTATTTTGGGTCCAAACTGGGCAACTGGGACCCCCCCAAAATGGCTTTCAGGTTTCCTTTTGGTTTCCCTTCAACCCACAAAAGTGGGGGGGGGTACCAATTCCACAAAAGGGAACCAGCCCCAAAGGGGTGTTTCCAAACATAGGGGATCCGACTTTGTCCCTGTGAGGGCAACCAAAAAATAACCAAAGATAGGGAAACCCAAAGGGACACCCACCTGAGAAAAGACTTGCTGGCTCTCGGCCGCGCAATGCGAAATGGAATGACCCCGAGAAAATCCATCCATTTCCAGGTTTCCTTTCTTTGAATGGCTCACCTTCCACCGGTTCCTTCAACCCCCGGACTCGTCCAAAACCCCAACCGCAAGCGGCAGGCCGTGGCGGGTCCTGCGGTGCTTGCTCTGCGTCGTATGCGCAACCGCATGTCCGCGCTGGCGGCTGATGCCTCGGAGATCGCAGGTGTCGGACGGTTGGAACCCCTAGCTGAAGATTGTTTAAATGTTTAAATCCCC
>CAUJNA010000050.1:207500-282500 GCA_963377175.1 Effrenium voratum | reverse complement strand
AGACTCCATGACTCACATGCCAAGCTGTACCCGCCCACTAACTCGGCAGTCAAGAGGAAATTCAGCAGCGCCCAAATCCGATTCCCATTCGGCATGTTTTTGGGCCGGTGGTTCTACCTGGTCTTATGCCGGTTCTAGGCAGGCCTCGATAAGCGGTTTTGGGTGCTGCTCAAGTGGTCACAGGTACATTGTGGTCGCAGGAATGCAGGAGTCTCCGTGTTGGGGACAGAACTCCTGAACAGACGAGTCACAATCATTGGTACGAACGATGTGCGAACGTGGTCTACTCATAAATTACTCTTGGCGGTACCTATTTCTGGCAGGCACTGTCCGCTTTGTGACTATGGCTCAGATGTCTTTGATGTGCAGCATTGCTACTTTTTGGGCGCTCGGTATGCCCAAAATGAGATCATTACTTTGGGCAGCAGGATGTTGACAGGTTCAAGTGCAGTCTCTTGACCGTGGAACCAGCCTCACTTGCGTGTGGAATTGTCATGCCTTGCAGTTCATTCCAAGCCCGGTTGATGTGCCTTCATGTCACTATGCGCAATCCTATGCATGCTCGGAATTCCATGGCTGAAAGACAGTGATTGCCCCGACATGCTTGAGTAGCCTCAGTCATTGAGTCTTTGCCACCTGAGTTTATGATTGCGCTCCTCCCCCTCCCCCCCTCCCGACCTTTCTTTGGACCGGTGAGTTCCTTCTTCGGGTTTGCCGGACGCGGGGGTTGAGCTGCTGCCGCTAGGCAGTGGTGCGGACGACTCTCAGATGCAGCTGCTGTGGCTGCAAATGGCGCGCGCGTTTGCGTACGATTTTTTGGGACACCTAGCATCTAGCATCTCAAACAATTCTAGGGATTGATTCTCCATTCTTTTCAACCTGCGTTCTTTTCAAAAACCAGCTGTTCCCCTGGGTGTTTGATGGTTTCCTGAACAGAAGGATCCGTGGAAAGAATGGGGAAGGTAGCCCTAGAACAATGGGAAAGGAAAGTCGACGACAACTCACTTCCTGAGTTGCTGGACTTTGGTCACTTGTTTGGTTTGGACCATTTTAAGCCAAAAGTTTGGACCTTCTTGGCAAATTCACTCAGGAAGCGAGCGAAAGGATCCTATTTTTGGGCACTGGCAGTGATGAAGCAACTTCGTTATGTTGTGTCAGCCTCCCTCCAACTGGTGGTTTGAAGCCTGGCGGTTTGGTGGTTTGGATTGGTGGTTGTCCATTTCCCCTCTACAAGAACCATGGGTTCAAGTCCAAATCCAAGCCACCAATGCAACCCACCAACAGAGAACATGGCCAGCGGCACTTGAAGAAACTTGGATCGAGCTCATGGTGTTCACGATTGCCTGCCATTCGGCGGGTTTTGACGCCACGATTTTGGAGCAACGTTGATTGAGGGGTGATGTTGAAAGGAAACACGTTTGCGTGTTGCTCAGCATAAACGTGTGGATCCCGACAGGCCGAGGGGCGCAGACTGAGCATTTCCGGCCGCTCAATGGGTTGCCGGGTTTTGCAGTTGTCCGCCAACGAACATGACACCTGTGGGGAGGTACCTGGAAGATAAATTTCCTCTTGAAGGGACCCCCTCTCAGTTGCCATGTTAGTGGGAGGGTGGGTACTCTTTTTGGCCAATCCACTGAACACGTGAGCAATTGTTGGTATTTCGCAGATCTCGGGTGATGTTTCTTGGTGGCTCCCACCCATCCCCTTAGCCTTTTAGCCTTTTAGTGTTTAGTGGTAGTTTCCATTTAATCCACTAAAGGTTAGTCACTTTTAGCGGGGATCTGAGGGCAGCCCAGGTTCGCATGCCGACTTGTCGCTGTTGCCGCTGAGGTCCTTAGTGCCGACACCCCCCACTGAGCCGAAGCCGAATGGCTCTCGCTTTTGGAAGAGGCGCTTCGTTGGGGTCGGGGCGCGAAACGAGGTGGAGAAGGGATCCGCCACTCCCCCCCCCATTTTGAACAAAGATTGACAAGCGGGTGCGTCTTTTTGTGGTTTTTTGGACCCCGAAGCAAAGGTTGGCAATTGGGCATTGGTTCGCTTTAGGAGCCTTCCTTACCGCCCAATTCCCCGTAGGTTTTCCCTTTTGCGACCGCAAAAGGGCAGCCTCAAACATTTCAGACCTATATGACCATTAGTCTTCAACACACAGAGCGAGCTCGGGGTAAGGAGAGCTCACTCAAAACGGTTGCTTGTTTGGGCACCCCCCTATGTCCAGCTTAAGATTTGATCTGACATTGGGTTAGTCCACGGTTGCTTGAGGATTTCTGCACAAGGCCCTTGCCAATCAATGGCGCTGCTTCACCTTGGCCTCGCAATCGGAGTGCGCACATTGAGGCGTTGCTGTTGTGGCCATGTTGAGCATCCAGCCAACAGCTTGAATCATGTGTGCCAAGCCGGAAGGAAGCATTGATTGCGATGCACCTGCTGTTCTGCGCTTTCGCTGGCATTCGCAGTCCCATTTTTTTTGTCCCGGCGCTTGCCTACGGCTGGCCATTCTCCGATACCACGCCATCAAGAAACCTGGGAGGTGCCGGGTTCATGGTCCCATGTTGGCAGCTCATTCAATTTATGCACTTGGGAGCGCTTGCTTTTCCTTGATGGTTATCCGTTTTGGGTTCATTGGAATAACCGAATCCCAAGAGACCATGTCCTTTTATACAGGTGGATGGAACAAGTCCTGCGCCATTTGCAAGGTGGTTTATCCAAGATTTCATAGGGCTCATCCAGCAGGATTTTGTCCATCCACTCTATCTAGACCTTCCTTTGGCACATGCTTTGCTTTTTTTCCAGATTGAGGAAAACTACTCGCTCATTTGGAACAAAAGCCGCATTTTAGGAAAGTGCTCAATGAGAAATGCTTGTCGCATTCCCACCTGCTTGCGCTCATGTTCCGGGACAAAATTGGTCACAAATTCAAATGTGTTTAGACTAATTTCCATTTGTTCCGCTCAAACCGGAACGAGCTTCACACATGTTCAGGGCCCACCAAAATGACCAAGTGGAGGGCCGTCTATGGATTCATTTTATGGTTGGACGCGGAAGTCATTCAGGCTACTGCCACCAAGTAAGCCTTGGGGGAAAACAGGGAACTATGTCCCCCCCCGCACTGAAAGCTGGCCAGATAAGGACTGTACGCCGGGAAAACAACTAGATGCCCAAGGAAATTTATCGTCCAACTGATTTTTACTCGATCAAATTTGTCAAAGGGACAGGGAGCCTTAAATTGGCAGTGTGTTTGACGTATGTCACGATTGGACACATCTGCAAAGGTATCCAAATTGATTTCATGACTCCCTGCTTAAAGGTCTGCCATGAAACCCGCTATCAAACCTACAGGCCTTGTTTTGTGCCATTTCCTGGCTCTAGGCGAGATGGGTGCCGCACCTACTCGCCTAAGGAACCCCTCCCCCCTAGCTCTAGATGGCTGTGGGTCAAAACCAATGGTACCATTTTGGGGTAGGTGACTTCACAACCCATTTTAGAACCTATTTTAGTGGTTGGATTGAATCGGATGTTTTCTGGGGGTACGATTTGGCTTTTGAAAAGCCCATGGCCAGATGGGTATGGGCCAGAATCGCAGAATCGGACTGCAGGTTAAATCATTTACCAGGGCAAGCCATTTTGGGTACCCTTTTTGGACCCATGGCCAGAGGGTTCTCCCCGCGGAAGGTTTGATCTGCCACGAGGTTTCGGAGCATCGGAACCAGCCGCTTGCGCCAGGCCGTGGCCGAGGATGAACATCATGTCCACGCTGGGCTTCAGTCCGGCGGCCGAAGCAAAGCGAGAAAGCAGGGGTCACCACACACATCACCGACCACATTGGTTTTGGATGGTTTATGAATATTTGGATGTTTTTGTTTGTTTGTTTGGTCTATTTGAATTACTTTGGTTTTGGATGGTTTATGAATATTTGACTGACAGACAACATGAAGGCTGGGAGACTCACTTGCAACCAAAGCGACTCGACCTGATCTGACCTTTTGGTTTCCCTGAGTTGGGTTCCCATTTGTCGTGTCCCAAAAGGAACCTTGTATTTCCAGGTCCCTAAGGGGCCACCTGAGAACATCCCCCATAGCCGTTTCCGTTTCCGCGGCAAGAAGCGGCTGGTCTACTGACAGGGTCTGGGAAGGAACGGGACGCGCTTACTCATGGACTTTAGTCACTTCTTGTGTTTAAACCATTTTAGTGGCAAACAAAAAGTTGGGACGTTTTGTTGACCCATCAGCTCAGAAAGTGAGTAATTAGGGATCCCGAACGGCAACTGCAAGGGATGGTTCGGGGTAATTCCAATTCTCGTTCCCGGCAAATCTGGCTTGGGTCCGAATGTGCGGAAGGGTGTGAAACTAGCGTGTTAAGATGAAGATCTGAGAGTTGGCATTGTTTTGTGAATTGAAGGTAGCGACTTGACTCCAGCTGACCTTGAAGGCCAGTGGAAGGTTCTTTGAACTGCATAGCAGTGTGCGCTTTAAAGTGCTTTGGACATGCAGGGACGGCTATGTTTAGGTAGGATTGTGAATCCTTTGTCTGCGTCCAGTCCAACTTATTCTTCGGTCAGCCAGCAGCCTAATCACACGAAAAAAACTCACCGACTTGGACTGTTGGCACTTGCTTCGACCATTCTGCAAGATCTTCCATGGATGTGTTCTCAAGTTCCGTGGCTGGAATGTAGTGATCGTCCGTCCGGATGGATCCGGAAGTCGGAAGGCCGCGGACGCCCCGCCTCTTGTTCTTTCTTCTTTGTTTTTTTTTGGCGGGGAGACCGTTGATTTCCATCCGACGCCCCGCCTCTTTTTTTGTGTTTGGTTGGGGGGGGGGGTAGGGAGGAAACCGGTGATTTCCAGGGGCAGAAGTGGCTGTGGGTCAAAACCAATGGGATCCCATTTTAGAACCTATTTTAGTGGTTGGATTGAATCGGATGTTCACTAGGGTACGATTTGGCTTTTGAAAAGCCCATGGGGAAGCTGCTGTTTGATTCAAGGCAGCAACTCAGAGCCTTCGGCGGCTGGATCGAGAGGCGGGCTTGGAAAAAGAAACGCGTGCCATGAACCAAGCCGAACATCTAGCTCTTCAACTGTGACATAGTAGAGTCGGACATTGCCCGGTGTGACATCCTCTTTTGCAGATCGCAACCCTCTGGGCGGAATTATCCTGCTAAAGAAGACACCAGAGTATGTTTTGCGCATAGCTCTGGGCTCGACTATTGGTTTTGTTGGGTGTTTCGGAAGGTTGCCGTGCGTCGCAAAGTTGGAGAAACATCCTGCCAGGGAGTGGTTTTGTTTGGAAACAGACAAGGGACACTTGGTAGCAGATGCCTCAGTTTGACTAGTGAAGTTGGAGTCATGGGGAGGAGGGCGCATTCATTGAGGCAGGCGGAACAAATTTTGGAAAGATCAAGTGCATGAAATTAGTTTGTTCAGCCGAGCTTTGAAAATGGCATGTTCAAGCCAATGCAGATGCGGCGGCTGAAGAATCAAGGTTGCTGCAAAGTGCTGGTTGATCAAGCAATGGACAACATGTCTCGCGGAAGTGCCAATGTGGTGCTGATACAGATGAGCAGCGGCTTTTAGTCAATTGAAAGGCTTTCTACAAAAAGGGAACTGCGTGTACTTTGCGGAGGCAATCCTGGTTGGGGGCGTAGGCTCGCGTAGGCTTCTGCGCGTAGGCTGTTGTGTCAGCCCTCGCGTAGGCTTTTCGCGTAGGCGTTTGAACAAATCATGGCTCAATGCTGTTTGCCAAGTATAGCGGAGTTAGCTTCTTTGCCTTCCGTTTGTTCTGCAGTCTTCGCGCAGGCTCCGCATAAGCCCCGCGTAGGCATTCGCGTAGGCTTTCAAGGCATTTTAGAGGAATACGTAGACCTTTCTAGCAGCCAGATCCTTCAACAGATGTGGGTTCTCAATTGTATTGCAAAGGTGATCTTGGAGCTGGAGCTGCCAAAGCTGCTCTTGTACTGAAAAGTTGCAATTTTCCAGTTGGAGCTGCCAAACATGAACTGAACATTTGCCCGCGTAGGCGTCCACGTAGGCATCTGGAAGCTGACTTGTGCTCGCGTAGGCACCCTTTGCAGCGGCGTAGGCGGAAGCCTAGGCGTGCAAGTAGCGTATAGGCCCCGAACCACCAAAAACAACACTGCTCAGATGGGATGGAAACTTGAGATTGCTTTCTGACGCAAGTCCGCAATTGCAAGCAGTAGCATGATGTTGGAATGTGTGTAGGGGGCTGGGTTGGCGTCTTTCTTGCGGGTTGCTGCGGACAAAGGGCTACGTAAAGGTGTTTGTCTCAAAATGGAATTTGTTGGACCCTCAAAATAGTTTCGTTTCCTATTTGTTTCCATACTGGACGCAGGAATTCCCACGCTGCGTACTTGTTCCATTCTGCTCAACAAACTTGCCGATGGCTTCGCTTCTTGAAATTGCATCAGGTGCCCTATGGTCATGCTCGGTCGTGCTGTATTGACAAAGATGTCCATTGGCAGCGGCTTGCGCGGATTTTTTTCAAAATTCCTTTGGGACCGTAGATGTTGAATTGATTTTGCCAGCAGAAAGATCTCAGCTACCTATATTGAACATTGTGTTTTCCACTGTTATGTGTGAGGTTCTTATTTATGCCTTATGAGTGTTGAACATCCTCATAGGTCTTTTCTTAAGGACGACTTGGTTGAAGAAAAAAAGGGGCACTAGTTTAGTTGGCTCCACTCGGTTTCCAGTGGCGTTGTGCTGTTTTTTCCGCAAGGACAACTAGTGCCCCTTTGATCACTGGGCCCTTCGGGCTCCCGGCTCGAGCTGCGCCAGGAGCTTCCAGTAGCGACAGGCGGGGGCGCCATCAAAACCCCTAAACAGGTGCCACCTAGCTGGTGGGGAGGGAGCGGTTGAGCTGGTACTTGGTTGGCTTGAAACAGGTGTCACCAGGCTGGGGAGCCGCTGAGCTGGGGGCTGGGTATCCAAACAAGTGTTTTCAATCAGGAGCCTTTCGGAGCTACCGATCGGAGTTCTGTAAGGGCATGGCAGTCGCAAAGAGATTTCCAGTCAAAAGTTCCTTGTTTTTGGACTGCTGGTGGTCCATTGAAGCGAAAACGCCATTGGAGCTTCCCTTTAAAGGGGCATGGCTCGGAAGCCCTGTTAAGCATCACCAGTTGGGCCAGCACATGCTCGTTTTAAACATGGGATGAAGTTACCGGAAATGCGGGAGACTCCCGTGTAAGGCCAACCATTTGGAAAAGGCCCCCTACTCTTAAACATCACTGCAGGCTGTTTTGACATGGAAAGCAACCACAATGCAATTTGGGTGATGCGCTGTGAAAGGTAGTGTGGTTTGCTATGTATCTTGGAAGTGTTGCTACATCCATTCTTCTCTGGCTGAGGCTTTGAACAAGCTGCTCTAGTCACTAGACTCTATTCCTGTCTCAAGCGTCTTAAACAATATATTTGAGAATACATGATCATGCAAACAATGTCTGCGAACAACTGCTCAACCTCAAAGGAAACTCATTGGTTACAGGTAAACACATTAACTACCATGTCTCACGGCAGCATCTTTGATCCAGCCGCTACGCCCCCGACGTCTATGCAGAGCACTTCGCGAGATGCGCAAAGTGGTTTGCCTATTCCCCCTGGGATTACACCCTCTGGGGAATCACCCTATTCTAGCCCAATTGCAGATAAAACCTGGTTGTTTTGATTTATTTGCGGTTGTTGTGCAACTTCCCTACGGCGTAATCCCAGGGTGTAAGAGGGAAAATCCGTTCAGTCTGGCAACGGCATGCCATGCCTCAACGCATGCCGTGCCAATCGCACGAATCGCCCCCGACGTGACGGGATGCAAGAGGCGAGAACTTGGCTGGGAGTCGCCTGTTCCAACGGACGCGATCGAGATGGGAGCCCTAAGAAACCGAGTGCTTTGACCCCGACCCTCGGCCTGGGTACTTTGACTGCCTTTCCCGGGCAGACCGAAGTAAAAAGGCTCCATTCCGTGGGTGACACAACGCTTCCAGACTGCAACCAAAGAATAGGGGGATGCACTTGCGTGAAAGCAGATGGCGTGATTTCACAGTTCAGGCTGAATCATTGCCCTTTACCGACATGGGAATTGTGCCATCTATCCTGGATGGAACCCAGAAAGGATCCCTCAACATGAGGTTCCCCTTCCACCCCACCTTCACCAGCTTTTTCAACCATGCCCAACTTTTTCTTGGTACGGTAAACATCGGAAACCAAAAAGCAGTGGGCCCCGCGTGTTTTGGGGTTGGTCTAGGTCCCCCAGTATTGCCCATTTACCCTTTTTGGGGGGAGGGTTTCCCTACTACTACAGAAAAAGGGTACCCTCATTCTAACCTCTCTACTGGAGGACCTAGTGGTTGATCTGCACTTGGAGCTCGTCTCCCTTGGCCTTGACATACGCCAGGCCCGGCCCGCAGGCGGCGCGCCAGGACCAGCTTGCATGAGTCGTTGCGATCGACGTCTGGGTGCTACATGGCTCATATAGCTCGCCTTTTTCTGTAGACATCCCTAAAATGCATTTCGGTTCTCTTGGCTTTTTGTTTTCCCTTTAAAGCCACCAAGAAGGGGGGTCCCTCAAATTTGTTAATGTTGAAACGCATGTGGAAACATGAACTGTGTGTGGAATGCTTGACCACAATGGCATGTGCCATTTTGGCTCAAGCATTGTTCTGGGTTCCTGGAACCCAAGCTGATTGAAAAACTCTGATCTTTTGCATTTTCGAACTTAACCCCGACCAAGCAATGGCTTCCTCGGCAACCTCGGCAACTTCCTTTGAGTTGATTGAGGACCAGACACTCACCGTGGAGGAGGTTGAAATGGCCAGCCAGGAGGCCCATGCTGCAGGACATTCGCACACGGGAGGCGGCAGTGGCGGCCGGCTTGGTTTTGGACGAGCCCGAGGCCCCCCCGTCAGCTTCGGCGACCGAGGTGATGAAGGACCTCTCCAGTGCACTGGAGCGTCTCCGAGTGGCATTTGCCACACCGCCTCCCGGCTTGGGTGCCCCTGGCCGCGCTGAGGAGGGCGACAGGGACATGGGGGATGTGGACGGCACGGAGCGGGCCACACCACCAGAGGAGGCGCAGACGACTGAAGGGCTTCGTGGCGGCTTCTCAGAAGGCTACGTCTCAGGCCAACAAACCTGTCACCTTGATGCCGGTGGACGGAAAACCCGGGTACTTCAAGCTGGTGGACCTCCCAGACCTGTTTCCAGTCCTTCCAGCGTAGGCGGCCACCTTGCTGAGAGACACCACGATGGAGGAGGCGGTCTCCCTTTTCCACAAGTTTGTTGGGAAGAACCTCACGGAGGACCTGGTGATCCGCATCTTGGAGGCGTACGTCCCGATGAAGATCCAGCTCCGTCAGGAGGAGGTCTGGGCTTCGCAGTTCCAGAGGAACAGGGCGTGTATCGGCACCCAGTGCATGCACAGGCTCGACGCAGGTCATTCCGACCACAAGTTCATGTGCAAGGCATGCGGAACGGGGTGGCCAGAGGCAGCCAAGCAGTGCTGGGTCTGCCCCGGCAAGGAGTTCGCCCCCTTCCAGGCACCCTCGGCCACCTATGAGACGGACGGCATCACCTACAACCTGCTCATCTTGGAGGGCAAGCCGACCTGGATCCAGCAGCGGGAATGGGGAAGCCTGGGTGCCGTTGGCCCTGGTGGTACCCGGGCACAGGCCGACCGCAACTTGGTGGACGGCACGGTCTTGGGGAGAGCCCCTCCAAAAACGGACTCGGCGGGCCACAAGGACCAAACCGAAGGGGAAGGGGAGGCGTCCCCCACGGTACCCTCAGGGAGCGCACCATCGACTCGCTCATGGTCATTGGTGGAACAGGGACCCGAGGACACACCAGTGAAGGCCAAGGACCTGTTTCCCACCACCCCGGACTTCCCCCTTCGTGTTCTTGCGGCGGTCAAACGCACAGGCAACGCCGGCCAGGCCAGAATCCACCTGCTGAATGACGAAGGCACGGCGGTGGGGTGCGGGTGGCAACCGGCGGCCTCAAAGATCCAGGAGCTCTCCGTGCTGGACTACATGTCGGAGCCAGAGGCCTATGGCAAGTGCGAACGTTGCTTCAAGAGGTATGGCTTCCCGGCGGACTGGGTACTGGAGCCGGCGGAGGTCCCCACACTGCAGGAGGAGCTCTGAAACGGATGACTCGGTACCTACCTTTGGAAGCCTAGGTGCCCCCGGCCCTGACGACCAAAGGGGGAGGCCAAGGACAGGGCTCTGGCCAGGGCCCTCAGCACAGACTGGCATCCTTCGGAAATGGCGGGTGTGCCAGACTGTCCTTCGGAAATGGCGCTATCAGTCTGCACACCCGTTCTTCAGTTTTTGAGAGTTTGTGGTGGGTGGCCCATGGGGCCCACCCAGCCGTAGACATCTGACAGGGGAAGATGAGTCCCTGGCACCAACACATTGCTTGGATAAAAGAGTTATCGCTTGCTTGTGTGGTGCCGTTTGGTTAGCTTACATACACTTTGTTAATGTTGAAACGCATGTGGAAACATGAACTGTGTGTGGAATGCTTGACCACAATGGCATGTGCCATTTTGGCTCAAGCATTGTTCTGGGTTCCTGGAACCCAAGCTGATTGAAAACCCACCCACCCACACCAAGGTAAGAGGTCATGGCTGCGGCGCCCGCCAAACCACCGGAGGAGGTCCCAGCCGCGATCAAGGAAGACGTGGCAAAGTCGGCCATCCTGGTGGGCAAGGAAATCCCCTGAATTCATCCAAGCGGCACTGGGCGCATCGGGCTACGTCACGGTGGAAGACCTGGCGGATCGCTGGAACACCCCGGCGGCGGCCAGGGACAATGGTCCCCGGGACCTGGGATTCCAGGATGGAGAGAATGGATTCAACGCCCAGACCTCGGCCTTCGCGGCAATGCGCCTCCTTCAGGCAGTACGGGTGGCAGCAAACTTGGTCAGGGGGGGCAACCAGGGTGACCACCCGGCGGGCCATGCGGGCCCGGCAAAGGCTCCCTTAGAAGTCCTGTGTGACAGGCGCCAGCTGGAAGATGCTTACGTGGCCACGCATGGGGCCCCGAAGCCGAGGTTGGAATTCCAGGGTAGTGATGGCTACCTCAAGAAGCAATGGCGCATGATTGCCAAGGGCGAATTGGGCTACATCCCGGCAAAACACATCGTGAGCGCGCTCCCGGAAGAAGGGGAACGCCCTTCATCCACCCACAAGAAGATCACGGTGGACGGCTGGGACAGGGAGGATGAAGAAGAGGTGAGGAGCCACCCTACATCTCGGCGCCAGCTGGAACGATTGCACCTAACCTTCAGGACGACGCTCCTGATGTGCACGGCAGCACTGCCGCAATTTGGCAACCTGAGGGTCACCAAGGAGGAGTTGGATGACTGGTATGCCTGGTTCTATGGGGAGGACATAGCCGGCAGGAAACCTCCCCCGAGCGACACCACCTTGCTGTTTGCAGAGCGCAATGCATGGCGCAAGATTCACGAAATGGTGCACCAGGGCACCACTCTCTCCGAAGCCCTCAAGAGCATCAGGGGCGACTTCCTCTTCTGGCAACGGGAGGTCTATGAGCACCTCAACAGGGCGCCGACGAAGGGGAAGAGCAAGAGCAAGGCACCCAAGGTGTGGCAGACTCAGTGGGAGAAGCCCAAGAAGGGGGGAAAAGGATCTTGGTCCTCGAAACCCTACCAATTCCAAGCCGAAGGGCAAGGGCGGCAAAGGGAAGTCCCCCAACACCTCCTCGACCCCATGGCCAGACCACTGGGCTTTCAAGAATCCCAAAGGGGTAGCGTACTGCAGGGATCATCACCTTCACAACAAATGCCCTGGATCATGCGGCCGATCCCACAACTGCCCGGTCAGGAAGGATGGGTGGGTGTGTGATGCCCCCCCAGCGAAGCATGTGCCACAGGCATGCCCACACCTCCCAAGTGACAGGAGGCCACTCAGGGTGCCATGGGCCTGGTGGTCTCCGGAGGGACCACAGGCCACCAGTGCGAGAGCGCACACAGCGGGGGAGAGCCAATCCCACCAGAGCCACAGCGGAAGGCAGACAGAGTTGGGGAGGCCAGGACGGCCGCAGGTGGGAGGGGACTTCTCCAGGGTGCCACCGGCCCCGGAAACCCCTCCACCGAAGAAAGGGAGTGGATCCAGCCAGGGCGCTCCAGAAGGGCGGAAGCACCCTTTTCCCCCGCACCCACCGAGGCAGTGGGAAGAACCCCCAGAGAGACCCAGAGGTGAGGATCCGCCCGGCAAGGGGCGTTCCAAGGGCGGGCAGAACCGTCAGGGCAAGCAGCAAGCAGGGCCGACCAGTGGGTCGGACAAAGGACACACGGAAACCCCAGGGGGGACAAGCCCCACCTTCCCCTGGATGCAAGACACCCCGGAAAGACTGAGGTCCAGACTAAGGTGGACGCCACGACCGGCGCCGGAGTCGTCGAAGCCGACCCTCATCCTGCTGTACGCTGGGAAGGACGACGCGGGGGCCCTGGATGCCTACCTCCATGCCTACAACCCGGCCTTCTCGGAGTACATTTGGGCAGTGGACATTAGGCGAAAGGGTGGCGATCTTGGACAGGACCTGCTGGGAGACGAGCCATACTCTACAATGTGCTCCATGGCCATGGCGGGCAAGGTCGCCTTTGTGGGGGGCGGCCCCAACTGCAGAACGTGGAGCATTCTCAGATGGTTCCCCAAACCGGGAGGCCCGCCGCCGGTGAGGGGCAGGGCGGAGCAGACCCTGTGGGGCTTGGAGGACCTGGAGCCCCGGGTAAGGGAGGACACGGACAACGACAGCGTGCTCATGCTCCGACAGATGTACCTGACCTCGCTGGCCTACCAAGGACTAGGTCAACGAACGGTCCCGCAGGTGGGCTCCTCCTTCCTGGAGCACCCGATGGACCCAATGGAGTGCAGCAAGAGCCCGAGCACAGCGAGGTGCTCATCGATCTGGGTCACACGGGCCTACATTCAATGGGCGAACGCACTCCACCACTCCCTCATCAAGTTTGACGAGTGCCGCCTGGGGTAGTAAAGTCCACGACATTGTCAACGGACCTTCCCCTTCCAAGAGAGGCTAAAAGTCTCTAAAATCGGCGAGTTTCCAGGAGACTCTAATGTATGATTGGCTGTTTTCAATGGTCTTGGTGTTTGCATTTTTCTGCGATTCGATTCAAATTTTCTGTCGGGAGGGGCGCGTTAGCATCACGATGTCCTATGTAAGGCAGTTAGGGGCAGTTTTCCAGCAAGCGGCGTGCGCCGTTTTCAACGCATCGCAAGACGCGTCTAGGTTAGTTGGCTGCAATCCTGCGTCTCGAATGTATGGCTGCGCAAACACTGCTGCCAAAAGACTTCAGAGAAGCAACCGGTTGCCCAGGTTCTCTTCTATACCAACAAGCCTTGCGTCCAAGAACGCCAACGTGTACTGTTATTGCTCAGGAGCCCCTGCTCAAGCGTTCTGGTTAGGGCTCTGAGATAAAATTTCGTTTGGTCCCCTCGCGTATTCAGGGAATTGAAGATCCACTTGCTCCACCGTCGGTTCTCTCGTTATAAAGAAACGGACGAAGGCGTCTTTCTGGGTTCTACTTTAAACCTTTTTGCTTGAGCGTGCGCCAGCGCCCGCCCAGCGTGGCCAATTTTGGCTCGCCGGGCTGGCTGCCGAAGGACACAAGCAAAACTTCATTTCTGCGGCAACCATCTGGGACGAACAGCGACCGCAAGCTATATGTGTGCCGGCCACACTTGTTTGGCAACCGTTCCTTCAAACTCATGACCCAAGAATTAAACAACAACAATCAGGCTCTTCCATTAGAGGGGAACCAGTTTTGCAACCTAAGCTTTTCTTGCGACAAAGGAAACAACAAGCACCCTCCAGCACAGGGAACACCGCATTAGCTCATTTTGAGCTGCGCGCGCCGCATACGCAGCAATCGGTGGCAGTTCAGCCGCGGCCAGCAAATGCAGGCCAACCTGGGCTAGGGGGGGCAGGTGGCAAAAAAAAACGCGTCTGCAGTTTTGGCTCCAGGGTTTCATGAAAAATAGTGTTGGTGCAAGCAGTTGGTTTTTTAGAAGGTCCAAAACACATTTGATGATCACTTGGCAAGTGGGTTTTGGCAACATGGCGCGGAATCAGGGGCGTGGTTATGTTGCCCTAATTTGCCGTAAACGGCAGGCAAGGGCTGAACAATTGGCTGCTTTTCTGTGGGACTTTTTAATAGCTGAGTGGGAACGCTATGAGGCAACTGGGGAAATTTTTCCTCGCGGCACTTGGCGTGCTATTGGACCAAGAATGGGGTTTATCTCTCTGTGCGAGGGCCGTTTTTACACCAAACAGGTTTGCGAAAAAGCAATCCGGCTCTTGGTGTGTACGCACGAGTTGCTGCCAGTCCGACCGTGCGGCGAGTCGATCATGGCTTGGACACGGCGGCAGGCGTTACGTTTGAAGGTGCTAGGCGCTGCTGCCAAGAAGCAGGCCAGGCAAGTGACCTGGAGGATATCCCAGGCCGCAGCTGCAGCAGTTTCCGCTCGTCTTGATAGCCTCGCCATGGGCACTGTGGACCCTTCAGCCATGGAAACCTGCCCAATCGTACGCGGCTTGTTATTTTCCTTTTGGGTTGCCATTTTTCATGGCCCAGGTGTGGGGAGACAAGGAGGAAAACCGTTTCGCGCGCGCATGCTCCTTAGCACTGCCGTGCCCAAGTTTTCTTTCGTGGTAAAAGGCTGCCTCGGGAACGGGGGTGGGTCATCTTTGCAGGCTCCAACCTTGCAGTGGGGAGAGTTTGACGGCGAGCTGGGTGAGTTTGAGAAGGCCGGCTCATTTTGGCGCAATCCTCAGATTGATGCTTTACAAATGCTCGACTCCAAACGTTGCGAACCAAGCCGCTCAAACATGACGCGTTGTCATCTAACTTTTAGAGTTGTGGCTGAGACCCAGACAACCAACCCATCTTTTATTTTCCCCAAACTTAAGGGGTCTCAGCCCAAATAAGGTTTGGGGTTGGCTCGGGAAAAAGCTCTGGAGTCTCGAGCAAGGTTCCGGAGGTTCCGGGATGGTCTGGCGCAGGCCAAGTGCAAGCGGCAAGGTTCAAGGAAGGTTCCGGAGGTTCCGGGGTGCAGGCCAGCTGTAGGTTCAAGCAAGGTTCCGGAAGTTCGGGGTAAGGTTCAAGGAATGTTCCGAAGGCTCAAGCTGTGCTTGTGTTTTTGCCGCGTTTGCAGACACCGCACGGGCGTGTTGTTGGGGATACCCCCTGAGCTTATTTTCGCTTTGTCTTAAACCTGTGGCACGTTGGTCCACTTGCTGTTCAACCAGAAAACATGCCAAGGAACGAAGTGTCACAAATTCCAAAGGGTAGCTTTCAAGGCGCCCAGGTTTCCCAAGAGTGCTTATTAAGATCTAAATGTAAACTTTGAGCGCCTTGAATCTGACAGTTGGAGTCGGTTGGCTGCTGTTGTTCATACTCGTCGCTCAGGATTTTGCCTCGTTTTGGTTTAGAGCAAAAATCCAAAACCCGACACATCCTGACTCCAATCGGTTTGTTTTTTTGTTTTTTGTTTTCAGGGGTTCGCAATTATGTTGGGCCGTCAACTGGCGGAGTTGGTTCCTCCTCATTGGCCAGGATTTGTTCAAGGAGTGTTGTGCTAGTTGTGTCTTTTCGAAAGGGCTGAAAGGGAACAGGGGTCCCAAAACAAAACAAAGGGCTTTCGTTCGGGAGGTCGGTTGGCCTGAGCTGGCGCAAAGGGCTCCTGCTCAGAGCAACAAATTGTGAGTTTAAAGGTCCCAAACATGTTTTTCAGGGCTCCTAAAATGTTAACATTGACCCGGGCTCGGGCGCGACAAAAGCAAGACCTGCTTCGTTTGAGAACTTATTTCTTTGCTCCAGTCTAGAAGGGGTCTAATCTCTAGGGTTCCACACGCATGTGTTTGAATCAACTCATCACCTTGGCTCGATCCAGGGCGACGCAGGCCATCGTGAGGAGCAGTGTGAGGAGTGTCCTCAGCTGTGCTCGGGTGAAAACTGATGCATTCGCCAGGAGGCCGCAATCAGGACGCCCCCCACAAAGCCAAAGGCAGTTTGGAATGGTGTGTGAGAAACTCTTCCATCAAGCTCGCAGGCGTATCGGCAAGAGTTCGCTAAAGACTTTGGAGATGGCTTTGGATGGGAGGCCTTCGCAAAAAACATGGGTGTTGCATTTAGTCGCCAATTTGCAGGCCTCACACAGCGAAGAGGCTGAGGCTGAAACAGGCTTTGAGGCCTGGGCCCCTTTGTCTCAGAAATGTTGAACACATTGACTGCTTGTGCTCCAAGGACTGCGCTGAGGCCTGGAAAGTATGCGAGCCACCACGCTCCATTTACACAAATGGCCCTCCAGACTCCGGATCCTGTGTTCCAAAAAAAAGAGGAAAACACTACAAGAGGAAGGGGCAAGGGATACTTCGCGATTTCTTTTTAATTTGCCAGGACTGGAGCGAACCGAAAACTTACGAGGACAACTTTGGCACATGTTAGCGTGCAACTGGTGAACCAGCCGCTGACAGGACTTCAACCACGCTGTGGACTGGCGCTGCCAGAAGGAGCTTACACGCGCGTTGCGCGATGGGCAATTTGTTGACCTGGAAGGACTTTGACAAGGCCATGGCTGACCAACAGGACAGGTTCTTCCCAAACACGCGACGCAGCCTAAACCCTTTGCCAGGACCAGGGCTACGACCAGGCGCTTGCTTACAAGGCGCGTTTCTAAGATCTCCAAGACATGTCTTGTCAGGAATTCGACCAGGCCACAGCTGAGCAGCAGGAGTGGCACCCAAGCCTAGCTTGGGCAGTTGTCTTGCCAGGTGTTCGACCGCACCACAGCTGACCAGGAGTGGTGCCCCAAGTTCAGGCTAGGCTAGCTAGGGCAGCTGTCTTGCCAGGAGATCGACCACGCCACAACTGACCAGGAGGAGTGGCGCTCCAAGTCCTACAAGGACCATGTGCAACAGTCTAGCCTAGCTTGGGCAGTTGTCTTGCCAGGATTTCGGGAGCACAGCTGACCAGCAGGAGTGGCGCCCGAAGTCTAGGCTAGCTTGGGGTTGTCTTGCCAGGAGTCCGACCACGCCACAGCTGACCAGCAGGACTGGTGCCCAAAGTCCTACAAGGATTAATTGCGCAACAGTCTAGGCTAGCTTGGGCAGCTGCCTTGCCAGGAGTTTGACCGGGCCACAGCTCACCAGCGCAACTGCCCAAAACCCTGCAAGGACCAATTGCGCAAGACAGTCTAGCTTGTCATGGGCAGTAGCCTTGCCAGGAGTTCAAGCAAGCCGCAGCTGACCAGCAGGAGTGGCGCGACGCAAAGTCCTACAAGGACCAACTGCGTCCAAGTGGCGCAACCCAAAGTCTGACAACCAAGCGCAACACAATAGGCCAGTTTCGACCACAGACGCAGTTGTTGCCTCGTCAGGATTTTGACGAGGCCACAGAGTGCTGCAAGGCCAGCACGAGTCCCACCCATAGTTGCCTGACCAGCAGGAGTGGCACCACCCGAAAAACTACGAGGACAACAAGCCAGGCAGGCAACAAGGCTCTTACACACAGTTGCTTAGGACTTCCAGGACGACGACCAGGCTCTTGCCGACCAGCTGTGGCGCGTGCGCAAGGACCAAACGTGGTCATATGCTCAGGCTCAAGCACACGAATGGCACGACCCAAAAAGCCCTCCAGGCGAATCGTGCGCCATATTTTTAGTTCCAAGATTCTCGGGCGCGAGGATATAGCTCTTGCGAGCGCACGCATGTTTGCGCGCGCGCATCATGCATGCATCGCGATTCGTCATTTGCGCTTGCTCGCGCGTGCGAGTGCTTGCAGGTGCGCGCGCGCGCGCGTGCGTACGTCCGCGTGTGTGTGTGTGTGTGTGTTGCGCGTTTGCGGGCGCTTGCGCGCGCTGTGCTACCTACGCGTGTGTGTGTGTGTGTGTGTGTGTGTGTGTGTGTGTGTGTGTGTGTGTGCGTGCGTGTGTGTGTGTGTGTGCGTGCGTGCGCATGCGTGTGCGCGTGCGCGCGTGCTCGTGCGCGTGCGTGCGTGCAGGCGTGCAGGCGTTCGTGCGTGCGTGCGCGCGCTTGCTTGCGCGCATGTGTGTGTGTGTGTGTGTGTTTGCGCGTGCGTGTCCGTGTGTGCGTGTGTGTGCGTGTGTGTGTGTGTGTGTGTGTCTGTGTGTGTGTGTGTGTGCGAGAGAGTGTGTGTGTGTGTGCGTGCAAGCGTGCGCGTTTGTGTGCATGTGCCTGTGTGCGCGTGTGTGCGCGCGTGTGTGTGTGTGTGTGCGCGTGTGCGCGTGTGTTTGTTTGTGTGTTTGTGTTTGTGTCTTTTCTTGTGCGTGTGTGCGTGTGTGTGTGTGTGTGTGCGTGTGTGTGTGTGCGTGTGTGTCTGTGTCTCTGTATGCGTGTGTGCGTGTGCGGCCGGGGGCACGCGCAAGTGTGTGTGTGTGTGTCTGTGCGCACGCAAGCGCAGATGCGCGTTAACATGTGTAGTTTACTTGCGCGCGCGTACTTGTTTGCTTCCGCATGTCTGTCTGCTTGTCTTCCTGGTTTGCCTGTCTATCTCTCTGTCTGCCTGCCCTGTCCGCCTTTGGTTCGGGTTGTTGGTTTGTTTCTTTGTTTGCTTGATTGCTTGATTGCTTGGTTGGTTGGTTTGCTGTTTGTTTGTTTGTTTGTTTGTCTGTCTGTTTGTTTGTTTGTTGTTTGTTTGTTTGTTTGTTTGTTTTGTTTATGGGTTATTTATTTTTTATTGTTTTGTTTCTTTCTTTTTTCTTTATGTATTCATTTATGTATTTATTATATTCATTCTATTTTATCGACTACTGCTGTAACCATTGCTGTTGCTGTTGCTGCTGCTGCTGCTGCTGCTGCTATTGCTGTTGTTGTTGCTGCTGCTGCTATTGCTGTTGTTGTTGCTGCTGCTGCTGCTGTTGTTGTTGCTGTGGCTGTGGCTGTGGCTGTCGCTGTCGCTGCTTGCCGCTGTTGCTGCTGCTGTTGCTGTTGCTGTTGCTGTTGCTGTTGTGGTTGTGGTTGTGGTGGTGGTGGTGGTGGTGGCGGTTGTTGCTGTTGCTGTTGCTGGTGTTTGTGTTGCTGTTGCTGTTGCTGTTGTCGGTGTCGTCGTCGTCAATCTTGTTCTTGTTCTTGTTGCTCCTGTTTTTTCTCCTGTGTTTTTGTTCTTCTTCTTGTTGTTGTTGACAGTGAAACTGACCAGCGCACAGACAACACAAACACACATGCAAACACACACACACACACACACAAGTCGCCCGAGGGCTACCCAGCTCGGGACAGACACTGTCTAAACACGTAGTGTCATACCTTCTGGCCATCCCGACTCATATTCGCAACGCGCACTGTCATCAGTTTTAAACGCGCGAGGAAAAGGAAGAGGACGAGAGGCAATTGCCTGGCTGGGTCTGGGAGAACGGCGCTCACGTGCCCAGCAAGCCGACGGTGCCCCTTAAAAAGGCGCAGCTGTCGGCAGAAAACCGGCTGAAAGCGGCGCTCAAGCGACCTGCGGCTGCGCCAACGCCAAAGCCAAAGGCAAAGGCAAAGGCTACGGCAAAGGCAAAGGCGGCGCAAGCGAAGGCAAAGTCAAAGTCCCGCTACGGGGAGGCTCGCTTTTTTTTGGCTGTGTCTTGGCCATGTACACGCATGCAGGCAAAGGACACGTTCAAGAGCACGTGCGCTTGTGGGCTCAATATGTTGTGGGTGCTGCCGGCGCACACGCGCAGGTACGAAGGCGACCGCGGCGATTTTGAGAGCGCTTGGCGCCAGTCTCAGGCGTGCCAAGATGTGCTCAAGACTTTTTCTCCGTCCGAGCTGAAGAAGCGTCGGCTGGAGTGCTATGTCGAGTCGTAAGCTGATTTAACTTCGGATGTTTTCATTATAGCGCAGAAAGTAAGGAACCTGTTAGGTTTAAGGACCCCAGCACTTGTTTGCGTTCGATGTCAATCCGGAGCCCTATTGTCGATGTCAACTTTTACGGGTTCGATTAGCCGACTAATCCAGGGGTTGCAGCGCCAGGGAGGAAAAACCGCCCGATGCGCATGGCGCTTTATTGCGTCAGTCGAATGAATCAAAACGCATCAACACATTTTTTGCATGGCTGAAGTCGCAGCCATATATACGCAACCAGCTGAGCCCTGCGGGCGCCGCGGAGACTGGCCCTGCGCCAAGAACGCCGAGCAGATGTGTAACTGCAAACAAGGTACAAGAGGATATTTGCGCTACGGCGATCGACCCCCTAAGTATAGGCCACGGATAAGATATCCATGCAATATCCGGACTTGGCCCTCCGCCCCCTTGACATTTCATGCCCAGCAGCTCACGCACGAGCGCCTGCAGGCTTCCAGCATGCCTCGGCTTTGCACCGATTGACCGTGTTTAAACCGTGATCCTCGGATCTGTTGCTTGGTATATGTTATGCGGGTTCTCATCTGTATGTAAAACCTGAAAATTCGTTCAGCTTTTGTATATCACAGGAAATTGGTGTGTACACCAAGCGTTCATCCCTTAAACTTGATTTCTCAAAGCAAACATCTTGGGAGGAGGGACGCTTACGAACCGATCAACGAGGGACACTAGAACGTAGATTCCACAAAGGTAAATTAGACAATCCGTTTGGCGAAGCCACCGTCTTGCCATATGAACCACACTTGAGCCTCGAAGCTGCTGACTTGAATCACCTCAAATCAACTCCCCAAGCTTGCAGCCTTCTCGTTTGCGGGTGCGCGCGTAGCTTGAAAGAATTCGTAGACCCGCGTGCGTCCACGCCCTGTCTTGCCGCGTGCGACCATAGGTGCAAGCAGCAGCAGCAGCAGCAGCAGCAGCAGCAGCCCCAGCTGTCGACGCTCAGCCGATCGACTGCTCGACGCCACTCGATCATATCCTAGGTGATGAAGTACTCACGGCTGGCAGTGCTCGTGTGCAGCCTCATCATGTCCTTGCCAGATCCGCGCCCAGTGCATTTTGTAGAGGATTGCGCAGGTGACCGGGCACTAAGTGACGCCATCTACAGATCAGGATACGTGGTCATGGCCCGCGACATCCTTTTCACCCGCGCCCACAATTTGCTCTCCACCTTGGGCATAGTTGTCGCTCTTCAGACCTTGAGGTCACTAGTCAAGGGTGGGCTGTATTGGGCAGCCCCGCCTTGTTCCAGCTGGGTTTGGCTGAGCCGCTCAAGCACAGGACGCACTCGCCTGAGGCCCGGGGGACAGCGGCACAGGCTCAAGGTGAGGCAAGCAAACAAACTCGCTCGGCGAGTGTGCTACATTTGCACATACGTTCGAGCCAAGCAGGCGCACTTTGTGATAGAGCAGCCAGCCTCTTCAGTCATGCCTCTGTACGGCCCAGTCCGCCGCCTTCTGCGCAAGCACGGTGCCTTCGAGGTCAGTGTCCCGCTTGGGCAATATGGTTCTGGCAGTGAGTGCCGTGGCAGCAGCGCTTGCGAGCATTCAATTCGAGCGTATGTGTGTGTGTGTGTGCCTCAGGAAGCGGGTTGTACTTTGGACCACATGCCCGTGGCTAGCAGCGCTTGGGACACGCGTGGATTCCGTCCGCCGTCAAAAGCTCCATGATCTGCAGCGATCAGGAAAAATCCGAATCGTCACGCTGACGCGTGGCCCAGATGGGCGCCGCCAAGTCGCCCGAGCCTTGCACAGACGCACCTCAGTTCAACCGCGCCAAGCACACATGCCTGCAGACTGGCGGACCAGATCTGCAAGCCACGCAGAGCTATCCTCACGGCCTGGGTGTGGCTGCTGGCATCTCAGTGAACCATTGGTTTACGGCTGTAACCTGATCTGAGTCTGCAGGTTGCAGGCCTGATGCAGCAACATTCCATGCGCCAGCCTCGATCGTTAAGCTTGCCTGGGCTCAAATTTCCATCTCAGGAGCAACGAGGTTGCGCCGGAGCCAGAAGCTCTTTATGATGACTCGGGATCTGATTCTGACTCGGGCCTGGAATCTCTTTTGGAGGCCCTTTTGAGCAACAACACTTGTTTTGCAACCCCTTCTTGCCAGGATCGGGAGCCCGCCCCAACGCAGCGAGTGAGCCAGGCTTGGCGGACATGTCCAATCTTTCTATCAGGCGACCCTGTGTAAACAAAAGGCCGTTTGCCAAACGCACAAGCTTGAGCTCGGCGCCTGTTGTGTGAGGCGCACGTGCTGCGAACTGCCGTGAAGAGCAAGGTTTGCGCAGACACACACCCACACACACACATGTGTCACAGAGCTTGATCCCTGTCGCATAGGCGGCTCCCACGACCCCGGCCTAATCGATTAGGCTGGCCATTTGTCTTTATTTGCTGCGCCCATGAGCCCGAGTGCCAGGAGCAGCCAAGCCACAGATCTGGCGCGTGTGAAAATCGGCAAACGCTTTCAGACCTAGTGGTTAACTGCTTGAACAGTTTTCCGCACAAGGGTTTCGAAACAAATATCTCGATGAAAATGATTTTGAATGCACGGCCCCCTCAAAAGAATATATCGGGTTGTTCGATTTTGAACCAGGGGCCCGTTTGCAGGTCCAAGGGTTATCACCGCCGCCCTTGCACGAAGTGTGTTTGTTTTTGCGCGCATGCCTGTCTGTCTCTGTGTGTGAGGGAATCCACGCACTGGCCATGGATGTGTGCCTGCAGATGTTGCGCAAAGTCCTTTTGGGCCCTCTCGCTGTAAGTGCTTTCAGCGTTTTCGCATTAGAGAGGAGCTAAATTTTGCCAGCTCAGCCGTGTGCTCGAAATCTACCAAGCTGAGCCGAACTCGAAGATTAGCGCCCTTCCTTGGGACTAAATGTGTCCGTGTGGGTGTGGGTGTGTGGACGTGTGTGGGTGTGTGGGCCTGGCTGTTTGTCTCTCTCCCCCTTCCCTCTTTGCTTTGAACCGCCTGCTCTAGCATTTGGTTTTTCAAGCCTCGGACACCGGGCCTCTTTCAGAGGCAGCTGGTCATGCCATTTTCCGTAAATCCTCGCAGTCTAGATTTTGGCCAGGGGCCTGGGGCGTGGTGGCCGTTGACCATGCCCGCCAGATCCACAGGGTCACAGAGCGGGTAAAAGAACTACAAACTCCTGATGCAAGGATCAGTCACATCCCTCCCAATTTCTGGTTTAAAGGTGGGGTGACCAGTCAGTTTTCGTTTTTGGGGATGCCCCAACCCCTCTCCCCTTTAGACTGGTGTAAAAGTTCATTGTCTTGAGGTTTCAAGGCCGCCGCGTTTAGGCGTGAACTTTGTGAGCTGACAGCCCGGACTCAGATTTTCCGGAATTTCGGGGCCGTGAACTTTCGTGAACTTCCGTGAAAAAGACTCTAAACTACGGCATTTGGGCGTGAACTTTCGTGAACTTGCGTGAACCTTGGAGTTCACAGTTTCGGCTGGCAGAAAAAAGGGAAAACCGTACCCGTGAAAGACACACCCTTCCTGGACTATTGCTGGCAAGGCCCAGTCAAGGCCAGGACCACCTCGCAGGGCGCCCAGCCTCCAGCCTTTGCAAGGGATGGGTGGGCCAGTTACACTTGCTAGGCCGAGCTTCCTCGCTGAGCAGCCCGGGTTCAGGAACAAAGGACAACGAAAAGCAAGTGAGCTGGGGGCCAGTTACCTCTGAAGGACTCGCCCGGTTCTCTGCCAATTTGGGTCAGCCTTGTCAAGGATGGCACTGCCTGATTTTTGAAGGAATGCCTCCAGATTCGCCCGAAGGTCCGTGGCTTAATCATGGAATCAGCTGCGCGCCCTAGCATCCCTAGAGCGGACCACTTCTTCAAATGTGATTTTTCATCGTTTCTTCCGAACAAGGGATGCTGTTCGGGCGCGTTGCTGATTCCAGGGTGCGCGCGGCCAGGGCCAGCAAAGTATACACGCGCGTGCGCACTGCTGGCAAGCAAAGGCAAAGAAAAGGGCGGGGCCAAGAAGGCCAAGGGGAAAGGAAAAGCGCAGCAGGAGCCCGAGGAGGAAGAACAGCCACCAGCAAAGGGAGGAGAAGGAAAAGCAAGCAAGAAAGGAAAGGCGAAAGGCCCGGCAGGCAAGAAAGGAAAGGCGAAGCAGGAGCCCGAGGAGGAGGAGGAAGAGCCAAAGCCAAAGGGCAAAGGAAAAGGAAAGGTTAGCAAGAAAGGAACGGCGCAGGAGCCCAAGGAGCTGGAGGAAGAAGAGACGCAGCCAGCAAAAGGAGGAAAAGGAAAGAAAGGCAAGGCGCAGCAACAGCTTGAGGAGCCAGAGGAAGAAGAGCCGCAGCCAGCAAAGGCCAAAGGAAAAGGAAAGGCAGGCAAGGAAGGAAAGGCAGGCAAGGAAGGAAAGGCGCAGCAAGAGCCCGAGGAGCTGGAAGAAGAAGAGCTAGCAAAGGGCAAAGGAAAAGGAAAGGCAGGCAAGAAAGGAAAGGCGCAGCAAGAGCCCGAAGAGCTGAAAGAAGAAGAGCCAGCAAAAGGCAAAGGCAAAGGAAAAGGAAAGGCAGGCAAGAAAGGAAAGGCGCAGCAAGAGCCCGAGGAGCTGGAAGAAGAAGAGCTAGCAAAAGGCAAAGGAAAAGGAAAGGCAGGCAAGAAAGGAAAGGCGCAGCAAGAGCCCGAGGAGCTGGAAGAAGAAGAGCTAGCAAAAGGCAAAGGAAAAGGAAAGGCAGGCAAGAAAGGAAAGGCGCAGCAAGAGCCCGAGGAGCTGGAAGAAGAAGAGCTAGCAAAAGGCAAAGGAAAAGGAAAGGCAGGCAAGAAAGGAAAGGCGCAGCAAGAGCCCGAGGAGCTGGAAGAAGAAGAGCCAGCAAAGGGCAAAGGAAAAGGAAAGGCAGGCAAGAAAGGAAAGGCGCAGCAAGAGCCCGAGGAGCCGGAGGAGCGCGCAGAAGAAGGAGGCAAGAGCAAACCAAGCAAGGGCAAGGGAAAGAAAGGGCAGAAAGGCGATCGCAAAGGAAAACAAAAGGAGGCTGACGAAGAGACCAAGGAGGAGGAAGGCGAACAGGAGGAAGAGGGCGCAACAGGGCAGACCCCAGCTGGCCAAGGCAAAGGGGGGAGAGAACAGGAAGGCGAAGGAAAGCAGAAACAAAAGCAGACAGGGAAGAAATCAACAACAAAGCAAGATGGGGACGACGACATGCCCCTGACAGCCAAACACGCAGACCAGAGCAGCAACGCGCCACTGACAGGAAAAGTGCAGCAAGAGTCGCGAGGGAAAAAGCAGCGCCAGGCGGAGGAGCAGGGGCGGGAGGAGGAGGAGTGGGAGGAGGAAGAGGAATGGGAGAAGGAGGAATGGGACGAGGAACTGGCGCTTGCAGACGACGAGATGTTTGCGTACTTCGAAGAAGAGGACGAAAAGGAGGCTGAGCTCAAGAAAAGCAGCAACAGGCCGCAGCAAGGGTCGACCAACAAGCAGGCAGGGCAGGACCAGACCACGAAAGCAGCAAAGGCAACAAAAAGGGCAAGAGAGGACAAGGAAGCTGAGCAGGACCTAAACGGGCCGTGCGCGCGTGCGTGTTTGCGTATAGCTAGCCTGGAACTCCACACAGGAGGTCGCAGATCCGCCTGCTCTTCGACGCTCGCTAACCATCCGGTCAACCAAGGACAACAGATTGGCCAACTGGGAAAATGTGGCTCTCTATCACACACACTGTTTTTCAAAGTTTGGCCGGGGGGGGGGGGGTTCAACACAAACATCAGTTTTTGGGAAGGGGCTAAACCTCCTCTTTCAATTTTAAGGGGTCCGTTGTTGACAAAAGGGCATAGCGAGGGGGCCTCCCAAACAACCAGGTTTGTGGTACCCCAGCTGTTGCGACATTGTTTTCAAAGACGGGGCTTTGTCCGACTCAAGTTTTGGCAAAATGGAAGGGAATCTGAGTTGGGGATTTGGTGCATAGTCACTTCTTGAGGAGTTGATTTGAGCTGGGCCCGGCTTGTTATTTGAGCTTTTCCTAGCTTTGGGGTCTCAGCCCAGATAGGCTCCGGCCAACAAGGGTTCCACCAGGGTTTTGCCAGAGTTCCACCAGGGGATCCTTCTGCAAGGGCTGCAGAGAACTAAAAAGAGCACCGCGTGCTGTTAGGGATCACCTGGGTATTTCTTATGACAGGGTGAGACATTGACTGAAGACAACGCAGTTTGCCCGTGTAGGTTTGTAAGGATCCTACATCAAAACTATGATCCCGTCCGGGCGCACTTCCCTGCCTTGGCAGGAAGGGCCGGAGACGACTGTGAAAGGGCTTTGCGTTCGTAGTGATGACGGCAGACTGCTCAGAGCCAGCTGCCTAAGACCACAAAATTGTTTTCCCCATCTGATTTCTGCTTGTTTGGCACCCTGAGGTTCGAGAATTGACAGAAGAACAGAAGAAAAAAGTGATGGCGATGAGCTCGCCCGCGCAGATGGATGTGCAGGCTGCAAGGCTTAACTCACTTGTCCCTCTGGCACCCACTTCAGGAGAGGCGCTCTTGGTACGCCGCCATGGATAGGCGGTTCCAGAAGCCGGAAGGCGACGCGTGCCTCAAATTCACAAACGAGGCTCTTTGCTCGTCAGGGCTGCCGGCGGGCTTGCTGGCCAAATTCAACGCTGCGTGCGGGAGTTCAAAGAAGCCCGGCCCTGCCCTGCAAGCCATTGAATGATTCGGTTTTGCCCGCCCAGGTTCCAACTCTTGAAGGAGTTTATCTGTGATGAGTCGATGCCCGGCACCCGGGGTTCCATCAGAAACTTGTTTTTCACGCGCTTGTTTTTTCACGCGCTGATCCAAACCTAGCCTTCCCTTTTTGCCCTTACATCACGCCCAGGAAGAACGTTGAAGTAGAAGCCGTATACGTGGAGCAACCAGCCAGCAACGATTTTTCCTTGAAAATTGCAAATGCGCTATAAACATATTTCTGGCTCAGGGAATCCACGAATTCGTCCAGCCAGTTGTACGAAGACATTCCGCTTTACGACATCCGCGAGCGCTACCAGAGTGAGGAGGGCAAAAGGTACGTTGAAAATTTGCTGAAAAGCAGGGGCCCCAACGTTGCATGGGCGCATTGCCACCGTAGCCACACCTCTCAGGTCAGAAAGGGAAGCCGCACCCGCAGTTCAAAAAGGATCCTGAATGCCGATTATACAAGGTGTTCAGAAAGAATGCCTTCTTGAGCTCCTCGGCCCATAACGAAAATCCAATTCCAACACCTCCAACACCTGACCCTGCATTGGACTCAGGCGCCGACACCACTTCTGCGAAAAGCTCAATTCGAGCGGGCGGCGTGATCAACGACCCAAGTCAGAAGCAAGCTGTGGGAGAAATGTTGTCTCTCATGGGTTCTCGCAAGAGGGGTCTGAACGAATCGGAGGAACCCGAAAACAAGAAAAAAGAAAAGAAGGAACACTGCGAAAAGAAGCAAGCCAATCCCGGAGAACAATGCCAAGCAGACATTGCTGCAGCCTTAAGCCGGTCAACTTCTTTTTGATACTCTCGCCTGTTTGGGAAACTGAGGCCAAAACTCAGGCCAAGGCCGTGCAGGCCGACATCAAAGCGCCTGAGCCTTAACAACGCAAACCCTACGATTGACCCCCCTCAAATTTCAATAGCGATTCAAGGACAAACAGGCGCAAGCCACGCGTGCTGTTGGAGTTGAAATCTGAACTTATGCGTTTTGCGGTCGGGACGTTAACAATTCAGGATCCGCGCCCTGGCCCAGAAAACGGTGAGCGCGGTGTCAAGCCTGCACACAGTGCCGCAGCAAGAGGCCAACGTAGTCGCTTCAGTTCTTGGACCTGAAACTTGGCTGCGGCCAGGCTACGATCGAGAATCTCAAAGAATGGAACTGCTGGCTAAAGGAACTGGCTGACTGGCATCTAGGCTGAATGTGGCTCCGACCAATCTCATGCATACGCATGTCCTAGTTCCGAAAACAAACCAGGTCACAGTTTAAGAATTTATCAACAAGCCCCTCCAGCACACTCAGCTGGTTCGACCTCGTTGGGTTGTGTTTTGCCAAAAAAGGGTTTGATCGCCCCAGGTTGGAAAACATGCTGCTGGATGGGCAGAGCCCAGTCGATGTCTTGAAGGAAAAGGAGGCTTGCCGAGCGCAACTGGAGGCACCTCGAGCGGCTAGTGTCGGTTCGTCCTTGTGGTCCTGCGGCCTTTTCCAATTAAGCATTTGCTTAAAATACGCCTGACCATCCATCCAATGATTCGGGCCCAAACACTCAAGTGCCTAAAGCCCTCGCCCGCTATGTTTGCTATCATCGATGTGACGCACGCAAGGTTTTGGCGCAACAACGCCCCCAACGCCACTTGAACAATGCCCGTTCAAGATTCACCCTGACACGTGAGCAAACGCTTGCCCTGCCGTCGCTTGCTGCTTCCTTTGAACGATTTCCCTTGGGTGTAGGTTCAAGCATTGTGTGCTGAAACGCTGCTGGAAACAATTTATATCCACGCCGACGTCCGGTGGCTTGTTCCGATAACCAAAATCGGCAGTTTGGGGGATTTGTCTTTCTTGCAGGGTTTCATGGTTTTCTCAGAACCTATTGAAAAGAAGAGAGACCGCTTGTCAAAACCTGCAACAGTTTGACTGCGCCCTCCAACTGTTTGCTCCCGCCCTTTGCCTGTCCAGGAGGCCGAAGATGTCTTGGAAAGCGCCACCGCGGCCCACAGAACATACGCCGCCCGCAGCGCGCTTAGATGCAATGGCCGGTTTTGGGCTGTTCTCTCCGCCGCAACTTTCCCGAAAAAAAGGCTTGAAAAAGAAGCAGAAAGCTCAAGAGAAGGACCATTCTTTGGAACATTCTCTTGCTTTGCGGCGTGCGTGCAGGAAGAAGCGAGCACTCCGGGGTCAAAAGCTGAGAGTGCCTGAAGCGTTTTACTTTCGCTGTGCTATGAGCACGGCTGGGGCAAATCACAGCCAAGGGCTGCCCAAACCCTGTATATGTTTGGGCTGAGTCAAAAAGCTTTTAGCTTTTGGGGCGCGCTCGCCATCTTGCCTAGGGGCTGAAGTATCTTCTAAAACAAACTTCCGGTGTCCAAAATAACAGTGAAACCTTAGGCGGATTGATTGCACGCACTTCTGTTTTCGGCCCTTGGGAGGGTTGTGGCACAACGTGTGGCTGTGACACGGGGTATCAAAAGTGTATAGGGGTCCGTCGAAAGATGGGACAAACTCCGAAATTCCTGGATTGATGAATCAGACAAAAGCGTGCGGCCGGGTTGCGATCTCGAAGTTCACGGCTCGCTCACAGATGGATGGACTGCCCGCGCTGCCAGGCCAGCAAGCGCCCACGTATCTCCTCGGATGGCGTGAAGAACATCACCCACGATTTCTTTGCCATGCTGGCCAACGGGGAGGCCAGGCCTGACACGCAGGCGTCGATTTGTTCTGCGACTCGCTTGAAGGCATCTATGAAAAGGCTGAGGAAGTTCCTTCAGAATATTTTGGCTATTCCTCATTTTCTAGTCCCGACATTTGGCAGCACACACACTATAGATACCGTGTTTGGCAAAGTGCTCCGCTTCAAGGCCAAGTGTGCTCAATCTGGCGGATAGCTTCGAAGCCAGTGGTGGCTGGAATTTGGAAGACCGATTCGCGGCCTGGGCCTTGAAACAAAAGTGGCGGCAGGTGCTGCCAGCCCAAGGCTTCCCCCTCACAGTGCCCCACGCTCACCCGAATCCTGGGCGAGAAACCTACATCAATCTGGAAGTAATGCTGCCCCACGACATTCTGCACCAACTCTGGCAGACCGACATGATGCATTTAGTGTGTGGGACCCCGCAGGACCGCTCAACCAAAAAAGCCTTCCAAGCCTTTCCCTACAACTCTGCCCAGGATCTGCGCAGCTTCTGGCACCTCAACGCCGAGCTGGCGACGGATGTCTGCGCAACATGGCTGGACGTTGCCTGCCTAGAAACGGTCTTGCTTCACGATTTTGTTTCGAGCTCCTCTCACCCAAGGTTCCATCCACAGAGCACATTGTGCCGTTTCGGCTATATGGGGATGGCGCTGAAAGTTCAGGCGCCCGAGTGTTTTCGGATCCCATGTTTGTATGCATATACTTTGTATTTTGGGCGCTGCTGCGCCAGGGCTCAACAACTTCGAGCTTTTGAGCCTTCTTCCGGCTGCCGTGGCGCGAAGCTCCACAATGGACAGTCGACTGCTGCGGCTTGGCCTTGCTTTCGAATTCAGGCATGCGATTTGGCTGGCGTCATTGCCATGAAAGATCCCGGGCACATAGCAGATCCAAACAGATTGGCGCAAACACCCGCCCACACCCGCCCACCCACCCATACCCACCCACCCACCCACCCACCCACCCCGCCCGCCACACACACACACAAACACACACGCACGCACGCGCACACGCACACTTTCGCCCGCCCGCCCGCACGCCCACCCACCTACCCACACACCCACCCACCCACCCACCCACCCACCCACTCACCCACCCCCACCCTCCCACCACCCACCCACCCCGCCCGCCACACACACACACAAACACACACGCACGCACGCGCACACGCACACTTTCGCCCGCCCGCCCGCACGCCCGCGCGCACGCCCACGCCACTGCCCACGCCCACGCCCACGCACCTACGCGCCCACGCGCCCACATGCCCGCGCGCCCGCGCGAACACACGCCCGCATGCCCACACGCCCCCATGCCCCCACGCCCCAACGCCCCACGCCCCCACGCGCACGCGTACACGCACGCCCGCACGCCCGCACGCGCGCGCGCACGCACGCACGCGCGCGCACACACGCGCACGAGCGCACGCAGGCGGACACACACACACACACAGCGTGGGAGAGCTCGCTGCAGTGTACGCACGTGCACAGTTGATCAGGTGCGTCTGCCCCCTGCGCGCTCATGGTCACCAGTGCAAAAATATGACTCTGGCCACACATGCATCATGTGCCCCTGTCTCGCTGCCTTGTTCCTATAGGCTCTGCGTCTGGTCTTCCTGGCATGTGCCACAGGCCGTTTTGGAATTGCAGTCTGTAGCTGCGTGATGAGCTTGCAGGACACCCGGCACCACATACTGGACATTCTGGTGTGGAGCTTTGGGGTCATGAGCTGCGGGCTCAGCCTTTTGTTCCGGCGACAGCCGTGTTGCCCTGTCTTCGCAGGCACGGGCGTCCATCCTTCGCACGACCCCTGGGGCACGGCCTTCTCAAAGGAGTATATGCCGCAAAGACACCGGAAAGCAGGCGTGCCCATTGCTGGCCCGTGGCGAGGCTGTTGGGCAGGCTTCCAAGCCGACCAAGAGTATTTGAAGAAAGTCTTCGCGCTAAAACGTTCCTTGTCTGTGCCCGTAAACGCATGAGCAATTGATCCTGCCTCTATTCCAAGGCTCCTGGCAACACGTGCAGTGCTGCATCTACTGTGACGCCCGCAAGTCCGGGGAGCCACGCGAGCTGTACTACACATGCTTTGGAAGATCTGCCCAGCATCGCCAGACGCTGCTAGGCTGCATTTTTGGATTAAATTCCAGCCCACACACACGTGCGCAAGGCTCACTACCACGGAAGCCTTCAAGCTTCTTCATGGCGAATCCCCTCTCACGAGATTGCCAGAGTTCAGCGTGTGGCGAGCCCTGGCACGCATGTGCGCACGCACGTGCGCGCCCAATTTTTGCCCGCGTGTACGAATCTAAGGCATCATGCCTGATCTCATGCATATCTGTGATGTGGCGATAGCAGTAGATGCGCTGTGCAGTGCGCTCGTGCTTTGGAGCGCGCCTTCACGCGGCCGGGAAAGCAAGCTTCGCGATCTGCAGCTCAACTACGAGCAGTGGTGTTGCCAGACCGGCGCCCTAGCAAGTTTTACTTCGACGCGCGCGTGAGATCTGGCACGCATTCTCGGTACCAGGCGTTGCCCACAGCGTCCGAGCAGCTTCGAAGCTCTTCACGAGCAAGATTTTGGTGCCCAAGGCAGGAGACTACCCCACTGTGAGCCAAAAAATCTTGAAGGCGGCCGCAGCACGCCTGATGGTATATTGGGCAGCCGAACAAGCTGCTCAGCGAGCTGCAGAGCTCAACACGCGCGAAGCTTGGCGTCATGGCCGCAAGCTTTTGATTGTTTGCGTTCGAAGAGAAAAATCAACTGCAGCGCGCGTCTGCGTGCATGGCTGCAGGTGGGTGGCTGGTGTGTTCAACGGATTGACAGGCATGTACACGCTGTTCGCAGAGCACCCGCCCACTGTTGGCATTTATTTTGCAGGCCTTTGCCCTTGGTCGCACGCTTGTCCATATGTGAGGAGAGATATGGGCACCAATACTCACGACCCCTTCCAACCGCAGATTGCCTTGGAGAAGTACTACCACATGTACCGCAGTTGCTGGGACAGCGGCTTGGCAACAGCGCTGCCCTGAGTCGCAGCTGAAACATCGTATGTCGCAGGCCTCTTCCAGGCTAGCCTGGAGCGCGAGGAGACATTGTGGGCGATTCGCCCTAAGCAGCATCAGCTCGAACATTTGCCGGCCCCTCAGTCAATGTCAACTGAACACACATGCTGCGCATACATGCTGCGCGTGAAATCGCGCGCTCAGGCTGTATGATTTTGTGCCTTTTTATGGCAACGCTCGCCACTATGCGAATATGCTGAACGAAGACTTCATAGGGCGCTTGAAGCCCCCTGACAGCATCGATTTTCCAAGCGTGCTGCGCGCTCCGAGCCTTGCAAGGAAGATCCTGATCCACGGGCACCCGACCACGATCTCTCGGCGGGCGCTGGCGCATTATTGCGTCAGCGTCACTCTGCGGTGGGAGGGGGACAATGCCTTGCGCCAGTAAAAGTGCTGCGTCGGGGAAGCGAGGTTTCCATTAACCTGGCCAGGCCCTGCTAAGGAAAATACAACGAATTCCCAAAGCCATTTGCCCGCTTCATTAAGTCTTGTCAAATGTATGTTCTTTTTTTTTTGGCAGGCATCCGCGCAAAAAGGGATATGAACAGAACACGGGAATCCATGGATCCATGTCAAGCACTTTTCGGTCGAGGTATACATCTATATATATATATACTCCATATCCAATTCGATCCCACCATTTTGAATCATTCTCCCCGCCCGCCCCTCGGTTTTTCGTTTTGTTTGTTCCAACATTTGGCTCAAGGATACGCTTGCCTTGCTTGCGTGCGCCCATAGCTTTGCTTCATATGTACAACTATACGCCGGAGTCGTCTGTTTCAGGTAAGAACCTGATGTTTGATGGCCCAGTTCCTGGAAAATTGGTCGGTGTTGGCGCACGTGGAGCGAAGTGCAGCGAGATTGCTTGTCGATGGCGAGCGCAACGAATGCTCCGCTCAAGGAATATGGGCGTTGCCGCGAGACATCCTGCGCGCGCAGACGCAACACTTCGATCGGATGCTTTGGCTGGCGTTTTTTCTGGAACCATGGGGGGCCAGTCTACAAATGTTTCACGGCCGCCGCCGCAAGACCACACTTTTAGCGCATCTTTCGCAACCCCAACAGTTTTCTACTTGACCCGCCCGCGTGCAAAACCGATACATTAGCGCCTCGAGCCCTAAACTATGTAGTTTAATGTCTTTTAGCCTCTCTTGGTTCACCATTGGCATGATCTGCGATGCAACCACGGAGCTCACCCCAGGGGGGAAAAGCTCAACTCCAGTGATATCAGCCGGTATTCAGAGCAGATGATGCAGGGTCTCGCAGCGGCCATCCTCTGCAGAGCGGGACCCGTCCTGTCGTGAGGCCGGGGCACGGTGCCCCAAGTGAACCCAACGACCCCCCCGAGGCGGCAGAGGGAACCATCTCCCCGCACGCCGGGAAACAACAAGCGCCAGCTGAAGGCCGGCCAACAAGCGTTGGCGGGACTAACCTTGGGCTCACGTCCGGTCTCGGCCTCAGACAATCCTGAGGTCCGGACACCAACACAGCCGGCGGGCAGGGAGGTCGAACCACGGGGTGAAACTCTTCCCCTTCAGCTATGGGCACGCCATTGCATGGAGATCTCGGATCGGCCCACCACCCTGCCGATCACGCACGACCCCAATCTCTCCGACAAGGTTATGTACCTCCAGATGGCCTTCAAACAGCGCCCCCTCAGGGACGGGGGTGGGAAGCCCTCACTTGGACGGCTGGCCCCAAAAGCAGCAGCGATGGGGGCCAAGATCTGTGTCCTCACGTCGCCATGGGGGGACAAACTCCAGGAGTCGCTCTCGTTGGGGGACGGGTCACACCCCTTCCTGGAGGACCTGCTGGAAGATATCAGGGAGATCCTGGCGCCAGGGGCAGGCCGACCAGCAGAAGGCCAGCCCTTCTTCCTGGACATCTTGCACAGCCTGGCGCTGAACATTCAGGACCCTAGCCTCGCCGGGCATCTGGCCACTCAAGAAGGAGCTAAAAGGGGAGGAGCCGGAGTTCCAGGAACTCCCTCATCCCACGGCCCGGGGTAACTACCCCTCAGCGGATCACTTCAGTGAGCTCATCCGTAGCACATTCCTGGAGGAGGTCCCCATGGGCATGGTAGATGGCCCTCTCACCAAGGCAGAGCAGCGCGCTGTGGCTGCAATATGGAGGATCTTTGCCCAGGCCCCCTAGCGGGCATCGACGAAGGGGACAAGATCCGCACCATCTACGATGGCTCGGTGGGCGGGGCCAATGACACCATCAGGAACCAGACGGTGGAAAGGACGACAGCTCCGACGGTGCTGGATGGGGTACAAGCTCTTCATTGGCTACATGCGGCAGCTGAGGAGGGACCTCCGAGAAGGAGGTCGCTAAACCTCCACCCGAGGGCTGGCAATGGCCGGAGCCGGGCACCAGGTGGGTGCTGCTCAAGGCGGACGTCACCAAGGCCCACCGGAGAGTGAAGGTCCTCAGGAAGGACTGGCGGTTCCAGGTGGCCTCCAGTGCCCAATCCTACTGGGGACGCCTGGCAGCCCTTCTACTCCGGGTCCTCTACGCACTTTTCCCTCAAGTGGACTGGAACTTCGTCTTTGGATGACTTCCTGTGGAAGGGGCAGTAAACTTGGCGGTGGCGCTGTTGGCAACACTCCTGGCCTGTGGCTGGGCTTCGTGGTCCACCCGAACATCCCGCAGGTTCTCATGGCCGCCAACAAACACATCCTGGTGATGGAGGTCTTGCAGATCATGGTGTTACTTGCCGAAGTCCTCTTGGTGGGGTTGCAGCGATGCTAGCGCCTCGGATGAAGGACTGGCATTTGTGGGAGGCTGGTGCGCCAACAAAATGGAGCCGGAAAAGAAGGAGGTGTACTGGTTCCACGAGCAGATCCACGTGGAGGAGTATCCCAAGCGGAGGATTGCGGCTCTGGAAATGCTGGGCACGCTCTTCCTCTGTAACATGATCCTCACGCACCAAGGCCCTCTGTCCTCCCGGGTCCGCCTCCCGGTGGGCAGTGACAATCAGGGCAACGTCATGGCGATGCTCAACCTTGGATCCAAGAAGCCCTACACCGCGGCTATCCTGATGGAGCTGGTCTTCCTGCTCCACACCCATGGCTGCTCGCTGGCGGCCAACCACGTGCCCCGGGAATTCAACCAGTGGGCCGATGAGCTGACGCACCCAGATTTCTCTGGGTTCGACCCTTTGCACAGAGTCCCTAAACAGAAACTCTGCGAGGAGTTCATTTTTCTCCCGCGTCTCCTGAATGGAGATGCATTTGATCTTAGCGTGGGCCCACCCATGCTCCCGTGACCGGAGCCGGTGGGTGACTCACTTCCCCTGGGGCAGACCCCCCTGTGGCCTGGGTGCCCCTGGCCCCGGCCCAGGGGCGGGCGCTATCAGTCTGCACACCCGTTCTTCAGTTTTTGAGAGTTTGCGGTGGGTGGCCCATGGGGCCCACCCAGCCGTAGACATCTGACAGGGGAAGATGAGTCCCTGGCACCAACACATTGCTTGGATAAAAGAGTTATCGCTTGCTTGTGTGGTGCCGTTTGGTTAGCTTACATACACAAAGCGAAGAAAGATATATACCCATAGGTGTCCTTGTTGGTTGATTTGATTGAAAAATAGAGGGCCCTGGTTTACCTGGTGGCTCAATCAACTACCAGGGCCATCTATTCCCCCTAAAAGGACACATGGATATACCCTTATATTTAATCTACCCAAAGAAAAACGCGCAACGGGGAAGGGCAATGTGTTAATGAATAACTTGTCCAGACCCATTTGGCACGAAATGCAACGACACAAAGCGAATACAGCAAGACCCTGGTCGGTTGCATAGGCTTCGCACTTGTTCCCCCAGGTTTGTTTTCGGGCATCTACGGTATGCTGGGATGTGCGCAGGGTATCTTTAATTAGAAAAAGGACGGTACCTTTTGGATGGTGACTGGGGTTGGAAGGGAAACCACAAAGACATCCAAAATTGTAGGGAATTCCCAGGTCACTGAGTGCTCCCCATGAGTCATCACCGTAGGTATTCAAGTTGAAAGCCATTGTTTGCAACAGATCCTGGTTACCCACACTGGACACTGGGATCCACAGTTTGAGCTATTGACATATTGCAGATGGTTTGCTCGCAACTTTTCCTACGGCATCAGCAGTATGTCTTGAATCACGCACGCTGCCCGGATCAAGGGGTCATCCTTGTCAAGACCCATGCGATTGCAAGCCTCGCGAGTGCCTCTTCTCAGTTGCGGAGGGCCCCCCTCTCCCCCCAAATCCAATAGGGGCTAATAGCGACAAATAGGGTGTTTTAGGTGCGAATGAATCCTTTGAGCAACCATAAATGGCGCGAATTCCGATCCAAGCAAGGCAGATTCGATGGAGCTGCACAGGAGAGTTTTGCCACCTGGCGGTTCCTTGAGCCTCCAATCTCAGGGGAATTATAAGAGTTATCCAGACATGTTTGTCTCAAAATTGGGGACCGCCCGGCTTCCATGCTGGATTCCACAACCAAAGAAACCGCCGGTTTCCATGTCGCCGACATGTTGGTTTCCATACCCATCCAAAGAACCGCTGACAGACCCCCCGGTTTCCACAACCATCCCAAGAAATGACCCTCAACACCAACTCGGCAGACCCCGAGATGAACAAACAAAAACGCCCGAGCTGCACGGTTTCGGTTTCGGCTGACGAGGGGCACGAGATTCTTCGGCGATGTCCGAGGACCCCACGCCCTCAAGTGCAGCGGGGTCCAGCCCACCTTAGAGGTGGCCTCCCTCGCCGATCGGTTTGCTGCGATGGGCGGGGAATGTGACATGGCTATGGGCTAATCAAAACCCAAAAAGCCAAATCGGTTAGCCCCCAGTTGAACATCCGTTTTTTGTTTTTTTTTTTTTCTCCAACCACTAAAATAGGTTCTAACATGGGGGGTGAATTCACCTACCAACCAAAATGGGGATCCTATTGGTGTTGACCCACCGCCAAATGGAAGGAACCCAGGCGTTGGTCACCTCAAAGGAAAACAATGGGATGGTGAAGCATTCCATTTCTCAAATTTCTGCCTACCGCCAGCTTTTTTTATGGAGTGGAAACCCCCAGCCTCAATTGTCAATGAATTTGGAAACTCCGGGTACATTTGACTCATTGAAGGGGTTTCCCTGTATCACTTTTGTACAATATCTTGTTGAGCATGTGCGGCATGGCTTTGAGATTCAACTGTCCCCTGTTTGGCAATACTGGTCCTTGCTGGCGTACCACCTTTCTGAGCCAGTCTTGTCTGTTCTTGCAATACTTTTTTGGAACCTGGTGTCGTTTGCATGCTCAGAGCAATACACGACTTGGTGACCTAATGATTTTGAGCCCAAAGACCGCAGGTGTTTGTTTGGACATTCGGCCAGCTTCAATCCCGCCAGGTGTCTTCCGCCAATGGACCGACGGGTGACAACGTCAGCTGAGTAGCTCGTCCCTGCCGGGCCCAGCCATGCCGACCAGACCAGCACCAGCAGCTTGAGTTACTGGAGCCCGACATCGCAATGACCGAATCCATCAGATGGATCCCTGTCCTCTTTTCGAACCTTCACAAGTGACAACCGATCTTTTCAATGGAAGCCAGTGAGTTGATCAACTTTTGATTCGGGGAAATCTGGATGCGCTGAGATGTCTCAGTTTTTAAGCCTGGGGCTAGTGAAGAAGAATCAGGGCAAGAGACCAGACTCAGAGGTACCATTGGACGATGAGATCTCCTTCCACGAAACGAGGTATCTCCGCCTCCATGGATGAAAGCCCTTGTGGGTGCAAGTCTGATCTCCGCACTCCCCGAGTTCGGGTCTTTGGTCACTATTTGGGAAGATCTTTTCAGTGGCAAATAAAGGCTTGGGCGTTTTTTAGCCCATCCACTCACAAAGTGAGTTTCAGGTTCCGCAAATGTTTGAGCACAGGTTGGGGTCTATCCAGTTCCCGGTGTTTGCCAGGCAGGGTTTTTGTCATGTGCCTGGGATTGAGTTCATGAACGAATACCTTTTTTTTCAGCAGAAAAAACAACAACAACACAACAAAGCGCAGTGGTTTGCCATGGGTGCTGGATCGCCCCCTTGGAAGCACCTGGCCCTTGGGGGGTCGGCAAAGAAATCTCTCGAGGGTGAACATCCCGCGGGGATCGGTGGCTTTGAACCTGTTGAGAGTACCGCCATTCTAGGTCCCCCAGTGCCAACTTTAACCAGGGTTGTGGGATCAAGAGGTTTATCCCCACTTTTGTGATACAAGGGCATCTTCCCCCTTTATATGGGGGGGGGGTAGTCTTTGGGAAGCCCTTTTTGTTGTATCCCAGAAGTGGTCATTTCCCACAGCCCTGCCTTTAACCGTTTCTTTTTTGGGGGGAGGATTCCCCTACTAAAATAGACTACAGAAAAAGAAATCGGGCACCCTTATTCTAAGCTCTCTACTGGAGGACCTAGCATTTATCAGATCTGGGAGTGTAAATCAAGCATGTCGGCAAGGTTGTTCATGAGCCGTTTGAACCTGGAATAGGCGTAAGACGCATCTTAGCGTTTGTGCTGAGAAGGTTTCCTCATGATTGGTCAATGAGAGTAGGTCGGACAATTAGACAATTTGTTGGAGGGCAAACCAATTTCTATGTTTTGTTTGGTTGTGTCTGTTTGAACTCTCGGTTGATTTTCTGTTTTGCTTCTTTGCATTTTTTGTTTTTGAGGTGGGATGAGTCTGTTTCTTTGGTGTGCCACATGTTTCAGCAGGTGGGGGTGTTGCCCACTTTTAGGCACGGTTGTTGTACTTGTGTGATAGTGCGTGGCATTCGTCACTGGCAGTGGAGGATGGCATTTTGGAACAACCACGTTTGAGATAACTGTCTTCCACGAGCGACAGTGATAGTCACTATCCCGTTAACATTTGCGGGTTTTGGAGAGCATTCTGGACAGCGTTTCTTCAGAGGGAATGATCTAAGGGTGTGCTTTTGGGTCCGAAGGTTCTCTAGTGCGTCGCCATAGATGTGACGAACAACTGTAACACCAGAGAACCAGCAGGAAATTGATGCATGGTCTCTCTTAGGTGGGGGCTAGTGTGATTAGCTTCAGATTCATAGGCGTTCCTCTTAGTTGATTTGGTTGAAAAATAGAGGGCCCTGGTTTACCTGGTGGTTCAATCAACTACCAGGGCCAGCTATTTTCCCAAAGACACCTATGTTCAGATTGCTCTCCGTGAAGCATCTATAAAAGCCACTTCCCAGCTTTGAGGCACCCACGTTTTTTTTTTGCTGCATGTTCACCGAGAACCGAGAAAATACAGTTGCCCAGTGGCGCCGATTAATTTTTCCTTTTGATTTGGGAAGGGTGCCGATTCCTTAACTCACCCAACCAAAAAGATGGATGCCGATTCTTGTTTTCGCATAAAAATCCACTGGCATCTGAGAAGACGATATCAGAAAGCCAGCCGACACGAAATCTTTTCGGACGGCCTTTGGCCTGACATGTCTCACCAGTAGCACTCAATGGTGAAGCTGGCGGCCAGTCGGCTGGCAGCCAGACGCTTGTAGCACCACACTAGCCAAGAAGCGGAGCAAGTTGCATATCCGTTGCATAAGAAGCTAGGTGGTTGCATGACAGCGGAAGACCCTGCAAGCCTTTGAGGAGATAACACACAACTATAGCAGGCATAAGGTAGCTGCACTGAAAAAAAAGAAGAACATGGCAGGTGGTTTTATCCCATGTCAGGACCGGATATGATATGTGTATATATCCCTTGTGGTTGGTCGACTTGCAAGGTTTGGGTATACCTGGTGCTTCTCGCAATTTCCAACCAAATATCATGGCAATGGTTTTTTGTTTAAAGGTGTTTAGAAAAAGCAAAATCGCTTTGAACCTGGCGATAGCCCATTTTGGTATCACAGGAGGGGTTACTTTCCACGACCGTGACCAGGGTTGCAGGGTACGGTATGCTTTTAGGTCCATTGGGTTCAACATTGATACTTTCCGCTGGTTTCTGTTTGGCTCTCATCGTTTACCTGTGCCGCCATGTATTTATGTCTCCAAAGAGACGTTTACTTGGTTGCTCTCTTGGAGGATCCTCTCATCTTTCAACCTGGACAATGACCTTCAGCAAAACGTTGGCACTTCTTTTTTTTTTTTTTTTTTTTAGTTAGTTGCCGTTGGGGGGGGGGTCTTTTTGTCTTTTTTGGGGGTGGGGGTGGGGAAAGAAACGACCCACCGCTTGGCCAAGCTTTCAGAGGTGCCCACCGTCCGGCCGCCGTTCCGCGGTCTTTCGCGGTGCCAGCGGCAAGCTCCGAGTCCTCGGTTTCCGGCTCAGTGTCTGGCCCCCAAGTCGAAGCGAATCCGATCGCACCATTTAGTCTATGCGAGGCCATGCCATGGTGGTTGTTGGGAAACATGTTTTTTTTTGTTTTTTACATTTTTGCTTATTGTGGTGTAGTGGGGAATCCCCACTTTACCGCCAAAAAAAGTATTTTTTGCTCCTCTTCCAACGTCAACCAAGATGCGGGGCTGGCATCCAAAACCGTGAGGCTCGTCCCAAAACACCCCTGAGGGCTCCAAACATCCACATGCTGTCGAACCGAAAAATAGGCCGATGGCCATCCTCCTGATGTCTGACTGTCTGCATTTTGAACGACTTCATATTGGCCAGGATTTGTTCTTCAGCTTCATGTGTCTTTGGAGAGCTCGCTGAAAGGCCATTTTGTTTGTGTTCAGAATCCAGCTGCGTTTTGTACCTCTCGCTAGCAAAATGCCCGATACATCGAAGGTAAATGGTTCATATACGCAAACACGTTTTTTCCCTGTGATGTCCTCCACGTGGAGCTCTTGGCACAATGGGGACCTTTTTGTTGCATTTCAATCTTCTCTAAACGGTTTGTGGCAAGAAACATCTTCCCCAAGGGCAAGGAGATCAATTGGGTGTGGGTCGAACATAGGTATCCTGAATGGAACCTAATGGAAACAAAGACGAAGCCCTGTGGCCCATATCCTGGTTTGATTTAGACCCATACCCATTGAGGGGGGAGGCCAGTACACCAGGCTCGCGAAGCACGGGACAAATATCTCATTCGAACAGCTTCAGCCGGGCAGGCGCTCACGTGCCGAACGGTTCCGAGCCAGGAACGGATCGGTTCACCCCCCCGGTGTTTTGTGTGTCCCTTGAAATTGACAAGCACATGTTTTTGTTTTTGTTTTCTGGTTCCCAGCCACCCAGTTCCTTAGGCAGTTAGCTTTTGAAGTTGGTTTCGCGGTGTCCATTCAACCTCCGAAAAGCAGGGTTGTGGGATCAAGGGGTTTTACCCCACTTCTGTGATACAAGGGAATCTCCCCCGTTGTGTGGGTTAGTCTTTGGGAAGCCCTTGTTGTTTCACAGACTCGTGGATTCCATTTCCCACAGCCCCTAAATGTCTTCGACTTTTGGCAGGGGATCGAAGGATCGGACCCGCCCAGTTCACGGTGGTCTTGAACAAAATCCCCGCATCCCTATTCTGTAGGCTAAACTGCGGTCAGCCAGACTTTTGGTTTGGGGGGATGTACAAGGAGTTGATTGGTTGGTGTGTTGGTTGCTTGGCTGCTTGGTTGGTGGGTTCTTTGGTGCATTTTGCCAAGGGATGCTAGGACTTTAACTTTTTGCCAACTAATGGGTTTTCCATTAAACCACTAAAAGTTAAACTTTTAGCAGGGGAGCAGAAAGCAACCGAGTCAATATAGAGGCACTCTGTTGAAATCACTGACATGGTTTCGGGGCGATCTTCCCAGATGCCTGATTTGGGTAAAGAATCATTTGGCCGATGCAAGTAGGCAATGAGGAATTCCCAGCCAGTTTGTGTTTTTGGGAAGAGGTAAGAGGTTGTCAATGTCTACCATATGGTTGTTTCTTGGAGTAAGACGACTCCCAATAGTGGCAGTCTTTTTCCCACGGCTTCCCCTACGTCAACCGAAACGCGCTTCTCCATTGAGACACCTGTCGTATGGTTGCTGTTTGTCTTGACTGCTATTGGGTTGGATCTTTAGACTTCAACTGTTTGGGAAATTAAGGGGTTTCCCACTAAACCCCAAAAAGTTAATTAAACTTTTTGCGGGGACCAACAAGTCAACAGCAAGCAAGTTGTCATGGACCATCTGCCAGCTTTTGCGTTTTTAGAGCGGCTTTGCTTTCAGGAAGCCAGATGCCCTGCTTGCGGGTTGCGAGATGCAACTGCATCACGTCGATTTGAGATTGCCGCGGTGTGAGCTTGTCCGAAAGGATGCCAGGTGAGATTTCAGACATTTGAGAGAACGGAGGGGGGTGTTCTGTGGGGATGCATTCAATGCGAATCTGAATTCCATTCTGGTTCCCAGCTGTGAAAAGCCGTCCTTGATCGTTGCCGTTCTTCATGAAAGCAGCTCCAAGTGAACCTTGAAAGAGCGCACCGTCAGATAGAACAAGCACAGCCAAGATGAGGTTGTGCCCACGGAAGCTCACCAAGTTTGCACTTGCTCGCATGTTTGGCGCTGGCATCCTCGTGGCATCCCTGCGCGAAAGAGCCACAGCAAACTCGCTGTGCTCGCCTCGGAAATACTCTCCCTCGGATCTGATGGCATTTTCCCGGAGAACTGATGCCATAGATGGATGAATGAATCTGTTTTCATCGGCAACCAACTGTGGCCAACTGATTTGTTGGGCAACCCATCGATGGCCAATTTTCGCAAAATCCGGCGAAGTAATCAAGCTGAGCTGCCGAGTCCATACCTGGAGTCTCCATGTCCCTTTAAAAATGGGGTCATGACCCCCTTATTTTGGGTCATGACCAACCATTTTTAAAGGGTCATGGAGACTCCACTTCGCTGTTCTTGGCATGTTTTTTAGTTTGTTTTTTCAGTTTTTTGGTTCTGTTCATTTTTACCGGGGGTCTGCAAAAAACAAAGTTGTTTGCTAGCATACCAAGAGTAGAGATGTCGAGGTGGTTCTTTCTGCTGAACTCCCTGGAGCTTTGCCGCAGCCAAGGAACATGGCATCCAAGTTCCTGGAGCCGGTGGACTTTTTCAAGTCGGAATCCATAAGCCCACACAGACATGAAGGCTTGTCAAAACTGGGGGCCTGTTTTGGGTATTCCCGAAAGGCGCCACCAGGTTCCAAACAGAAAAAGCAGATATATATATATATATATATACATATACATATACACATATATATTATATATATATATTGTTTGAAGCATATGTTTTTTTTTTTGTTCGCACCCCATATACTACGTGCATGTGAGCGGAACAGCTTTCCACTTTTGACGACGCCACATGGCCAACTCCTCGTCGTTTTGGGTTGGTGTCGACTCTGGGAGTCGCCCTGCGGGATGACCTGCGAAGCTCGAGACGCGAGGCGGAAGTTTCTCGGACGAGCAAAATGAAACCGAGGAGCCCCCGGCATTTCAGGGGCAAAAAGGGGTCTTTTGCGGCCAGTCCACTCAGGAAGTGAGTTACAGTAAAGTTGTCAGGACGCTGAAAGCACATTGGAGGTTACTCGGGGGTGCCCTCTTTTAGATGGTGTTTGATTTGTTCAAGCGACAATTCTTGCTGGTGGTCTACGCTACTTTGGGCTGGCCTGAGGCTGCCTTGAACCTAAGGCTATTGCTGAGTCCCGGCTCCCTGCTCAAGAAACGAAGCCCTTTCCGATCTTTTGCAGTTGGTTCATACTTGGTTGCAGTATGGAAAGGGGACAGGATATGATCATACAACGTGCTCGCGCAACTTGCGTGTGCGGGTAGGACTATCCCTGCGGATGGCTGAAGTTCTGGTTGGATCTCAGAGTCCGAGCCCGTCCGAGCCTGTCTTTTGAGAAGAGACGCGCGCCGCAATGCTTTCACCGCCAGCAGCAAACAGCGACGGAGGTTCGGCAGACCGATGGGTATCACGCTAGCTATGTGGTTGCTGATTTCGAGGTCGCGAAGTGGATTGGGGCCGGGGTACTTTGTTTGGAAGTGACAATCGGATGTTCTCGCAGGTGATGCTTGGATGATGTGGTGTGAGTATTAAGTTGTTCTGTTGATTTTGTTTTGCGTTCTTTGTCTTGTGTTTCCCTTCTGTGCTGCGTTTGCCTCACTTTCATCGGATGTGTGATCCGCTCTCGGATGCGTGTGATGTCGCGGATACCGCCTGGGCTGATTTTCTTTTTTCGGAGGCGGTTGGTTTCTAGCATGTGTTAGTTCCCTGGGTGTGTTCCTTCTTTTGCACAAGGCATTTGGAAGAAGCTAATTCGCCGCAGGCTCTGCAGTAGATCCAGAATGACATCCTGAAAGGTTCGATACGGGTTGAACCGTTCTCAAGTACTTGGTGAGGTGACGTCAAATCGCCGGAGAGTCGATCAACTTGGTACATCCAAATCTGTGCGATCACAGATTTGGTGCTCAGAAAACACGGGGCTGAGGCTCTAGCCAAGAGGCTCTCATTGATGTGGCCTGCTTTTTTTGAGGGTTCCCATGGGGTTGCTTTACAGGGAAACGGTTGCTCCAACGGAAACCGCCCATTTTGGGTGCCTGCCATTCTGAGACAACCGTATGCAAGACTGCCCCTCTGCTCGGCTTGGTATTGGCTCGCAGCCTGGCTGGATCAGAATCCGACGCAAACAGCCTGGTTTGTTCATGATACTAAAAGGCCTGTTTTTTCTTGGCAGGCATGGTGGCATGATCGGGCATGATCATGGATCCTTCACTCGGGAAAATCATCTAAGCGTCAGGAGTGCTGACCACACATTGTGCGCTAGGAAAAGCTAGTGTCATGCGACATGAACGCAAGTCATCTGGCGACCATGGCACATTGTGCGCTAGGAAACCGGTTTTCATGGAGAGGTAAGTCATCGAGCCCTAAACCCTAAACCCTAAACCCTTGAACCACGAAGCAACCGTGGCATACGGCGACGGAACACGTTGCACCTGCGGCCTGGTCGCTGCTGCTTGGGCGACAAGGCGACATCGCTTGGCAAGGTGCCGCCGGCAGTAGCACCAAACTAAGCATGATTGTTCAAACTAATGTAAATGCGTATATATATATATATATTAGATGTAGGTATATAATATGTTTATTGTATTTGTTGTTTTTTTCTCATGTTTTTTTGGCGGGGGAGGTCAAAGTAAAAGCACGGCACCCAACTGCTGAGGATTCGGAGGGGCTTCGCAAGCTGCTTGTTGAGTGTCCAGCGCTCTGCCAGCATCTCATGGCTCTATAGGTCTCATGGCTCTTCCGCATAACATATAGCACGGACGAAACGCGCGCCATGTTGGTGAGTGTGCCAAAACACAAAAACATATTGAGCCGTCGGTTGTGCGTGTCACTGAGCGAATTCATTCAGTCGGAAGAGTCAGACCAAAAGCTGTTAGCAATGGCAGGTCCCAGGGATTTCGCAGATGCAGAGAAGGAGTTTCGTTGAGCAATGACGTTGATCAGCCCCCATTCCCACTAGCATGACTGGGGCGATGTGCACGCTATGAAGCTTGGTAGAGAGATTCAGTAGTCTAAGGACCATTTCGCAGGGACATGAGAAGATTGGCGAACATTTTCCCACAACTGAAGGGGACTCCCATATTTTCCTCATGTCGTTTACCATGTTGAATTTGCATCCGCCGTATCACTGTATCACTGCGTTTTCGTAATGCCTGCCGGCCATGCATTTCTTCACGTCGTCCCTGGATGCGCCAAACTCCGCTCTGGCTGGATCGCTGAAGCCCATCAGCAAGGACCAAAAGCTGTGGGCTGTTCATACCATGGTCAAAAGGATCGCTGTCGAAAGCCCCGGAACAAACAATCAGAAGGAACCAGAGCTGGAGCTTCCAAGCAAAGTATCCGGTCTTCAGCATTTCTCAGTCCCTCCCATTTGCTTTGGAGTGGACATAGCTTGCCATCGGCCCTTGAGAGCGATGTTAGACAACTGACACGGGTTTCCATCCCTGGCATCGTGGCTGCGTTGCTACAAGCAGAGGGTCGATCGTGGCACACATGTTGTTGCTTGCCTCATATGTTCACCTAAGAACAGTTGGCAATGTTAACAGAGGTGTTCCCAGATCCTAAAGACCCCAAGCGAGCAGTTCGGTTGGAATGAAATGCCCAAGTGCCTGAGGACAGCATTTGGTACGCGGATGCGCCCTTCGGAGTGTGCCAAGAGGTGTTGCTCTCTGAGGGCGTGGCACCTGACTTCATCGAGCCCGTGGTGAAGTTGCAGTCCTTCGCCACTGGGCCAAAGCGGAGCTGGGCCCATAGGCTCAGTTGCCCAAAGCCAACCTTTTCACCTTTTGGTTTCCCCATTTTGGTCCATCTTTTGTAAAGGTGCCAAAAGGTTAACCTTTTGGCTCTGGGTCCTTTGGGCAACTGAGAAGATCCTTCACGAGTTCTTTCTGCACGGTTGGTTGGTGAGTTGGTGGGTTGGTTGGTCGGTGTCGGTAGGTTGGTTCATTTGTGGGCGGGTGGGTGGGTGTGTGGGTGGGCGGGTGGGTGGGTGCAGGTGGATGTTTTGCCTGTTTGCTTGCTCTTGCTCTTGATGTTGCTGTTGCTCTTGACCTTGCTCTTGACCTTGACCTTGCTCTTGCTTGCTCTTGCTTGCTCTTGCTTGCTCTTGCTTGCTCTTGCCTGCTCTTGCTTGCTTTTGCTTGCTCTTGCTTGCTCTTGCTTGCTCTTGCTTGCTCTTGCTTTCTCTTGCTTGCTCTTGCTTGCTTGCTTGCTCCTCTTGGTAGACCATTTTAGTGGTAAAAAGTGGAAACTTTCTTTGGCGAATCCACTCGGGAAGTGTGATATGTATTGAAAGGGGAAGCCAAGAGTAAACCAAGCAGAACTCGGTTCCCATCCATTCGGTTCCTTTGGTCTCCTTCTGAGCCTTAAAAAATGGTTGGCCATTACCCAAAATAATGGTTGGTCATGGACCTATTTTTGAAGGGTCATGGAGTCCTGGAGACTCCAGGAAAATCTTTTTAGTGGGTTTAGTATAGGTCGAACTTTTCGCCCACGAAGAGTTCACGACTCGCAGATCTGACGGACTTAGCCCTTCGGAGGTCGAAAGCTGGGACTTTGACCTCACGGATCCACTCACGCTCTCGCGGTTTCTGTGCCTTCGCTCTGAAACTCATGAGGTGTTGGGTACGTGGCCACCCCCTTAAAAATGGAAACCAAGGGGGTTCCAGCTTGCAGCCCCTCGGACCAGGTTCAATGTGTCCTTTTGCTGGATGGAATGTCGAAAAAGGAGTTCAAGAACCTAGAGTCTCCCTTCTGAGCCTTTAAAAATGGTTGGTCAGACTACCCAAAATAATGGTTGGTCATGGACCTATTTTTAAAGGGTCATGGAGACTCCAGGAAATGGGGAACTCTGTCCAGGAGTGTCTTATAAGGAGCCAATTTGGAGCTATTTAAGCATCATCGCCATTGCCAAGCCAGATTCGAGTTCGCTTGGGGTGGGATGTTTCAACGAAGCATTGGCAACGCCACCGGATTCCTAAAAGAGCATGCCACTTGCTTCCCCGGACATGTATGTGACATCCGGAACGGAGAGATGGTATCAAGATTGTCTTAAGGCACCTTCCAGATCCGCTTCCTATCTAAGAACTCACTTCCTTCTGGACAGGTTGACCACAAAACGCACGGGAGCTCACTTGTTTCCTCTATTCGAGTGATTCGCTCAATGGATATTTTCAATCAAGGTGTCCGCTTTGTGAGGTCAGACCGAACCCGTTCAAGAGCCCAGGTAGTCCGTTTTTTCCAACATTCAAGTGTCCTCCCAAACGCAGCCCCAAGAACTAGCTTCAAAATCACAAAATTTGTGGAGGAATGTCAATTCGGAGCCTGTTTAACATGCAGCCATGCATGAGGCGACTCGAGCCATGAGTCAAACCCCAGATCTGAATGGCTCCATGCCTCGTGTAACAGCGCCATCCGGAAGACTTGAGCCCTTCGGCAGCCGGTACTCACTCCGGCGTAGACATACGAAAAATAGATCACCGAGGTAGGTAGGTAGGTGGGTGGGTGGGTGGGTGGGTGGGTGGGTAGAAAAACAAGCAGATGAATAGATAGAGTTCTAGATAGATAGAAATAAAGTGTCGATAGAGAATAGAGAAATAAATATAATAGTTAGCAAGATTAGATAGACAAATGAGGAATAGATGTATAGATAGATCGATAGATAGGTAGACGGATAGATGGCTACACAAATAGATCTAGATCGATAGACAGGACAAATAGCTAGATGGGAACGAACCCATTTATAGATAGATTAGTGCATCGAAAAGTCGATAGATAGACAGCCAGGTAGGCAGATAGATGTACAGACAGACCGTTAGATAGAAAGTTAGACGGACAGTTTGGCTCCAGCTTCATCCATAGACCCGATGGGTCCTAAAAGGCACTCCGCGGCGTTTGAACCCCAGAAGCGCCTAGTTCGCTTTCGATCAGCAAGTTGAGCGGTTCCTCCAAAGACCGTGCCCTCGGAAGACCACCAGAGGGAAACAACCTCAAGCTCAGATCCCAAGGAATGATCCACCTGATGTAAGGCAAAAGCTCCACCAGTACATTGGTGCATTTTGCTTGGCTGTTAGGACTTTAACTTTTTGCAAACTAATGGGTTTTCCACTAAACCACTAAAAGTTAAACTTTTAGCAGGGGAGCAGAAAGCAACCAAGAGTACCAGAGGTTACCACCAAAGATGTGACAGGCATTGCTCTTCAAGTTGGACCCTTCCTTCCTAGGATCAGACCGATAGACAGATGGAGAGTTTGATAGATCGATGGATAGATAGGATGGAACACTAGAGAAAGGGATCAATCGATAGATAGATAGATGGATAGATAGATAGCTAGACAGAAGGGTAAGCAGAGATGGAAGGGGGGGGACACTGAGATCACAAAGCGAGAAGAGAAAGAACAATATTGAAAGACGAAATACATAAAGACAACAAGGGACAGACTGAAAGAAAACTAAATTAAATAATTCAAGACACAACTAATACACAATAAGATCAACATTAAAGAAACATAAAGAGCATACATAGAACAACACGAAGCAAGAGACAAAGACACAAACACATAAGGATGGCTATGGTTCTTATTTCTTTTGCCGCTTCCACCCAGCGGCTTCGCCGGCCCTGGTATGCATGGCTTTTTCCCTCGTTTTCCCTAGGGCCTGGGAAGACTTGCTCTTTCTCAGAGACTGATGGAATCTAGAAACCAACCCCTGTGTTTCCTTGAAAGGGAATTCCCAACACCCGGAAGGTCATTCCCGGCCAGCAAAATGCTGCTTCAACCCCCATTGAAAGCAAGGTTGACCCAACTTGGATGACAATCCTTAGGCAATGGTGGTCATAGGAGCCCCCATTGTTTTGATGGTTGTTTGAATCCCAGGGAAATCCCAGCAGATGGTCATGGGTCAAAATCCCCATACCCCCAGTGATCATCCCACTCCCCACTAAAATAGGTTCTAAAAAAATGGGTGAATTCACCAATCCCAACCAAAATGGGATCCCGTTGAACGGTTTTGACCGGCCCACAGCCACATATGGATCAACCGACCCTGTTTTTTCATACTAAAACCACTAAAATGACGATACCTCCCACTGAATGGGGGAGTCATTAGGGGCCAGGCATATGGAACCATCGGCTGTGACCGGCCCACAGCCACATCCCGCAGGCTGGGTGATCCGAAGAACCTGCAGGAGGCCCAGCAGCGCCTCAGCGAGAGCTGCGCCTGGCGCAAGCGGACGGACCTGGCGAACCTCATGCGGCGCTGGGGCGCCGCTTGGACTTCGCGGTTGGACTTCGCGGGGACTTCGCGTGGGCGGAGCGTGGGCGGCGCGTCCGGGCCGGCTTGGAAGGTTTCGGAGGTGGTCTTCTTCCTCTTTTTTGGGGTTGGGCTGGCGGTGGTTCAGCGTTTTCCATGTGATATGTTTTTTTGGTTTCAAGTTGTGTCATTCTTGTGTTTGTTTTTTTCTCGGGCGAAGGTGGCTTTTCTTTACGGCTTCCGCTTTGCTGGGGTGGGTTCGGTTTCGTTCGTGCTGTTGAGTCGCATTTTCTCGTGTTGGGCAAACGTGTTCTTCCTTGCTGGTCCGCGATGCTTTCAACTAGCATCTTATTGGTGTCTGTTTGGTCTCCAATGTTTTGGGAGTTGGGAGTGGTTGTGTTCTTGCATACTTGGGGCGGTTGCCCTTTGACCAACATGACTGGGAAGGGCGTGTTAGCCTTCAGCCAATCTTTGACCTGTTTGGTTTTCTCGCTTTGTTTTTTGGAGAGGGCCACCTGCGTTCCCTTCTGGGGTGATGTTTTAGGAAGAATCTAGAGGACCCCAGGGTTGACACCATTTGTTGCTCTTTGGAAAGCCGCTCAATCCGAACATGCGGGTGAGCAGCTATGACGCCAAGCATGGAGTTTCCTGGGTTTCGTTGAACCCTCAAGAACTGGTTGACTAATTCGGCGGGTTCTCTGTTTCGTGTGTAAAAGTTTGTTGGAATCGCCTTGATGCATCAAGCAGCAGTTTGCCAATCAGGGATGAACATCAACACAATCTACAGATTGCGGTTTAGAGGTTTCGCTTTGTGTGTCCGGGGTGCACGAGCTTGATCAGGATATTGGTTCTTTAAAATATTCTTATGGTGGTTGCCTTCAGTTCGTGAGCAATGGTCAACATGTATCGGCTTTGGAAGAATTTCCGAATTCCCGCAAATACAATGGCGACACACATGAGGCAATGTAAAAACACATCAGCAGAGACTGCTGCAGTTCTTTTTCGATTTGACAGGTTTTTTTTTTCCGGCTGGTCTCCTGATATGGCATAGATGGTATCAACTATTTTTAGTCGGCAGCCCAGTGCTGTGTCTTTGTTTGCAAGGGAAGGCAATCTGACAGTTCACAGTCTCGCGGCTTGCCTTTCAAACCCTTGCCTCTACGACTTCCAACACTCGACCCAACTGCTTTGCTTTTCCCATGCAACCATCATAGGGTCTGCGAGGCAAAGACAAAACCCGAATACGGCTTTGTAAAGGGTATTTGACCTCCCCCCCTCCCTCCCCTAACCACATCCCCTGGGTACGGTACCGAAAAGCACTGGCTGCAGTTGCAGTTGGGGCCCGGGTTTCCGGAGCCAAGGTGCCGTCACCCGAGGGCTGGCGCTGGCAGCCCCAATCTCCGCGCGCGCAGCAGATCGCCCGCTTCTTCTTTGGGCGCGTGCTGCCAGAGGCGCGCACCGCGCAGAACCTCGGCGTCTTTGCGAAGCCAAAAGGAGAACCACCGAGTCTGCGATCTAAGCCTTGAAGGAAACCAGCATTTTTTTTTGGGGGGTCCCTGGTTAAAGACGTTTTGGTGCAAAAGGAAACCACCGATTTTGGGGGTCCTGCAATTTAAAGGTAAGCCCCATCAAACCTTGGGATGAAGATTAGTCGAAAGTTCCAAAGATAGCGGCTGTCCTTTGCACTCTCGACGGTTGGGACAGACATGTTGAATACTCTCACAAGGAGTTTGCCCACTTTGAGGAGGACCCTTCACTTTCCCACAAGGGAAGAGGTTCTCACGTACTTAAGTATGTCTGCCGTAAATGCTTCGAGCAGGTCGAGTGAAGAGGCATGCGTGCCAAAAGGGCCCCTCACAAGCTGGCGGTGGAACAGCATGGGTATTGTAAAAGTCGTGTTTCGAGGGTACTCTTTTGGGAGGTTAGTTCGACAGTGCGAAATTTGCAGACAGACCAGATTTCTTTCTCCGTTCTAGTGTGGGTGAATCTACCTCACCACGGCCCAGCTGGTTTGCGAGGCATTAGTCGGAAGCATGGTTGCGGGAAATTGGATTTGAGAGTTCCTGCTCTCAACGGGAATTCCCTTTGAAGTGATATCGCGGGGACCTAGGTATAGGCATATGTCTTTTACGGTTTCACCCTGGTTCAAAGGGAAACAGAAACACCACATGAGGTTGTCCAAAAAGCTCGGAAGTCTAGGTTTAGTATTCGGAGGTTCCAAAACTGGCACGGCTCACTGCAAAACGATAAGGAGTCAAAGAACGATAACAATTGATTGTCAGCTGGGAAAAAACACAGCTTGTTGGGGCAAACTGGTAGCTGGCCAAGAACGAGAACAAAACGCACACATGACAACGTTTTGCACATAAATTATTTTGTCTTTTGCTGCCAAAGTGTACCTCGCGTACTACACTTGTACTGAAAAGTTGCGATTTTCAAGCTGCAGCTGCCAAAGTGTACTTCGTGTGCTACACTTTACCAAAAGGTCGCGATTTCGAGGTTGAAAGTGCAGAGAGCTCAAAACTCTGCAAAACGGTAAGCAGTCAAACAACGATAACCCCAGAGAAGTGACTCTAAACACACCGAGGTTTTTCTGCAACCTCACATGTTTGGCGTGGGACGCCCTGTTGTGACACATGGGGGGTTGGTCACAAGGCCCTTTTACATGGGATGACCATTGGGGAAAAGCAGGACAAGTTAACCATGGTCACTTGGGGGCCACCGCGCATGCTTGTATGTTTTCAGCCAATGCAGACCAAGGAACGGCCCTGTGTTGGTGCTTCGCTTGGGGGCCTTTGATATAGAGGGCGCCGTTCGGGAGGAGCTGGTGGAGGAGGGTGCTCCAAGTACCGCGCTTTGAAGATGACACGAAGTGTGCAGCAGTGCATATATGGCACTCACGATCGAAGGTGTGCTTGGTGGCTTCAACGCAGGCAAGTTTTCCTGTTTTCCTCGTATGATTGTTGTGCTTCTGCTCGATAAGAGGTGGTGGTTGCTTGGATGAAGGCATCCAACCAATGCTTTTGCCTTACTGTATGGGCGTTCTGGCTGTAACCAATCCCAGCGCACCCAGGCATTTCTTTAGAATGGAGGGTGTGGTTATGCTTGCGTGCGTGCGGCGCGGGCGCGAGCGGGCGTTGCGTTGCGTCGCGATGCGATGCGATGCGATGCGATGCGATGCGATGTTTGTGTGTGTGGGGTGTGTGTGTACACACACACCATAGGCAAGGTTTGCAGATCCCACGCCTACTCTGCTCCTGGGCAGCGAAGTTTTAAGTTATGTGTCTATATTTGAGTCCAAAAGCCACCGTGAAGATGGACCATGAATCTTCAGCGGCCGTTCACGACCCACAAAGCCGGCGTCCAGAGTTTGGAGCCTCCATTTCGGCATTGGTCCGTGAATTCTTCTGCCCGATCTTTGTAAGTCACGTGGTTCACCAGTTGCTGATGGAGTGGTTGCTGGGGTAAACCAACGACTCCAGGACATCCGACGATCTTTTTGAGTCTCCATAAATGACCTGTGCTGGGGTAAACCAACGACCCCATCCCGATCTTTTTCAAGCTCCATAGCTGAAGTGGTTGCTCCGGGTAACACAACGCAGCCAGGACATCCCCCCCTTAAAAATGAAATCGGGGAGGGGGGTGACCGGGGGAATTCCATTTCTGGTTCTATTTTCCCTTTTGTGGGGACTAGATAAATGGAATTGGGGACCTCCCACCCCCCTCCTGAAGATAGATGCCAGGACATCCTTGAGCCTTGGATCTTCATGGTGGAGCAAGTCTTCCAGCTCCTGCGCCATATCTCCTCCCAGAGCTCCACGGCTGCAACCCGGGGATTTCGCCCACGGCCGCCTCCTTCGTGTTTTGGGTGCAGCTCACCTTGTTTAGATCCGCCAGTAGGGCCCTTCGCTCCCCTTTTTTTTGGGGGAGGGTTCCCCTACCAAAATAGACTAAAAAGGGTACCTTTATTCTAACCTCTCTACTGGAGGACCATTTTTTTTGATGACTTCATTCAGAGATTCCGTGTTGAACAGCACCAAAGTTCAGAGTGGCGTCTGTCGAAATGGTCTTATTCATGCACACAGGTTTCAAGAGGTTACTCAAGATATTTTGAAGCTTCGGTGCAATGCAGCAGGCAATCCATGAAAGATAGAGTACATGAACGGGACCCAGAAAATTGTTTCCCTGTGGTTTCCCTTTAAGCCAACCCCCAACAGAGTGCCCTCCGAAAACAGAAAGGTATCTCCTGAGCGGTGGGTTGTGGGCTCAAGCACTTTTGCCTCCCTAGTACCGATCTTCTGTTTGAACCGAAAAGTCATCGAGAAATCCGGGGGAAACAGATAAAACAATCAAACAACAATCTGACAAAGGACATGTTTGGATCTTGCCCACTTGCAAGTCTGAAACTGAACAAACATCAAGAAATCCTAAACATCCAAGCACAACAACATCTTCCAGTAGAGTCTAGTAGAGCTGATGGGGTATGCCAAGATGCCCCCCTGCCAGATTGTTTTTGTGTGAATTCTCGATGTTTTGTTGTCTATTTGCCGTGTGCCAAGAATTCCCCTGGCCGGAGTTGCGTTTTTTTTTTTTTTTTAATCGTCTGCATGTTGCAGGAAAAAAACATTTCCAGAGCTTGATGAACATGTGAATCGAAATCAAATGAAATTTATTCAGAAACAGTTCAAGCAGGGCCTATATCTAAAGCTACAGCTTGAATATAATTCCTTGCCAGGTTGCCAGTTTTTGTTTATATAAAAAGCAGCGCTTAATGTGTTTTGATTCGAACTCAATACAGAAAGAACGCATTGTGGTTCCTTTCAATTGGCCTACCCCTTGAAAAACATATGAAGCATGTGTTTTCTTTCAACAAACAAGAACGAACGCAAACACTGAACAACACAACTTCAGTTCTATTAAACCAGATAGAACCGTTCTTGAATTATTAGAGTATTAACATATACGAACATGCTAAATCAGTTGAATCAACATCCTGTTTGCAACAAAGTTCCTATTGAAATCCTAACTCGAGACAGAACTTCCAACTGGTGTCGTTATGATGTAGTTCCTCACTAAGCTCTATGATTCCTTTGTCACTGCAGTTGCTTTTCTGTAATATGATTTGTTTCCGCGTTTGCAAAATGATTGATTTACACACTCACAGCAGACCCCTGTCAAAAGAAACACACCCATATGTATTTCTTTGATGGCTGGGGGCAAGTGAGAAGCGGAACAGGGGGGCTGATTGTGTCTGTTGCTGTTCTAGGGGTTGATGCTGTTTCCCCTGGGGTTCTGATGGTTTTCTGGAAAGATGGATCCCTTGAAAGAATGGAAATGGAAGTGCCCCCTATAGATGTTTTGTAAAACCAAAAACGCGGGTCTTCAACTTTTGGCCTCCCAAACCGCGAGCAAGAGGTACCCTCAAAAAAGACAAAGTCACTGATCTGGGCGTGTCTTTTTTGGGGAGAACCCTTTGGGGTGGTTTGAAAGGACACCACAGGGAAGCCACCCGCTTTGGGCTTCCCCTATTTTGAGACAAAGCCAGGTGTATGTGCGATGCTGTCGGAGCCGCCTATTGGCTTCGACACGGGCGTTATGTTTTGTGTCGCTGCAAGTACAGGCATTCGCCCAAGTAGGCAACAACACTTCAAAGCCGCCAGCAGAAAAACGTCTCAGTGGTCCTTGAGGTGGCTGTGGTTGTCAAAGCCGTTTTGGGATCCCACTTTGGGGTTTTCGGTGTACCACCCATTTTAGGGTTCCTATTTTAGTGGTTGGATTGAATCGGATGTTCACTGGGGGTACGATTTGGACTTTCACCCATGGCTGGGTCCTTGATATATGAGTCAACCTCAGAATTATCAAAGACCACTTTATCAACGGCGTTTCATTCAATACTGGTTTTTTGCATTTTCCTTGGAGAACGATAGGGGACTCACAAAAAACGATACCCCTGAGCATGGTTTGTGCTGGACCTTCGAGCTGGAGCTGCCGAAGTCTAACTTGTGTACCGTGCCTGTACTGAAAGCTGCGACTTGCGACCTGGAGGTTGCGGCCAGCAAGCAAAAGCCGCTTAGACTGACACGTGACCGCCGCAAGCTGCAACCTTCGAGCTGGAGCTGCCGAAGTGTAACTTGTGCACTGCGCTTGTGGTGAAAGTTGCGACTTGCGACCTTGAGGTTGCTGCCAGCAAGCAAGCCGCCAAGACTGATATATGATTACCGCAAGGCAGAGAAGGCTATTGTGTGTTTGCTTGGCTCTAACAGCTTATGGAAAATTGTGAAAATTTTCGTCACGCGACACACGCCCAGAACGATACCCCGGTCGATACCCCGTCGATACCCCGAGCATTGGCCCGAGTTGCAAATGTGAGGCCTAGTGCATTTGCTTACAAAAGACTACGCGTGTGGTTCCAGTGCTGTGTTTGCGTAGAAAGTTTGTCGGGTGCTTTTCGAGTTCGCGCGGCGCTATAGCGAGAGCGCTTGGGCACGCGTGGTCACCGCGAAGAGGGTTCACCGGGCACTTTCCAAATTCGCACGGAGTCGCAGCGAGGGCGCTTTGACACGCGCAATCCTCGCAGAGGGTTCATTGGGCACTTTACGAATTTGCACGGCGCCACAGCGAGAGCGCTTGGGCGCGCAGGATCACTGCAGAGGGTTCACCGGGCACTTTCCAAATTCGCACGGCGTCGCAGCGAGGGCGCTTTGACACGCGCAATCCTCGCAGAGGGTTCATTGGGCACTTTACGAATTTGCACGGCGCCACAGCGAGAGCGCTTGGGCGCGCAGGATCCCTGCAGAGGGTTCATCGGGCAGTTTTAAAATTCGCACGGCGTCACAGCGAGGGCGCTGTGGCACGCGCAATCCTCGCAGAGGGTTCATCGGGCGCTTTACAAATTCGCAGGGCGCCACAGTGGGAGCGCTTCGAGGCGCGCGATCCCTGCAGAGGGTTCATCGGGCACAGCACGAACACGCGAAACGTGGAGAACGATAGGGGACTCACTAAAAGTAGAATGAATACACCCCACACAGCAAATATAGACGCTGGCTCATATGGCTCCAGCCTCTTTTAGCGACTTCAAATAACCGTTTTCGGCGGCTCCTTTCCATGGGTATGTTGTTTTACGATCGTCTTCAGAGTTTTCTAGGGGTGACTTCCATTTCCATTCTTTCCAGGGATCCTTCTTTCTAGAAACCCACCAAAAAATGTGGGGAAATGGATCCGGTTATTGAAAATAATGATGGCTGAAAAGGATATTGAAAAGGAATCAGCCCCAAGAAGTTTCGTCTACAGGGCGACGAATTCTTCGTGAGTTCCACGACCGTTTCGGGTTGAGGCAAGCGCCCGGTGAAGTTGGCCTGCGTGGTGGACATGGAGGGGGTGTCCTTTGCCTGGCTGCAGCACCTGCAAGTCATGCAGAAGCACCGCGGCGGCTTCAAACGCGCGCGCCGAGTGTGATGGTTTTGTTTGTGACGGGTTCAGTGTGTCTCATGTTGCGTGTAAAAATTGGGATGACTCGATGACAACCCCAAGAAATGGCTTGTTTGTGACGGGTTCAGTGTGGTCTCATTCTGCGTGTCAAAGTAGGGATGACTCGATGACCCAAGAATTGGCTTCTCTTGTGTTTTATCACTCCACATGGGTGCCTTCAAAATGCGTACCCTCAAAGACACGTATATGAGATTTGGAGGCAGACCCAGATGATCATTGTCTCGAACAGGGCAGCACCCATTTTGAGCTTGAAAGGACCATAGACACAAACAAGCCAACAAATCTATATGCAGGATGCCCAGTAATGCAGGATCGTCCCGATCCCCGCAATCAAGAACAAAGGGGATAGATACTGTTTATGTTGTCAAGACCTTTTCGACACCCATGAGTAAAGGCTTTGCCTGTATGGTGCATCCGTGAAGACTTCAAGCCATACGCGCGCTTGTTTGTGTGTTTCTATGGCGCGTTCCTTGAGGTTGAAAGTGAAGCCAAAAGGAAACCCGAAGAAGCAACCAGTTTGGGGCCATGTCTGAGACAAGCCTTTTTCTTTTTTTAATCTCATGCAACGTTTCCCCGGAGGGTGGGGGGGCACAACCCATGCAGATTGGGGGGGGGCAATGACATTTGCATCCACGAGCCACCCTCCATTCAGCTTTGGGAGATATTTTTTGCGGTTCCGCGAGTTTGTTGTGGGTCAACTAGGGGTTTCGTTCAGCTACCCATTCCGGGGTTGCTTCGGGGAACCACAAGCAAACCAAGAATTGTTGAGGCATACCAGAAACGCCGGCAGTTTGCAAGAAACGCCGTTGGCCCCTGGCTGATCCAAATCAGCTCAGGGCCTCGGCGCAAAGCAGTCTCAGAAGGTAGCAACATGAAGCGCAAACTGACTCTCGCCCCTTGCAAGGCGGCTTTGGTCGATTTGTGACACCTGGATCACTCCTCAAGAAAGCGTTTGCGATCTCGAGTTCCGCCGTTGGGACGCGCGTTTCCGCCGTTGGGACGCGCGTTTCCGCCGTCGGGACGCGCGTTTCCGCCGTCGGGACGTAGGTTTCCGCCGGTGCAAGTCAACACATTTGGCGGTAAAGCTCGATGGGTATTCCAACAGGTCGCACCGAGTTTCACCAACCCACAAAGCCTAGCACAAAACCTGGCAAAGTTGCATAGTCGCGGTCAGGTGCGCAGATCTTGCAAAGCGGCGCACGTCAGGCAAAATGCCCACAAACCGCAAAAACGCCGTCGCAAATTGAAAAACGCCGCCACAACCAGCTCCCCATCGAGTTCCGCCGCTGGACGGCAAAAGGCGCCTTTTCGAGTCTCAGGCTGAAATTTTCGCCTTTTGGAGTTTATAGGTATGTGTCCTTTTTGGTTGATTTGGTTGAAAACATAGAGGGCGATTCCTGGTTTACCTGGTGATTCCATCAACTACCAGGGCCATCTATTTTCCCAAAAAGAACACCTATGGTTTCATTGGGCAGTAGAGATTCCACGAATATCATGTCCACTCCAAATAAGTGGCTACACACATCATCCCCTGCGGCTTGGCAATGGCATTGCCGGGCTTGAAATCCGAGGGTTGGTTTCCTGGGCGGGAGCTCGAGAGCCGGCTTCGGGTAAAGAACCATACGCTCCATGGACAAAAGTTCTCACCTGCCCAAAGCGAATCAACCTTTCGAGCTTCTGGGCTTCCCCGGTTGCATTTTAATTCATGCCCCCCAAAAGCTCACCTTTTGTTCTGGGTCCTTTGGACAACTGAGAAAGGGTCAGCAAACGATTTCGGAAGCAACCGACCTCCTGAGCCCAATAGGTTTGGCATCGATCTGGATTTAAACATGTGCAGGTGGGAGGATGTCATTGTCAGTATCCCTGAATTTTTCCAGCACAAGGGACTGGACTGTATGGACCATCCGACGCCGTGGCCACATTTGTCCCCTCGGAGGTTTTTGCATTTTGATTTGGCTGGTCTTTATTGGTGTGACCGAAGCGCCCCGGAGAGACCTGTTGGTTTCATGCGGGTTTTTGTCCATACCTACACGAGACCTTTCCCGCAGCTTGGAGCAACCCAGATTTCTATACCTACATTTTTCCCTTCTTTGCGATTTGGCGGGCGAGAGCAACGATTCCTGTAATGTTTTTGTGTGCGCGTCTATTTTTGAGGGAACCTCTCCTCTTGGTGGTTGTTTTTTCAGGGAAACCCAAAAAGGACACCTTTCCATCATTCTAGGGGGGTCAAGGATTCCTAAAAAGAAACGACTTGCCGGTGATTTGGGAATGAGACATGGACTGACCCTTCAAGAAAAACCCGTCCAACTGGTTGGGTTCCTTTCAGGAGACCAAAGCCACTGGGTTCATGAACCAAACACGGTTCAACGATTCCTAAGAAAAGCGAAGAACCATGGGATTCCTCGAAAAGATGAGCAAACATTGGATTAAAAGAAAGAAAGTCAACACAAATGCTTCCTAAAACAGGATGAACAACCATTGCTTTCCAAAAGCTGGATGAACAACCATTGGATTTCTTAATAGAGAAGACAAGACGAAAACATTTGATTCCTCAAAAACTCAAATCTTACAACAAACAAAGATTCCTAAGAAAGGATGAACAACCATTGAATTCCTAAAGCATGAACATCCATTGGATTCCTAAAACAGGATGAGCATCCATTGGATTCCTAAAAACGACAAGCCAAAAAGAGTTGATTTCTTAAAACATGACAACTGAACACCAACACAGAATCCTAAAGGATGAACAGCCATCGGATTCCTAAAACAAGGTGACCAACCGTTGGATTCCCAAGACAGGATGCACAACCATCTTAATAAAAAGACAAGACAAACACATTTCATTCCTCCAAGAATAACAACATAAAACAAGCGAAGATTCCTAAACAAATGATGAACAACCACTAGATTCCTTCGAGAAGCGTAGATTAAACAACAAACAAACACCATTGTTCAGGTTCTCCGCGGCCATCAACCGCAACTACCCGGAGATGGCTGCCACCCTCACGGTGCTGCGCGCCCCCAGCATCTTCACCTGGATCTGGAGCCTAGCAGCCCCGGTCCTGCTGGAGGAGCGAGCGAGCGAAGCGGCGGAAGCGAAGTCGTGTTTGGACGCCGCCAGACGAAGCGGCCCAAAAAGGAAGCGAGCTCGTGGAAAAAATGTTTTTTGCTTCCGGTTGCGGCCGAAAAGGAAGCGAGCTCGTTGTTGTTTTGTTTTTTTGTTTGACGGTTAGCGAGATGCAGATTGAGTCCTGCGGGGAAAAAAAAAGCAATTCGGAGGAATGCGTACACTGGGTTGTTCAACAGGCAGTCTCCGCAAGATCCGTACCTTTTAGTTGCGACAGTGGTCCCCTCTGTGGTGGCTTTCCCAATAAAATCGATAGGGATTGGCCAACACTCCATTTTAGAACGGCCCCAGTATTTGGAGAAATTTGTTTAGCGCCTTGCCCCACCTTGCGTTTTCAACTTCCAATTGCAGGAATTCCTCACTGCAGATGGAAAGATATCAAGTTTTTTCCCACTGCACAAATAAGAACCCATTTGTTCGTTACTTTCCTGTTTGTTTGGCTGGCTGGCGGCTTGCATGATGTAGCTGTGGTTTGGTTTTTTGTGCGTGCTAGTGGTGTTGTCTTGGCTGCTTATACAAATGATATTCTGCTCGCTGGCATGTTGCGCACTGAATAGTCTTGGCAAGAAGGCACTTGAGGTGTAGAAGAGTTGCTGACTACTCTCAGCTTGTTGAAACGGACATGTGCATTGACGAGAAAGCTCGTTACGTGCACACCAAGGATGGTATGTCTCGTTTTATGGTTGTGCCAATGGACACCCTTTTGATAAGCATCCCTCAATGCCCACGCGTTTATTTTCAGCCAACTAGCCATTTGGATTCAGAATCATTGCTCCAACAACCAGTTGTTCTGCGTCGGTCCCAAAAAAGGCAACCGTTTTTGGCTCCTGGGTCCTTTAAAGGCAAGCGATACAGCACCGGTCTCCAAGTCAGGGTTCTAATTCTAATGTCTAGGCCTTTGATTCATTTCTTTCCCTCTTTTCCTTCTTTGCATGCATGAATTGCCAACAATTGGCAAGCCCTTGCTGCTTGCCCTTTGACTCAGCATTTTATGCCCGACAACTTGGCTTGGCTTGGCTTGGCGGGCATATACACCGTTGTGTGTTTGCGTGCACTTGTGTGTGTGTGTGTGCGCGAGCGTGCGAGTGTGCGAGGGAGTGAGTGAGTGTGTGCGTGGGTGGGTGGGTGGGTGGGTGAGTGAGGGAGAGGGAGTGAAGGAGTGTGGGAGTGAGGGAGTGAGAGAGAGAGAGAGATATATTGTGAGTGAGTGAGCGAGCGAGCGAGCGAGCGAGCGAGCGAACGAACGAGCGTGCGTGCGTGCGTGCGTGTGTGTGTGTGTGTGTGTGGGTGGGTGGGTGTGTGTGTGTGGGTGTGTGCGTGCGCGCGCGCGCGCGCGCGCGTGCGTGCGTGCGTGCGTGCGTGCGTGCGTGCGTGCGTGCGTGCGTGCGTGCGTGCGTGCGTGGGTGTGTGTGTGTGTGTGTGTGTGTGTGCAAGCTGGGCTTTTGTTGCTTTCCATCGGATACAGACTTCCATGTGTTTCCCACGGATACTCGACATCACGCAATCCTGATTGCTAGTTCCGCGTACTTCTGAAGACTTGAAACTCAACAGATCACCGCAATTCATTCAGAGGTGCAACACTCTGTGGGTTGCAACGAGTTACAAAAGGAGGGCCGGCAAACCAAGCTTCGTTTTACAAGTGGCCCTTACCCCTCAGATGTGTGTCTCCGAAACCTGACCCGGCAGGAGATGACTCGCAAGAAGGTGGCCATTCTGGGGCACGACTTTAGCCACTTTGCATCATATACGGGTAGTTTTCAGCATAGGAACACCCAACACATGCTGTGGTGTCCTTGTGGTTTCCCTTTGATTCACGGTGAAACGAGTACCCTTACAAAACACCACCGCCCACATTGGGTTTTGCCTCGATGATTGCCGACATGTTGCCTCGATCATAACTTCAATGGCTTGGCTTGGTTTCTGATTGTTTCACCCCTTGAAGTATCACTGCGGGAGAGTGTAGTAAATATGCAGTCCTGTCAGACAAGCAATACCAGTGCGAAGCGCGGGATGGCAATAAAGTTTCTTTTCAGATAGCTTGATTCGGTTCACCATAAATCGGGGCTTGGATTGCAGAGGGAGTTGAACCACCAGTTTCTTCAACGTCTAAACTGCGAAGTAGCCAAATTTGAAAGGCGGTGCGCGCTAAGACATCACATCCTTTAAGCAGGAGGGGCAAAGACATGCTGGGAACACATGGTTGGCAAGTTTTGAAAGATACGATAAACCCTAAATCCCTAAACCCTAAAAGTTATGATCGGGTTGAGAAGCTTTCGGTGCCAGACATATCCAGACATCTGAATCTCCCCTGGCGGGTCACTTCACATTTATTGCGCTTTAGTTCATTTTCCAATCAGGTTAAGTTCGATAGGGTTCACCGGCCCTAAGCATCTCAAAGGAAAACCATGACCCAAATAGCCAAGGCCCTGTGAGTTGTTTTTAGGAAACATGGGAAAAGCAATTGAGCAAACAACTGTTTACTGCAAATTGGAAGTGGAATCGCCGAGACCAGCCGTTTCTTTCACGTTTTATGGGCCACAACAAACGCCCCCTCCGAAAAAGGCTGCAAGCATGTTTGGTTTGACTTGGACTTCCGTTCGAAGTTCGAATCCAGTATGGGATCGCCTTTCCGTAACTTTTAGCACCAGGTGCAAAACTGGCCAAAACGAGCCAAGCGTAGACGCTCCAAATCTCCAGATTTGCACCCCAAAAAAACTTTGGATGTACCTGTTCTATTGGCCTAGCCACGAATCACATCGCCTCCCGGCAGATTGCGAAAATGCGTCGAGAGGGTGCTTAGAGAGCTTTCAAGAAGAGGAACATTAGGCAAGAGGGGTTGCTTGGGTAGAAGGAAGCCCTGCCAGATAAGCAAGCCCTCGATCCCTTTTGTGCCGCTGGCGGGTTCTGACAGGGATGGGAGTTGATCAAAAGGTCCGGTAAACATACCATTGAACAAAACCAAGATTTGATATTTCCCACATACACTGCCATTTGGCGGCCGTGAATCCGTGAAGAATTGATAAACCCCCAACTACAACCGCCCGTGTTTGTTTTAGTGGGAAATCCATCACCACTGGAACATATACATATGTGTACATATATATATATATATATATTTGTATATTATGTATGCTTTTTCCAGGGGGCTTAATGAATAAAGGAAATGGACGTTGACGAATCTCTTGGCTCCTTTTGTCAGCTTTCCCGCAAGCAGAATCGCCTCGGCGACGCGCCGAGCCTGAGGCGCCCAGCTGGCGGAGCACGCGCAGCTGTCGCTGGAGCAGCTGCCAGCGTTCCTCGGCGGCCGCGGCAAAGAAGTGCCGAAGCCGCTGCCGGTGCCGCCAGGCTGCGGGAGCGCGAAACCGAAATCCGAAACCGATCCACCCGAAACGGGGAGAGGGGGATGGGCAAATCGTGTCCAATTTTTGGTGGATTTGCTTGAACAAATCGGTGGGGTGATTCCTGGTTTGCCTGGTGGTTCAATCAACTACCAGGGATACATCTGTTTTCAACCAAGAAAAACACCTAAGGGGGATGGGGGTGGCGGAGATTTTTTGGCGCGTGGCGATGGCCTCGTCTCGCTTGCTGGGGCTCCTCAACTTCACAACATTGGGTTTGGACCGCACTGGTACGTAAGCAACAAGTTTGGTGTTTCTTTCTGACCAATCCACTCAGGAGGTGAGTCTTTCTACTTTGCTTGCTGGGACTAAGCAATTGTGCTTGGGGGGCCGGAGTAGGGAGTAATTGTCCCAGATCGTTTCTGGCCGCTCATTCCAGCAAGCAGGGTAGGGGAAATGGAATTTGGGTCCGGCCTCCTTCTACTTGTTGTGCTCTGCAACAGCCCATTGGCGACACCAAGCGTTTATGCCTTGGGCTCTCGCAAGCAGGGAAAAAAAGGGTGGGGTTGATTCCCCATTCTTTTCAACCATCGTTCTTTTCAAGAACCAGCCGTTTTTGCCGGGTTTCTGGAGGTTGTTCAGAAAGAAGGATCCCTGGAAAGAACGGAAATGGAAGGTACCCCTAGAAAAACGGGCAGGAAGGAGATTGTGCTTCCTCAGGTGCCACTTCATTGCCGCAGGCGCATTTAGGAGTCAGTTCTGCAACCTGGCGTGGCGTGGCGTGGCTCCAGATCGTTCGGTTCAGGCAATTTCTAGCACTCCCCAACCACTGCTTTTTGGACAACACGGGGTGGGAGGGGGATCTTGGACACGGTTGAAAAAGTGGAAAGTGTTGTTGGTGGGTGCTAGAAAGGTTACTATTGTGGGAACCCTTATGACACCATGAGGCGGTTGCTGGAACAAGAAGTCATGTTTACGGCGAGACATCTTGCACTTGTTTTTTCCTGACAGATTTGGGGAATGCGACGACACCAGCACATATTACCAGGATGCCCGTAGAGCACTTTCCTGGCGAGATTAAAAACAGGTCCATGACCCCATTATTTAGGGTAATGACCCCGTTTTTAAAGGGTCATGGAGACTCTAGGCACTCGAATTCTCCTCTTTACGCGTTGAGAGGAAAAGTTGTTTCCTTGCCTCGGCCACTCCGTCAGGTCCCCAGTGCCCTTTCACCCCTTTTTTTGGGGAGGGTTCCCCTACTAAAATCGACTACAGAAAAATGGTACCAACTTATTCTAACCTCTCTACTGCAGGACCTAGTCCTTGTACTATACTTCACCAATGCTTTCTGGGGACTTGCCGAAAAAACCCATGCGTCCGCCCGGGAGGCATTCAGAACCAGCTCCCTCCGCGTGATGTTTGCGCCGAAGGGAAGCTACTTGGACAGATTTATCGACTGCAAAGGGGCATGTTGCTGGCCGCTTGGTCCGATGGATGCTTGGCACCAGGTTTGTCCAAACCTACCAATATATTGACCTCAACCAAAACCTGAGGATACAATTAGCGGGATTGCTTCCTGCTTAATCTGGCTTCGCACATTTCAGTTACAGTTTGCTTTGCTTGTAGGTGGGAGAGTTGCAAGACTTCAACATGTGGCTGAAAGGCTTTGATGTGTGCCATCGTCACTCAGGCTTGCCATGCACGGTGACGAATAAAAATTGTCCATGTTTTTTTGAGATGAGGGCAGCCAGCAAAACCTTTGGGTTCCGGGATTTAAGCAGGGATCGTTTCTTAGTCTTTGCACGGTTGCACGCTGGCTTTGATACTTGCAAACCGGTGTGATTCAATGTGACATGTGACATATCCATTTTTTGCAATGGCCAGCATTTGTTTCAACATGTTGCGCAGACAAATATGATGAGCATGTGGCAAACATTGGCCGTCATTGGCCCGCGGCCAAATCAAGAAGCTTTGACTTTCAACCGCAGCTTTGACTTAAACAAGCGCAGGCTTCGCTTGTTTTGCAGACTCTCCTCCTGTCGACTAAGATGGAACCTGAGGTTTTGAGGTGGGTCGAACGTGGAACCTGAGTTCTCGAACATGGGTGGAAGACCATTCTCCTTTGACAGCAGACTACCTTGTCGACTTTTGGGGTGGGTCGGTCATGGCACCTGAGGTTTCGCACTGGGAACCTGAGGTTTCGATCATTTCAAAGGGAGCCGCTCGTTTTATGGCGCAACGTGCACAGGTCCTAAAGTCCCATGGGAGATTTTCGGCCCTCCCAGGCCCGAAGTTGGCCGATCCCAGGCGGGCTGGGGGGTTTTTTGCGACTGGGCGACTGGGCGACTGGGCGACTGGCTGAAGGGCGCAACAGTTCTGCGTTCTGGGCACTTGGGATTTTCCACGGGGAAAAAAGAGCAGCTGGGGGGTGCTGGCAGTGGCTTGTGTTTTATTTTGATCAAGTGACCATGGACTGACAGACCAAAACACTCGTAATCAATCATGCTTGGTAGGAAACTGAATTGCTTGTGTTTTCGCATTGCAGCGATTCTGTGCCGTGGACGTCCCGCCTGCCAGCTTTGAACGTGGCACGGGTTTGTTTTGTTGCTTGCAACCTCCCGTTGTCACTGCTGACCGGAAGAAATTGGACGGCCTCCGACCCTTTCCTGAATCTTGGTGAATGTAGGGGTGGCTTGGTGCATATACAGTACATTGTTTCTTTAGGATGTAGATAGAGGTATGTCTTGAAATAGCAGAAATCTGAAAGCGGTTTGCTCCCTGCTGGTTTTGTTACAGAAACGCCCCCCAAACTGGGTACTCTCACAAAACGGTATTTATGTGTTGTTTCGCGTTTCTTATATGTATAAATCTATATTTGTTGCTTGTATTTGTGTGTGTACTTATTCATGTTTTATGCTGATTTCATTTTATTAATTGATTGTTTGATTTGATTTGATTTGTTTTGATTCGATTGATTCGATTGATTGATGTGATTGATTTGATTTGATTTGATTTGATTTGATTGATTGTTTGGTTGGTTGGTTGGTTTGATTGATTGATTGATTGATTGATTGATTGATTTAATTGATTGATGGATGGATGGATGGATGGATGGATTGGTTGATTGATTGATTGATCGATTGATTGATTGATTGATTGATGTTCTCTTGTTTGCTAAGCGTATAATACAAAGTCGTGCACATACATACATGTACATATATAGATATACAGACCCATGCACACATACATACCTATCTACATGTCTGCATATTCTAAGCGTTTCACATTTTGCGGACAGTGGAACACTCTGAAGAGACACAGGTCGACGGGCATCAGGTTAAAGGAGCCTTGGCACATTCTTGATATCAGGTTCTCGGACCCAAAGGCAAGCCCCGGTCGCCCGGTTGCATGCGATGATCAGGCGCCGGCGCCTGCGCAAGCAAAGGCACCAAGAGTCGAGGGAGCATGGTGGCGAAGCCGCTGGGACGCATTGAGTTTGGAATTCGCATCTGGCTGAGTGTGGCAAAATAACCTACGTCACCCAGTAGTGCCCTTTTACCCCTTTTTTGGGGGACGGTTCCCCTACTAAAATAGACTACAGAAAAAAGTTGGTACCCTTATTCTAACCTCTCAAATCTGGAGGACCTAGTAACTTAGTAACTCATGAAATGATCCTGGGCTTCAGATTTCGCTTCATGGATGGAAGCATTCGGGGAACCAAACTCGTGTCCCAACATCCCTGGTTGACAGGGCCCGCATGCTGATCTTTGCAACGTGCAAGGCGTTGCGAGCCGCGGCGTTGCGAGCCGCGCGTCCCAAGCCTGTGGGGTGTTTCGGAAGTTTTGGTACCGGCAAGAATGTGGAGTAGGGTTGCCCGTTTCCGGTTTGCTGAAAGTTGAAGAAGCGGCCTTGGTTGTGGCATGGGGGCCCTAAGATTTTCTTAGGGCGCCTCCCCCCAAATGGGTTCTTCTTCCTCTTGGCTTCCTTTTAAAACCATCCCAAAAAAGGTACCCTCAAGAAGGAGACCGACCCATATAGAAGAATGATGATCCATCAAAGGATGTTGGCTCAGGACCTGCCAGGAAAAATGAAGCCCTGATCGATAAGCTTTGCCAAGTCAACGTTGGAACTGTAAGGACCCCTCACCAGGGTTTTGTCATCGGTTCGTAGAGAGGTCGCAGCTTAAGAACCTGGCTGATTCGCTCCATTGCCCAGGCAACCACTGGAGGCGCCCTAAGTTTTTCGACATACAGCCCAGCAGTTCGCAGGTTCTCCCAGGGCTCGGCCTTTGGCTCTGCAAAGGCTTCTGTATTAGAGAAAGGGGGGGGGGCTTGTTTGAAGTCCTAACAAGGAAGCATTGAGATTTCAAGAGGTGCTTTGCGAGGACTTATATCATGTCGCTGACGATTTGGTGATTTGTGCATACAGGTGTGTCTCAAAATCGAAAGCAACTCCCAAATGATGGTCCCAACACATGGCAGCTTTAAAATAACACCCATACACACCCCATGTTGCTGCCCTTGTACGCCTAAGGACTCTTTTCTGGCTCGCCATGCTGCGGATGTGTCACTTGAGACACGGTCAGACTTGAACAAAACGACTGCAATCATCTCAAACGTCTAGGGCCTCCTGTGTTTTTGTGGTGTTTACAATGAGTTGTCCTTGGTAGGGCTAGTGTTTCAAGGGGAAGCATAGGTAACCCTGGTTTGCAAAGTTTGTGCAGGAAAGCGCTTGTTGCTTTGGAGAGCATTCCGTGATCGTGTCTCGTGCAGGCTGTGTACAGCCAAATCTCGTTGCTTTGCTGACCATTGCAAAAGCTTGCGGGCAGAAAAACGAGTGGGTGGACTCTTGCGCAGACCAATATTATACTTGTACAAGTCGTTTTGCGAAAAGATATGCAGTATCTTACGGTTGTCGCCTTTGCCGCTGGCAGTTTCTTTCTTGTTTGAGCTAGTTGGGTGTCCCCCAAACGATGTTCCTTCAAAACCGCCAAACATCTGGTACCCTCAACAATGAAAAAAATATCCCAGGATCAACATGCGGAGAGTTGCCAAAGGGCAACTCCCGGAAGAGTTCTGCACACCGATTCGATTCGCAGAACACTTTCCGTGAATGTCGTTGAAGGCATCGCCGGACTCGAAGCGCGTCTTTTTGTTGGAAGGCATCAAACTGTTGTTCTGCAGTTTGGTGCCTTCCAAAAAACGCCCCATATTTGTTTTGTGCCTTCCAAAAATGTTGCAAAGCTGTTGGTTTGAGATTTGAAACCCAACTCCGATTTTGCGTTTTCAGCTTCGGCTTCGCCCGTGGTTTTCCTCAACTGGGCCTCAAAAAAGGCGCGTGGCAAAGCGTCGGGAGGTCGGGCGCCGTTAGACGCGCCAGGCGTGCTTCGAAGCATTCGAGCGAGGTGCTCAGCCCGCGCAGCATGCGAAGCGGAGCTGTTTTGTTCCCTTCCAAGCGGGTGGGTGGGAGGCATGGGTGTGTTTGCATGCAATCCATTTGAGCTGCCCACTCATTTGTGCGTGCTTAGCCGCATCTTCTTTGATTTCTGCAGATGACAGGCGTTCAAAGTCCATTCCTATAGCACCCGGGTCCCACCTTGCCGACCTATTTTTTCATTGCAACCGACATGCCCTACAGAAACAAAAAAGCAATTGTGGTTGGGATTCAGGTGTTGGAAAGGTTTGCTTCTTGGTTTTCCGTTGCCAGAGGGTTCCCCAAGTGGCCTTGCGCAAGCAAGGCCTAATTCTTCAGATGTTGACATGACATCGCGCAACTTCATGCCAATACTCGTTTCGTTGGGATAGGGATGGCCATACTGTGGATGGACGAAATCCTGCCCCACCTAAGACACCCTGGAATGATGATTCCCCTGTAACAAATAAACATGTTTGCTGTTGGGAAACGTTTTACATGCTTGCTTATTGTGGTTTAATGGGGATCCCCACTTAACTGCTAAACAAATAAATTGTTGCTCCCCTTCCAACGTCAACCAAATAACGTTTTGCCGTGGTTTCAACTTGGTGCAGGATTTCGTTCATCAGTATTTGGGGCTCGGAGGCGTTGTTGTGGCTTTAGGGACCTCTGGACACCTGGCCGCTTTTTTGGAGGGTTCAGCCCGCAACTCCAGTGCGCAGCTGGCCCCTTTTTTTGTGTTGCTATCTTTTACCTTTATTTGGGCAACTCATGCGTTCTCTGTGAGAGTTGGGTCATGCCATGATCAGTATATTTTGCCTGAAGGAGAAGTTCTGGGTTTGCACCCGAAGTTTATACTATTGAAGCCGCATGCCTGCGTCTCTTTTGTCCTATCCAAGGCAATGTGCTTAGGCTAGAAAGAAGTGAACACTGACAACACACAAAACACACACACACACATCCCAGACATTTCGCGCACAACATAAGCCAAAATGTGTTTGTGTGTGTTTAAAGGCGTCGACCGAGAAGAACATGCCATTGTGACTGGATGTGTTGCGAGAGCAAGCCAGACTGATGACGGATGCCTTGCTTCTGAGGATCTGGCTTCACATATATGGTTGTTTGACAGCGTTTCTCCTACGCAAGCACATGTTTACCGCGCCTTTCGGCCCCAGAGCATTTAGCTTCCGCTTTTAACTTCCCGCATCATTGAAGACTCAGAACCATGCTGGGAGCTCAGGAGTCGAGGCGTTTTCCAGGAGTCCCCATTTGGGGGATTTTGGGGGGTTCTCAACATAAGGGACACCTTTTTGGATGAATTCAAATTGAACCAAAGGAAAACCACCCGAAGGGGCCTCCATTTTTCAAGAGAGAGGCTTCCCTGGATACTTTAAGGCTGGCCTTCAAGTTCCATACAATAATCGGGGCTTGAAAGAAACATCTAGATACTCTGACAGTTTGTTCGTGGATATCTTGGCTTGTTTTTGTTTTCTTTGGGGGGGGGGAAGAGGGCGGTGCTCCTTTCCACTCTGCAAGAATTTCAGATTGCAGCATGATATTTTCGTTCGCCGCAGGGCGAACAAATATATTGGCATCACATCATGCCTCACTGCAGCACAATTGGTTGCCATCATTGGCCTGTGGGTTTCAACCATCGTTCTTGCAAAGCCGGATCCGTTTTCCCTGGGAAACTCCGGGATCCCTGGGTTAAGAGTGGAAATGGTTCAGGTCGCCCTAGAATCATGGGCCCATCGGATGTTTCCCAATGCCTCAAATTATTGTTTACCCTGGTTGTAGCCCATGGCACCTGGGCACCTGAATGCTTATGCCAATGTGTGGAGCCTATGTGGGGGTTGATCAATATTCCTCGCCCCCAAATGACCATGGATAACTTTTCCCATTTCGTGGTTGAAATAATATCTCTTCAGTGGTTTCCAACCAATGGTCATCCCTTGTTTTACGGATCTTTTGATCAACCGCCATGGGCCATGTGGAATGCCATCCAACCGGGTGTTTATTCTTGGTTGTGCACCTGCCCACCTGCAGCCACCGGAGGAAAACACAGACACACACACACACACACACACACACACACACACACACACACACACACACACACACACACGCACGCACGCACGCACGCACGCACGCACGCACGCACGCACGCACGCACGCACGCACGCACGCACGCACGCACGCACGCACGCACGCACGCACGCACGCACGCACGCACGCACGCACGCACGCACGCACGCACGCACGCACGCACGCACGCACGCACGCACGCACGCACGCACGCACGCACGCACGCACGCACGCACGCACGCACGCACGCACGCACGCACGCACGCACGCACGCACGCACGCACGCACGCACGCACGCACGCACGCACGCACGCACGCACGCACGCACGCACGCACGCACGCACGCACGCACGCACGCACGCACGCACGCACGCACGGCGCACGCACGCACGCAACGCACACACACACACACGCGCGCGCACGCACGCACGCACGCACGCACGCACGCACGCACGCACGCACGCACGCACGCACGCACGCACGCACGCACGCACGCACGCACGCACGCACGCACGCACGCACGCACGCACGCACGCACGCACGCACGCACGCACGCACGCACGCACGCACGACACGCACGCGCACGACGCACGCACGCACGCACGCACGCACGCACGCACGCACGCACGCACGCACGCACACACACACACACACACACACACACACACACACACACACACACACACACACACACACGCACCACACACACACACACACACACACACGCACCCGCACCCGCACCCGCACCCGCACCCGCACCCGCACCCGCACCCGCACCCGCACCCGAACCCGAACCCGAACCCGCACCCACGCACGCACCCACGCACCCACGCACCCACGCACCCACGCACCCACGCACCCACACAAACACACACACGCAAACACGCACACACGCACACGCACCCACGCACCCACGCACGCACCCACGCACCCACGCACCCACGCACCCACGCACCCACGCACCCACGCACCCACGCACCCACGCACCCACGCACGCACGCACGCACGCACGCACGCACACACGCACACACACACGCACACACACACACACCTCGGCTTGCTTCTAGCAGCAGATGCACCGGGCTTAACGCCCAATTGCAAGTATCCCACTCACAAGCCATGTGGGTGTGTCCTTTTTACGTTTGGACCCACTCAAATGGCGGTTGTCCTGTTGGCTTCCCTTGAAAGCCACCAAACAAGGGGGTGTCCTCAAGAAAGGACGTACCCCCCAATGTTTTTTGACGGTTCCTATTTCCGATTTGAAGACTAAAGCGCTTCCACAGGTTTTCTTCAGCGATTGGCACCCCCAATTTCGGTTTAGAGCCAAAAGCTGACCGGGCCAACCAAAATGCGAGGTTTTCGAGGGACCAACTAACATGGAAGTGCAAAAAGGCCCTTTCGATTTTCTACAGGGGGTCTGTGCACCTCCATGTTAGCTGGTGGGAGGGTATCCACACTTTCATTCCAACAAAATCCTGGCACACATCCTCATAGTCAACGTTTCTCAGATGGGGCATCAGGGGGCATCTCGCCTTTTCCGCCGCCTCGTCTGAAGGCTGCGCTGTGTGGCTGTTCTGCTTGTGGCAGCGCAGGGTGCCGTGATAGGACTGCCCCTCTGCGCATTTTGCTGCCAGGCGGTCAAGCAAACAGTCGGAGCATGTTGCATGCTAAACGCTAGCCACCAGAATGCTTGTGACATGCATTTTGTGAGTAAGGAATCACATGTGTGCGCAATACACACATATTATATATAATGTAGTATATATGATGCATAGATAATGGCAGAGATTCAGCCCAGCCAAACAGAGCAGAGCATACTCTAATCTCATTTGGCACTGCAAAGAAGACCCTGTGTCACGTTGACAAATGTAGCAAGCCGAGCAACAAGGCCCAAGTGCTCCAGCCGGGTCTTAAGATTTGGAAGCCGCTTGAATGGACATTTGGTTCGTGTCCGTTCCCTTTCAAAGCCGTCGACATAATTCTAGGTACCTTCCCCATTCTTTCTAGGGATCCTTCTTTCTAGAAAATCTCCAGAATTCCAGGGAAAACGGCTGGTTTTTGAAAAGAACGATGGTTGAAAAGAATGGAAAAGGAATCAACCCCTAGAATAATCCGGAGTAAGAATGAAACGCTTTTGGGTGCACTGAGAGTGACAAACCGGCTCAGCTGAAACTGGGGTGGTCTCAAAATCGGGGGACTCCCAAATGGGTCGTATCCAGTAGTTTCCTTTTAAACCAACCTCAAAGAAAGGTACCCGAACAAGACAGACCCATGTTTTTGTGTTTTTTTTGCTTTTCTGGGATCCGTTGGTGACCCAGTTTTGCGGCTGGGAGGATAAACAGACCCCTGGTTGATTGGGAGGGTGTCCCCATTGTAGTGGAGATTCATCACCGCGGGACACCTATTGAAAAGACCGGTTTATTCGGGTCCTTTGGCCCCTTGGTTCCCGTCAGCTCTTTGCTTGCTTAGTCATTGCCCTTTGATCTTCACTGACTTCTTGGACCTGCGCTCTGTTAGCATTTGGTCTGCTGGTATTTTTATCCCCCCAGTCACCTGGTTCTTTGACCCATTGATTCCCTGTCGTCAGTTAGCCATGATTCCTTGATCTCGGGTCCGCTTTGCGGTGCTAATTGCACAGGCAGGCAGGCTGTAAGCGGCATGCGCACCCGATTTTTGTTCAACTAACATGCTTTCGCATGCAGTTTTCATTTCTGTTGACAGACAACGAACATGGCGAGCTTGTCAGAGAATGTAGCCTTCAGAAAGCGCGCTTGCCTTTGGACATTCCGCGCATCACAGGATGCAGCCTTGAGTGAAACATATCGTTCTCCATTGCTAAAACAACCAGATTGCTAAACAAATAGTGTTGCTGGTTAAAACCAGGTTGTTTCATTGTTCAACACCTTTTTTTCTATACCATACCCCCCCCCCACCCCACCCCATCCACCCCATCCACCCATTTTGAGCCCCAGGACGCGACACGCCAGTGCAAGCGGTGCCCGGACAGGCCCAGGCGCGGATCGCGCGCCTGCTTGAGGAACTGGCAGCTCGAACAATCGTTCTTTGTTTCATTTTATGGGGTGGCTTTCAAACAACTTCTTTTTTTGGGGGGGGGTGGTGAAGCTTTTCTAGCAATTTTTTTCTCATTTGCCTCAGAAAAAATGGAGTGTTTGTCATTTGCTAGCGGCTAATGCCCGGAGCTCGCAGGTTTCGGGGGACGGTTGGAATTCCTCCTAGCTGAAGAGCAATTTGCTTCAGAGTCAAAGACTAGTGTTCCACGCAGTTCCGCATCATCTCGTGGAGGTTGCTTTTTTCTACCATGGAGCGCATTTGCTGGAGAATATGTGTTATTTTCCGCTGGTTTCAAAGGGAATCGATCACTACTGGCTTTTTTGCCAGGGGACGTCAGAAAATGGATCCCCAAAGGAAAGTCAGCGCTTGGTTAGACCGCCTTCCCGACGTAAGCAAATGGATCCCCAAGGGAAAGTCAGTGCTTGGTTGGTACCAGAGGGTATTTTTGTTGAAGTCAGAGGGTTTGTTTTTTTGGAGTGAA